>ML786068.1:53058-86874 GCA_009831015.1 Picea engelmannii | reverse complement strand
GTGTATTTGTGAACTTTGATATATATATATATATATAATCATCCTGCAATGCATCTAAATTGCAATATTATATGTTTTAATTTGATTTTTTGTATATTCAATAATTTGAATGTACATTGTTCATGGATATTATATTATGGTCTCTTTGCATACTTGGAAACTCTCAATCACAACATTGTATTACTTTTAACATTTTTAATTATATATATGGTCATCTTGCAGTTCATTTAAATTGCAATATTATATGTTTTAATTTGATTTTATGTCAGATTACTTTAGTTTTTTATCATGATCATGTTAGAATCAATCTTTTATCTTTTATTTTGTGTTTTAATTTAAGTTTAATACTAAGTCATTTTAAAACTTTAATTTAAGTTTAGTACTATGTTTATTTCTTCATTATACACAATTAATTTATGGTAAATAATAAATTATTCATATCATTATCTAATTGGACATTTACTACTAAACTTGTAGTAAATATAATGATTATGAAACTAATAAACAATATATTAATACACTACCAATTTACATAAATTAGTGAATCAAAATGACTAAATATACTACTAGTTGATGACAACAACTGATACAAATGACTAAATTTACTGCTTGTTGACGACAATAAATGATTACCACATCTAAATAAATGACCAATTAATGACAATCAATGACTACAATAATGACTAAATATACTAGAAATGGATGGAAATTAGAGAATAAAAATGACTAAATATACTACTAGTTAACGGATAATGATGATTACAATGACTAAATATACTACCCGTTGACGGAAAATGATGATTACAATGACTAAATATACTACCAGTTGATGGAAATAAATGATACAAATGACTAAATTTACTACTTGTTGACGACAATATTGGACTACCACGACCAAATAAATGACCAGTGAACAACAATTAATGACTAAAACAATAACTAAAGTTACCACAAAACGATCAACCAAAACAACCAATAAATGACTAAATTTTTTTACTCATATATTTGGTCACGTTATATATGTCCGAAAATATACTACTAGTAGTCACGTGACTAAACTTAGTCATTTAAATGCAATTTTTAGTCATTTTTTTAGTCATAAATTTGTCTTTTTCTACTCGTCATAGATTCCAAAGGCATATATGGGGCCATTCAGAATGTGTACTTCTCAATTAGATCTTTCCAATGAGATACCGAGTGCCCCAAATAGATATTGTATGCAAAAGTAACACTCCTCGAAAGTTGATTTATCAACTAACCACATCGAGGCCCACAAAACTTTTGGCGTTTCATCTTCTAGGGTTAGATTTTTGGATGTTTATGGTTTTATCATTGATGCTTTATGTTAAAATTGATGTTTTGCCTCTTTGTAATAAACTTCTTGTAAATGAGTGTAGCTAACACATCTCTCTCTCTCTTCATAGATAAGCTACCACCATTCTAGCTAGCTTGTGTGTTTTTCATTTTACAGTATTTTGTATTCCAGACAATCATTAATAGGATTTTAGTTTCACTATATTGCTTTGTTCCTTGTAATATCTCTTTGTATTTCCTTGTTATATCTCTGTTATATATTTTCCTTCATGTTGTTCTCAATATAATCTAGATCATAAGCTACCACATATCAAATAAAAGGAAAGTCGGTGTATCTAATAAGAAGTTGTAGTGCTACCCTTTAAAGTTTGAGTTGTCGTATTGTTTGAAAAAACACAATTTGAAGATGAAGTCGTTGTCTAGTTGCTACGATTGATGTTTTGTAGAGACCATCTATGCTAGCTGCCAAGTATCTTGAGTCGGCATAGTTAAAGTTTGAAAAAAATTTCATCTGAATTGAGTGTCCAATCTATAAAACCTATACATCGTATAGTCCATATGATACGTACATAGATGCAATGGTAATTTTCAGTTAGTTTTTTTTTTTAGTTTCAGAAATTTTATTTCTAGCAATAATTATTTTTTGGCAGCAAAAAAAGATCAAATCTGATCATTCATGGAGAACTAGTTAGATAAGTACTTTGGTTTCAATTTCGATACGTGGAACGTGAATATCTAGATGAAATTAATGAATAAAAACCTTTGGGGAATTGTCAAAGGAACCAAGGCAGAACCTATACATCCAAACAAGATGATAGAATGGAATAGCATAGATGATATGGTAAATTCCATTATTGTCCGTTCCCTCTCATATTCAGAGCTACATCATGTAGATCTAGACAAATCAGTCAAGGGGATATAGGAAAATCTCAACAAGTTATTTGGGTCACAAGTAGTGAATGTGAAATTTTCCATCAAATTATAGTTATTAGAATTTAAGATGCCAATTGAACCCACCATGTCAAGTCACATCAACGATCTAAGTCCATTATTAGATAGCTCTCAGAAGTCAAGGTAGTAGTTGATGAGGAGGATTCCAAGGATATTTTCCTAGACAGTTTTTCACTTAAATATACTAGTTATATCTTCACCCAGAATCAGTTACCTTCACAAAATCTGGACGAAATTATTGTGGCATTGATAGAAGCATAAAAGAGAACCACTGAAGGTGATATCCAACCAAAAATTGCATTCTATGCAAGAAACAACTGCAATATATCAACAAAATACAAAGAGGAAATATAATTCCACTGTTGCAAGAAGTTGGGTCATATAGCTTTGAATTGTAGACAGGGAGCCAATGACGTTCTTCAAGGAAAGGTCAAATATAGACAACATATTGTGAGTGTAGTTGTGGTTGAATATCCACTGGATGTTGACAGTGGTGAAGAATGTACTGAAGAAAATGGATTTAATGCATTTTAGAATTCCCACACCTTGAATATTAGAAGGGATATATTGATATATCAAAATGGATTGTTGGCTAGTTAGTTTAGAAGTTGTCGATCTAGGGAAATATCCCTCATTATTTGGAGAGACAGACATGTGGATTGTAGTATGATAGTGAGGTTATGCGACATGCATGTGGATTGTTGTCCAGTAATTGACTTTGGGAGATTCATTATTCTAGATTTCGGGATGGTGGAATCCAGGAACTCAGAAATTCAACTGAGTAGCTACACTATTACGAGGGTTATATGAGGAAACTTGATGGAACTCAAAATGGTCCAAGAACTATGTTCAAAGAAGAAGATTCTAAAATATGTTCTTGTTGCTTAGTGTTCAGTTTATGTGCTTTAGATTCAGTGTAATATATGTATTTTATTTTAGTTTGTTATTTTGCAACATTGTACACATTATGGGGGGGTATTAGAGATATAAGGCTTACCCATGTAATAAAATCACGTATTGACTTTGGGTTAAAATATTAAGGTTTTCAACTTTTAGCATTTTGTCTCTCGAGCTATTTATAAGAGTGAGGACACTCATTGTAATCATGTACCATTCTGCTAAATCATGGAGGAAAATGGTACCATGATGATACATTATGAGACCATTCGTGTACATTGCGATGGCACTGGTATGTTATACGTTATTGCTAATATTTCATTGTTCCCAGATATACATTATTTCTATAAGCCTAGTTATTATGCATGTATGAGGAAAACGATGGCTATGAGTGCTAGTAATTGCTATAGTTGAGATTTTTTGGCTTCTAGCATTGGATATTTTCCTGGCACATATTTATGCTCATACATTGAAGAACAAGAGCTAGTACAAGAACAATTACATCATCATTCAAATGCATTTGCAATGTAAGTATTCATATATATTTATTTCACACACATATAGTTACATTATCTTCATGGTTATGACCCCTCCAAGCATACCCACAAAGCTATTTGCATCAAACCAACATGGTTGGAAATTAATTTACATGACAGAGATAGAATTGTGCCATATGCAGTACAATGTATGGTTGTAACAACCTCAAAATTTGCATATAAATAATTACCAAACAACCTAGCATGAACTCTTGCACCCAATATCAATTTCCAAACTTGCATCTTCAAGGAAAAGAACATAAATTTGCATATACCGCAACAGCAAAAACATTAAGTCTCATAACCTTAGTAACAAATTTAATAATACTTGTCTATCCCAATTATTTCCAAAATGGTCCTTCTCTCCAACCTCTCTTTTTACCTTAACCTTCAAAAATAAAAAAGAATGGGATCCCTTTCACTATTAAACGTTCCTTAGGTTATCCCACTTAATTCAACTATTGAAATGCAGGTTGGACAAGAAATATATTTTGCTAGAAACAAGGAAAACTTAGTTGTAAATCAATTTCTCTTAATCCCTAAAATAACTCGTAGACATGAAGTCTTGGATTCCACATAGTTTTCATCGCTACAATTTTATGGAAACACATTATGGTAGAAAAATCCCCTATTCCACTATAGTACAAATTAGACAATAATTTAAACCATCACATTCCCCCCGCAAAAAAGAAGAAGAAAAATAAGAAGAATGGAACGAATCCCTTTCTAAGGTTGAATGCACTCTAGACTTGCATGGAGACCATGTGGCCCCTTCATAAAACTTGTGAAGTCAAATAAGAAAAATAATATAAAGGGATATGAAGGCTTGGGGTAATGGCACATGGAAGAAGCTATAGAATATTATTTTATTAACTCCCCTACTTCCCCTCTTATTAGTTCATTCCCCCCATGGTTATCCTTAGGATTTATCAACCCCAAAATGAACAATGTTATCGAACAAATCGGTAAGTGAGGACACAAACTAATATCCCTAGTTTCACCCCGAAACTAGAACAAAATAAGACAGAATATAAAAATTTCCCTAATTTTTAATTATCAAGCATACCAACTAACAAGAGATAAATGACATACCTTTTAAATGTTGTTTGTCCTCGCTAGTGTCATCCTCGCTCCATTCCAAGTCTTATGGGATGTTGAACCTGTAAAAAGACACAAGCCAATGAAGTGAAAGCAACAACGTATACTCAACAAAACCTATGTATGTGATCAAGGAGTCATACAATAAAATAAGACCAATTTTATGGGAAAGAAATATATCATTGTATTAAAGATAGGAAAAGGAGAATACAACCAATGCCTTGATGTTGTAAGGTCCCTGTAACATACCCATCCACCCACAGGTTGGGGTACGCTACCTTCAATCCCTCCCTTGGACTTCTTTCTCTTACATATACCTTTTAAAATTTAAGTATGCATAAATAAGAGAAGTTAATGACATGCACAACAATATCCAACAAGCATGCATAGTCTAAAGATTCAATTAAATGATAATTAAATATACACGGTGGAAATAGATGCATATACATGTAAATGATACCATAATAGAGGACACTTATCTTTATGAAATAAGACAACAACTGGTTACAGACCAAGGACATTCCACCCAACCGTAGACACTCTTGTTCCAAATATCAACAACAACGTCACCCCCGAGCCAGGGCTATGAATCCACAAGGATGGTTCCAGAGTGTTACTTGGCTTCCCAAACCAGTCAACACCCAATCTCTCATAGGCTTCCTAGCTCTAACAACAATCCAAGTACCCATATCTCTTCTACCCATCTTGCACCACCCAAGAGAATGGACCTTCACCCTTCTCTGCTACGTAGTCCCTCGGGGGCAGTCCTTCTCCTTATTCGGGCTCCAACGGAACTAGTCCAGAATATCAATACTATAACTCTCAGGACTCACAACTATGAGAAACGTTGGACACAGGCCAACGTATATCATACATGTGGCCTCAGATCACGGCTGGATCACTCCAGCGACCACTACATCCAACTATCACATGGCTAATATTCAGCAGTTTGGTTCCCTTTCCCAAGCCAAGACACATATGACAGATGAATCAATGAATGGGTAAGTGGGTGCATGGATGTGTGTGCATGAAAGTGTGTGAGGGATAGAATGGTGTGAATCCAGAAGTGAAGGAGAGAACGAGCTAACGACCAACCCCCCCCCATCAGACCAGAGGCGGTTTTAAGTAACTTTGTGGGGAAATTAAGAACCTCCATTCCTTCCCCAAGAATCTCACGTAATCGATCCCCTCCCTTAGAAAAAAAGGGTAATTAAAATAGGAAATAAACATTTATCCCCTCAATCCCCCTCTCTTGTGGAATCATAGCCCCCTATAACTCTAGTCCTTATTCGTCTAGCAGCCAACTGTGTATTTATTATTAATAACGATAAAAAAATTACATGTCTTGGGCACACTGGCCTTTTAATAATTTTTTTGGGCACTCTGGCCCCTCAGCATTGTAACAATACATTATTTTAAATGGGGGTTCAAAACCTAGGGTGTTACATCCCCTCCCCCTTATTTTGGCACTGTCCTTAGTGTATATACAAAATAGAGATCAAAATCTCAAATTTATTCAAAAAGTTGTGGGTACTCTTCCTGCATGACATCTTCATGCTCCCAGGTAGCATCCTCAGGACCGTAGCAGGTCCACTGAACTTTTACCAGCTCTATAACTCGATTTTGGAGCATTTTTACTTTTTTCTCCAATACTTGCACTGGCTGAACCTGAAAAATCTCCCTCCGTCTTTACCTGAATCAAATGCCAATCAATAACATGGTTAGGGTCATGTACATATTTATTTAGTAAAGATATATGAAATACATTATGCACATTCATGGAAGCAGGCAATGAAAGCATGTATGCAACTGGCCCTATTCTATCCAATATTTCAAATGGACCACAGAATTTGGTTGCGAGCTTTGTACAACTACTCGATTTTAAAGATATTTTCTTGGGCTTCACTTTCAAAAGTACATGCTCGCCTAATTTAAATTCTCTAGTTGTCATGTTCTTTTCTGCATAAACTTTTTGTCTATCTTGTGTTGCCTTTAAATTCTACTTGATCTTAACCACCTGGCCTTCCATGTCCTTGAGGGAATCTGGTCCAAGTACCACTCTATCTGTTGGGTTGTCCCAGCTTACTGGATTATCTCATTTCCTACCATACAAGGCTTCAAATGGGCTCATTATTAATGAAGCTTGATACCCATTATTATATGCAAACTCAACCAAGTGTAAGTAATCTTCTCACTTAGATGGCTTATCCATCACATACATTCTTATCATGTCTTCAATTATTCGATTGACTCTCTCTATTTTCCCATCTGTCTGGGGATGATATGTTGTGCTAAAGTTTAGATTTGTGCCAAATCCTTTAAACAAACCCCTCCAAAAATTGGAGGTAAACTTTGTATCTCTTTGAGACAATTGTCCTAGCTATCCCATGCAACCTAGCAATTTCCTTCATGAAAATTTCTGCAATATTAGTCGCTATATGTGTTGTCTTCATAGGCACAAAATGAGCAGCCTTTGTTAATTTTTCAACCACCACCATGATTGAATCATGTTGCTTATTCGTTCTGGGTAATCCTGTGATGAAATCCATGGTGATCACTTCCCATTTCTTCTCTGGGATTGGCAATGGTTGTAGCAAACCCATTGGGTGCCTATGCTTAGCATTCACCTTCTGACATTCCATACATCGAGCGATGTAATCAACAACATCCGTCTTCATTCCCGTCCAAAAGAACTGGCTTCTTACTGCTGTAATTGTTTCTTGGTAACCAGGATGTCCAACATAAGGAACATCGTGCATTTCCTTCAGTACCAAATTCCTCAATTCTCCAGAACTAGGAACATAGATTCTATTTTTATGCATGAGTAGTCCATCTTCCTTTATCTCATACTCCTTTATTTTCTGTTGTACATATCCTTACTGTAAGTTTTCCTCTACTTGTAGGTAATGTTGGTCTGTAACAAGACCATCCAAAATTATTCTCTTCAATTCTGACTAATGCATACTGACAGCAGTAGCATGCATGAGATGCACTCTTGTACTAAATGCATAAGAAAATTTATTCTCCTTTCCCTTGATATTCCTAATATCGAAGTCATATTCACTTAAAAATTCCAGGCATCTTTTTTTCCTGGCATTCAAGGTTGGTTGTTCAAAAACATACTTCAGGCCAATGTGGTATGTCCTTAATTCAAATTTCTTCCCCATGAGATAATGCCTCCACATCCTCAAGGCGTGAATAATGGCAGAAAGCTCCAAGTCGAGCGTGGAATAGTTCCTCTCATGTTCCATAATATTTCTGGAATCATATCCAATGAAATGTCCATTTTACGTGAGGACTCCCCCATGTCCTTCCTTACATGTGTCTGTACATACCACAAAACTTTCGTTTGGGTCAACAATCTTTAACACAGGTGCACTAGTAAGTAATTCCTTCAATAGATTAAAATTATTTTCACACTTGAGTGTCCATTCAAATTTAGTTCCATTCTTTTGCAAAGAAGTGATGGGATGAGAAATCTTAGAGAACCCTACTATGAAACTTTTGTAGTAGCCAGCTAATCCCATAAAAGATCTGGCGTCTGACACATTTCTGGGTGTTGGCCATCCTCTAATGGCTTCAATATTCTCTGGATCTACTGCTATGCCTTGCTCTGAAATAATTTGTCCCAAGTAATGGATTTGATTTTGATAAAAACAACTTACTCAACTTGGCATATAACTGATGTTCTCTCAGTACTTGTAATACTAGTCTTAAGTGATGTGCATGCTTCTCTTCAGACTTAAAATAGATAAGTATGTCATACAGGAATACTATGAAAAACTTATCCAAATAATTCTTGCACATGAAGACAGTCAGTGCATTGCTCAGTCCAAAAGGCACCACTACAAATTCATAATGCCCATACTTGGTCCTAAAGGTTGTCTTATGAATGTCTTCTTCCTTGATTCTTACTTGATGGTATCCTACCCTCAACTCAATCTTTGAGAATATATTTGCTCCTCTTAGTTGATCAAAGAGGTCATCAATTTGGGGTAGAGGATACTTGTTCTTTATAGTGTACTTGTTCAGCTGTCAGAAGTCAATACATAGCCTCAAGGTTCCATCCTTCTTTTTGACAAAAAGTACTAGTGCTCCCCAAGGTGAAACACTTGGATGTATGTACCCTTTCTTCAAAAATTCCTCCAACTGCATTTGTAATTATTTTAACTCTGGTGTGCTCATTCTATAAGGTGTTTTTGACACCGGGGAAGCTCCTAGCACTAAATCAATTGAGAAATCTATCTCCCTTCTTGGTGGAAATCTGGGTATTTCTTGGAATACATCTTCAAATTCCTGTAGTACTGATAAATCTTTGAGGCTTGGACCCTTTGTATTATCTGTCCCTTCCACATGAGTTGCATACAATTGACATCCCTTCCTAAAACATCTTTTTAGTTGTAAGGCTGAAATCTCCCTTATAGAGATGGGTTTTGGAATTCCTTTCACAATGCTTTGTTTTCCATTTCCATCAAGACATTTACATGTCTTGTTATGACAATCTAGGACAACATGATGCCTGTCCAACCAATCCATCCTAATCAAAATATCATAAGACCCCAATGGTATGATATTTAGATCAATACTAGTATTCACGCCATTAAGACTTATGGAACAACTTCTGACCATATCAAGGATTCTTCTTTTGGTCCTAGTGGCTAACTGAACCAAACTTGCTTTTCCAAGTCTACTTTTCTCCAAATGTAATCTATCCACTATCTTAGGATCAATGTAGCAATGAATTTCTCTTGAATCAATCAAAATAACAACATGTTGATTTATAATCTTACCTTCCACCTCAATCATATTGGACTGGTACTCTTCTTGTCGGTCATCTAAAGCTGCATAGATTCTTCCCATATCTTCGATTGTTGTAGCCTCTTGGATGTTTTGAACAGTCTTCACTCTATCCTTTCTATGTTGGCAATCCTTGTATAAGTGATCTTCCTTGCATCCCCATCATTGGATTGGTGGTCTTCCCCTTTTTCCCAAGGAATCTTCTTTCTTGAAATCCCCCTTAGCATACTGATCTTGATGATTTCCATTAGGCTCATTCCTATTGAAGGGAGGTTTGAATCCTTTCCTCCTCTGATCGGACTTCGCATTCTTATTGTCCTTCCAAGATTTTTGTAGGGATTCTCTTCCCTGGCCTTGCTCATTCAGGTAGTTATCCTTCCTAGTGGCTTCAGTCAAGGTCTTGGGTTCATCATAATTGATATTTTCCTTATAAAAGGTTGGCAGTCCACTTAGAAATCTCTGCATTTTCACTTTCTCATCACCAATGAACCTGACATACTTTAACAATCCCAAGAAATTCTTCTTGTACTCTTCCATAGTCATGCTTCCCAACCTCAGTTCAAATAACTCTTGCATTTTCTTGTCATAGAAATGCTCTGAGAGGTACTCCTTCTGGAAGTACTTCTTGAACTTATTCCAAGTGATCCTACTTTCATTAACATGTTCCACTTGCTTCAGTTGGTCCCACCACATTGCATCTTTCCCATGTAAATGGTAGGTGGAAATATTGGCTTCTAGATTTGATGAATAGTTATGCGACTGAAAATATCTCCTGAGTCCAAGAAACCATGCTTCGCCATCATCTTCCCTTTCTCTTTCACCATCGAAGGAAGGTGGCTTGAGCTTCCTCATCTATCCTTACAAACCATATATCTCTTGTTTCCTTCTTTGGTGTCTGACAGGAGACACCTCTGGACTGCTTACAGGATATTTCGATGCATTAAACTTTCCTTCTGAGTAAGGAGGTGAGTGGTGTCCATGATCTCTACTAGCACTTTTGGAATAACCAACTCTTACAAGATCATCCCTTCTTTCATGGCACCTGTCTTCTTCCTCTTGTCTTGAGTTTGATCCCTTCTTCATTTGCCTCTGCAACTGATTTAAGTTATGCAACACTCGATAATTTATCTAACTTTTCTCTCTCATCAATCTCTCGTTGTCTGCTTTGTAGCTCTGTACTTCCATCTTCAAGATTCTTACCGTTTCTAGTAACATTTCCTACTCTCCTTTTCCCTTGCGTCCATTGGACTCTGTCTCTACACTACCAACTCTGGTATTCTAGACTTCGACCTCCTTATCATGACTGGAGGCTCCCTCACCTTCTTCCATTTCCTCAATACGCATCCTGAGATGATGTGCTTAAGCCCCTTAATTCTGCAAAATGTGCAAGCGACCATTTTGTTAGAATTATGAATATGATAAAAAAATTGCCAAACCATGCTACAGGTCTCTTTATTTTATTTTTTTCATGGAGATCATATCCCCATTCTTCGAAAATAACAGTGTCTTGTTATCTTTGGCGGACACAGAACTCATACTGCACAGGCACTTCCTTCAAACCTCCTTCACAGGTGACCACAACTAGACATTGCTGCTAAATCCTTTCTTAGCACCTTTCTGTCTTTAAGACAACCAATTCGACCCTTATCCCTCCTTCCCTCAGCTCCCAATCTGCATATGACCACATCCATGACCTTGTGCTTAGCTAAAAAAGCACTTGTCCAGAGCTTTGGGACTTCATAAATTCCATCCAAGACCGGATCAACGGTCCTCGTCCTCTTTCATGATCAACGATCGAGACTTCGCACTTCAGGAGTCTCAACTTTCCTCACTTTCCTCCTCCGGGAATGCTTTTACCCGGAGTTCATGATCTGTCAATGGGTATCCTCCCATAGATGAGCGACTATGAATTGCTTCGGCTCTTTGGGTTTTGGAAGTTTCAAACCTTCCTCCTGCACTTTCTCCTGGAGTTCTTTTACCCAAATTCGACGATCCTTCGACGTGTGTCTTCTGGAATCAACGGTCGATGCATACTCTAGCCTTCGAGAGTTTTTTACCCAAAGAAACCTTTCACATATTTCCCCTCCGGAGTGCCCATTCTTTGGACTGCACGATCTATCGCCACATGGTGAAATATTGGAATCGAACACGTGGCTCAATCAAGCGGGTGACACATGTCATGTTCTAACTGAATTTTCAATACTCCAAATACTCAAAAATTACTGACACATGGAACACATCCCATGTGTCCACGTCATCCTAGGTTACATCCGCAAGCCACATCACTTCAGAAATTCTGGGGTCCACATCACCTCCTGGTGACATCATCGTGCCCCATCACTTCGGCTCTTCGGGCTTCGAGATTTTTCCATGCTAGCACACTTCCAATTCTCCCAAACTCTGCATTTCTGAACTGGCCAATCTGTCACCATGTGTCCTCATGGATCATATGACTAAGATTCAATTCAGGTCTTCACCAAGAGTCCATGGATCTGCACTGCGTGTCTTCGGATCTCCGGACTTCAGAAATCTCAAATTTCAAAACTTTTCTGGCCCCATTGGCTTTCATCCGAAGCCATGGATCTGGTGACGCGTGGCTCTCGGCAGATCAATGGCTGAGATCCTCTCAGATGATCGAATGGTCAATATTTACTTCGGCTCTCCAGGCTTCGAGAGTCTCAAATCTCAACTGAAAACCTCTCGAACAGATTCCTTTGGAGTTACAAATATGCTGACACGTAACCTCTTGGCGATCTACGGTCAATATTGACTTTGGATGATCTGAGAGTCGATGTTTACTTTAGGTCTCAGACTCTCTGGGCTTCGGTATTTTCAACTCTCAACTTCTCCTCGCTCTCTCTTTCCTGGAGTTCTTTCACCCGGAGCACACGATCATTTGATGTGTGTCCTCCTATGGATCGACGGTCCCCAACTACTCTGGCTATTCAGAGTTTCGATGTTCGAGCCCTAACCTATTGCATCATAGAATCACTTTCAATTTGCGAGGGCATGTATCGGTGGTTTTGAGTAACCCGCTTGTTGGTGCAATTATTTTCATAATATATTACCAAACATAAATTATCAATCAGGATTCGTAATCAAAAGAGTTGATGCACTATATGTGTCGATAACAGATACGTTCCTATGTCTGTTTAGTATAGTTTAGATAAGAAAACCAACAATAACAAAACACTCTGTTTTCAAAGATAACACTCTTCACACAATTCAGAAATTAGAAAGCAAAACTTGCAATCATGCACTCAAAAGATTTTGCACAGATAATGCCTTGCCCATTTACAAGCTCATGAAGTGGAAAGATGGACTTTGAATTAGTTATCTGTAGCTTCTACTCTTAAAAACAACTAGCAATCAAATCTACACACACTTCAACAATACAACTCCAAACTTAGAAGGGAAAAATGATAACAAAACTTCTCAAGCAAACAATGAATCAAAAGGTTCTTTCTTAGGCGACAAATCTGTTCATTAGAGGCTCATGAAATGAAAAGATGAACTTAAGATCTATCTCTTGGAGAAACTAAACTAAAAAATAGGATGCTCCATTAAATCTCATGTATGGTGAAATATGGAGATCCAACTGTTCCTGCATTACACACTTTGCAACAAATTCGAATAGTGAAATCAAACAAAATATCATGAAATCAAAATAACAAATACATGAAATCAAAATCTACACTAACAATTTAGAATAAGATTACCAAGAGGAATCGGTGGCCCTTGTCGATGCCAACATGGAGGCTTTTAGATCACCAGATGTTAACTTCTAAGAGAGAGAAAATCACCAAATTCAATCTTGCATTAATCTCCAACAAGTAGGTTTACAAAAAGAGTCTTTTCATGAATCAATTCTACATCATAACAATTCTCCTTGAAGAACCATTCTTACATCATGATAATTCCTCTCTACTCAGACCTATGAGGTCTTATTTATACATAAAATCCATGGAGGAATGGATGAAACCAAATCCCCAAACTAAGAAAACAATTTTTACAATTTTAGGATAAATCCCAAAAATCTGTTTTTTAACAATTTGGGCAGATTCGAGTTATTCCCCCACCCATATCTCCCAAACCAATTCTAATTTTGCAAAACTGCTCTTAGTATACTCAATTTATCATATTCTGGACAAAACCCATGTTTTATAATTTCTAGATCTGATACCATATGCACGGAAATCGAGGCGCACGTTGGTAGTTTGAGTTTTTTTTATAATTTTGGCAGAATCATTCCCCCTGGGATAGAGTTCCACACGTGCAATATGGGTGAATTCTGACTCACATTTCCTCATGAAAACATCATTCTACACAAAACCCATGTGCCCGATTTTCCTCTAGCAGTTTTCCAAAATTTTGAATTATTTCTAGTACCGGATTAACACAGGCTGGTATCGGAATAGGTGGAGCCTTGGTACCGGAATAGACTGGGTACCAAATCATGTTTATTAAGATTCAAAGTGATTAGGATCATACATAATCAAACATTTAATTGAATTAACTCAATAAAACTAAACAAATCATGCTTTAATCATAAGTTACCTCTTATGCACGTGAACAAGGTCATCGAGTGTATTACGGAGGAAACAGTCAATTAGATACACATGGAATATGTAAAATAGGTTCAGATAGAAGGTAATATAGGGAATTATAAGTGTCAAAATGGAGACTCAATACTGCTTTTCACCTCGCAATTCTCTTGATGCTGACACGTAACCCCTTGGGGAAACCGTGGTTTGGATTGCGGGATCGTCTAGGGAAATTATCTCTCGTGCAACTTGGTTCCCCAAAATTCCTCTTATCCATTGATCTCCCTCTCCCATGGGATCTGATGGTTGTGACCTTAACCCTTTCTTCATTTTCATCGAACGACCCTTGTTATTCTATCCTCCACTCCAATGATCTCGGATCTCTCCCGATCCTACAGTGGTGATCACTCCCAAATTTGAAGGGGACAACCACGATCCTTCGAACCCCTTACAAAGGTATATGACGTTCGATCTCCCACATAGATTCTGTAATTCCATTCCTCCTAATATTTTCAACTCCGCAGTCGGGATTCGATCTCGACCCCAAGAATCTAACCAATAGACCCAGCCCATACCGACCCAGTGTTTCAACCAGAAGCTCTGATACCAAACTGTAACATAACCAACCACCCACATGCCGGGGTACGCTACCTTCAAGCTTTCCCTTGGACTTCTTTCTCTTACAGATACATTTTAAAATTTAAGGATGCATAAAAGAAAATACTTTAACAACATGCACATCAATATCCAACAAGCATGCATAGTCTAAAGATTCAATTAAACGATAATTAAATATACACAATGGAAATGCATTCATATACATGTAAATTATACCATAACAGAGAGCACTTATCTTTATGAAATATGACACCAAATGGCTACAGACTAAGGACATTCCACCCAACCATAGACACTACTGTTCCAAATATCAACAATAGCGTCACCCCCGACCCAGGGCTATGAATCCACAAGGATGGTTCCAGAGTGTTACTTGGCTTCCCAAACTAGTCAGCACCTAAGCTCTCATAGGATTCCCATCTCTCACAGAAATCCAAGTACCCATCTCTCTTCTACCCAACTTGCACCACCCGAGAGAACGAATCTCCACCCTTCTCTGCCACGCAGTCCCTTAGGCAGTCCTTCTCCTTATTCGGGCTCCAACGCAACTGGTCCATAATGTCAATGATGGAACTCTTAGGACTCGCAACTGTGAGAAATGTTGGACACAAACCAATGCATCTCATACATGCGGCCTCAAATCACGGTTAGATCACACCAGCAACCACTACATCCAACTATCCCGTGGCTAATCTTGAGCAGTTTGGTTCCCTTTCCCAAGCCAAGACGCAGATGATGGATAGATAAATGAACGGGTAAGTGGGTGCATGGAGGTGCGTGCATGAAAGTGCATGAGGGATAGAATGGTGCGAATGCAGAAGTGAAGGAGAGAACGAGCCAATGACCAACCCCCCCATCAGACCAGAGGCAGGTTTAAGTAACTTCGTGGGGAAATAAAGAACCTCCTGGCCTTTCCTAAGAAGATCACGTAACCAATCCCCTCCCTTAGACAAAAAGGGTAATTAAAATAGGAAATAAACATTTATCCCCTCAGGCCCCCTCTCTTGTGGAATCATAACCCCTTATAACTCTAGTCCTTGGGCACTCTGGCCTCTTAGCATTGTAACGATACATTATTTAAAATGGGGGTTCAAAACCTGGGGTGTTATAGTCCCTTCCAACATTTCCTTGCTTCCCACACACTTCTAATCCATGGATTCTGAGATAAAAAATCTATCTTGACAAAGAAAAGCTCAAAGACAACATACAAGCTCCAAAAACTCCAAGCTACAAAACTCAAGAACTTTCCAACCCAATCAAGATAATTTTCCCAAGCTAACTTTTCCCATGAGAACTCTTCTCCATTTATAATCTGAAAATGATAGGGTGAGGAGGTTAGGATGATCCCATGATATCAAGGATGCGACATAGATCCAAACCGATCGGAGACCACCTCACCCTCGAAGCTTCTATTCTAGAACTTTCGAGAAATTCCTCTTTTTCCTTCGTACAAAAATCGTCGCACCCTTAACACTAAGAAAATTGCGATGACGTCGCAACCCACTATGGTGAAACCTGCAACGATCCTAGGTCGTTGCACCCTTAACACTAAGCAAGGTGTGATGATCCCTTTTTCTAAGTTTTTTGACAAAGGAAAAGTATAATTTCATCTCTTTGGAAAAAGTATCTTCATTCTTATTCAAGGATTAAGGCCATTGATCCTTTTAAATACAAATGATAGGTTTACAACATTAACGGTCATAGGAGTGACGAAATAATGTGTAACAATGAGCCCCCCAAAGTATGAAGTTAGAACAGAGTGATAGCTGAAATACTTGTCGAGTGTGTGTTAGGAACAAGGAACATGTCGGTCAAAAACCTGCCAACAAACAAGGAAATACAATATAATAATATGGCATCATTGAGGTAGGCATTCCCATACTCATAATACAAACGACTCAAAGCATAAATGCCAATATGCAAATATCCATGTCAAGTAAGACATGTCATGGCCACCAAACATACACTGTGGATCCATGCCAATATGACTCAAATTTGAACATAGCCACCAAAAATGCATTGTGGATGTATGTGTTAAAGACTCAAATTTGAACATAGCCATGAGACATACACAGTGGATGTATGCAATAGTACAATATGAATATACTCCAACGCAACCTGAATCTGTTAGAAAAGATTCAGGGTCTTCATCTCCACCACTCTATAGTATGAATCTAACCATGCGAATACATGTGTTGAAGTCAAACATGGTGGAAACCACTTGATTATCGATCATTAGTGAATACCATTAACAAGTGTGAGAGAAATCACTATTAATTTCAATGACTCCCAAGGTACTCTAGTACAATCCAACGAATGTGAATTTGTGAGCTGAAGTTGAACACTCAGCGGAATCTCTCGATCAGGGGTCAATGATGAAAACCCATTGTTGAAAGCGAGGAAACCTACCATTGAGGCATGCAAGTTCCAAGGTACCAATTGGTTTCTAAGTCTAATTCTTAGATAATGAGTTGAAGTCGACAGGAAAAGAATCGTCATAGGAGGGCCTTAATGTATCCCCCATCAATGACACAAAATGGGTAAAAATATTTGAAGTAGATCAGAGTAACATGTGATTCAGGAGTGACATAGGGATGGTCGATGCAATAGAAGGATTAAGGACTGCAGAAATGGTCAACGCAATGGAAGGATTTTCAGGTTGAACTTCTCTTTGAACATATTGATGACACGACAATTGTCTTGGCAACACTGAATCAACAATAGGTATCACAAACCAAAATGTAATCTTATAAAGGAGTATGATCAAGAGACAAGCGGATTTTCCAACCTAGACACAAAGTGAGTGAAAGGGTGCAATGTTCAAAAGTGACTCATTCCATAGAATACAGGTTTAGATAGATTTATTTCCCAATTTTTCCCCCACCATTTCTGGTGAGTACCTCTTTATTTTTACGCAAGCTTGAGGAGGATAACATATGCTTGAACTGTAAGCTCATCCTTCAGATGAGTCCCTCTAAGTATGTTTAACGAACCCTAGGAAGGAGTGGTTCAGTTCTATATGGGCCTTTCGATGTTTTTTTTATGAGTCTAAAGAAAGAAAACTCAACGGTTTTTCATGTTTAGAGAGTCTAAAAAACACTTAAAGAAAACTCCAAAAGGTCATTTTCAGTAAAGTAGTCTGATGAGACCAAAAAAGAGATAATTTACCACTTAACAGAAGTTTTCTTCAAATACTTTAACGAGCGTGAAAAGAACAAGATCACTCGACAATATTTTCATGTTTAGAGATTCTGAAAAGTGATTAAAGGGAACTCTAGGGGGCTCATTATTCATATAACCTTTACGAGTCTGAAAAAGTGATAAAAATTTACTCGGTTACATTCTCAGGTATTTACGACCATGAGAAATAACAAAGACTAAGCTCAGGATTGTTTTCATTTTTAAGCAAGCTTAAAACAAAACAAAACTATGCTTGGGATAGATTTTATTTTTACACAAGATTAAAACTAAAAAAAACTATGCTTGGACCTGGTTTCATTTTTACACAAGCTTGAACTAGAGGAAACTATGATTGAGGTAGTTGGTTTCATTCTTATACAAGCTTGAACTAGAGAAAACTATGCTTGTGACTTCCCAACGCAGAATCTAGGGATGGTTGGTACTTAGCCCCCAGATTAAGAATCTAGCGGCTTAACTTCAGCATGAAGTACAAAGGTTGTAAGAAAATCAATAAGTGCGGATACAAACTGATCTCCCTGGTTTCACCCTGAAACTAGAACAAAACAAGACAGAATATAAAACTTTCCCTAAGTTTCAATCATCAAGCATACTAACTAACAAGAGATAAATGACATACCTTTTAAATGTTGTTTGTCCTCACTAGTGTCATCCTCGCTCCGTTCCAAGGCTTATGGGATGCTAAACCTATAAAAAGACACAATCCAACAAAGTGAAAGAAACAACGTATACTCAACAAAACCTGTGTATGCGACCAAGGAGTCATATAATACAAATTTTATGGGAAATAAATGTATTGTTGTATTAGAAATATGAAAAGGAGAATATAAACGATGCCTTGATGTTGTAAGGTCCCTTCCAACAGTTCCTTTCTTCCCACACACTTCTTCTCCATGGATTCTGAGATCAATAGTCTATTTTGACAAATCAAAGCCCAAAGCTACAAAAACTACTCAAGCTCACACCAAAATCTAGCCAACTAAATTTTCCCATGAGAACTCTTCTCCTTTTATAATTTGAAAAGGATAGGTTGAGGAGGTTAGGATGATCCCATGATATCAGGGATGTGACTTAGATCCAAACTGATCGGAGGCCACCTCACCCTCGAAGCTTCTATTCTATAACTTTCCAGAAATTCCTATTTTTCCTTCGTACGAAAATTGTTGCACCCTTAACACTAAGAAAACTGCAACGACATCGCAGGCCATTGTGGTGCAATCTGCGGCAATCCTAGCAAGGTGCGATGATCCCTTTTTCTAAGGTTTTTGACAAAGGAAAATTATGATTTCATCTCTCTGGAAAAGTATCTTCATTCTTCTTCAAGGATTAAGTCCATTGATCCTTCTAATGACAAAGGATAGGTTTACATCATTAGCGGTCATAGGGGTGACGAAAATAATGTGTAACAGTGAGACTCCAAAGTATGAAGTTAGAACAGACTGATAGCTGAAATACTTTGTCGAGTGTGTGTTAGGAAAAAAAAACATGTCGGTCAGAAACCTGCCAACAAACAAGGAAATACAGTATAATAATATGGCATCACTGAGGTAGGCATTCCCATACTCAGGATACAAACGAATCAAAGCATAAATGTCGACATGCAAAGATCCATGTCAAGTAAGATAGGTCATGGCCACCAAACATACACTGTGGATCCATGCCAATATGACGCAAATTTGAACATAGCCACATAAAATACATTGTGGATCTATGTGTTAAAGACTCAAATTTGAACATAGCCACGAGACATACACAATGGATCTATGCAACAATACAATCTGAATATACTCCAACGCAACCTGAATCTGTCAGAAAAGATTCAGGGTCTTCATCTCCACCACTCTATAGTACGAATCTAACCATGCAAATACATGTGTTGAAGTTGAACATGGTAGAAACCACTTGATTACTGGTCATTAGTGAATACCATTAACAAGTGTGAGGGAAATCACCATTAATGTCAATGACTCCCAAGGTACTCTAGTACAATCCAACAAATGTGAATTTATGAGATGAAGTCAAACACTCGGCGGAATCTCCCGATCATGGGTCAATGATGAAAACCCACTTCCGAAAGTGAGGAAACATGTCATTGAGGCATGCAAGCTCCAAGGTACCAATTGGTTTCTAAGTCTAATTCCTGGATAATGAGTTGAATTCGATAGGAAAAGACTCATCATAGGAGGGCCTTAATGTATCCCCCATCAATGACACGAAACAGGTAAAAATATTTGAAGTAGATCAAAGTAACATGTGACTTGGGACTGACTTAGGGATGACCGACACAATAGAAGGCTTAAGGAATGCAGAAATGGTCGATGCAATGGAAGGATTTTCGGGTTAAACTTCTCTTTGAACATATTGATGACGAGATAATTGTCTTGGCAACATTGACTCAACAACAGGGATCACAGACCAAAATGTAATCTTATAAAGGAGTATGATCAAGAGACAAGTGGATTTTCCAACCTAGACACAAAGTGAGTGAAAGAGTGTCATGTTCAAAAGTGACTCTTCCATAGAATACAGGTTTCAATACATTTCTTTCCCAATTTTTCCCCCACCATTTCTAGTGAGTACCTCTTTATTTTTACACAAGCTTGAGGAGGATAACATGTGTTTTAACTATAAGCTCATCCTTTGGATGAGTCCCTCTGAGTATGTTTAACAAACACTAGGAAGGAGTGGTTCGGTCCCATATGGGCCTTTCGATGTTTGTTTTACGAGTCCAAAGAAAGAAAACTCAGGGATTTTTCATGTTTAGAGGGTCTGAAAAACACTTAAATAAAACTCCAAAATGTCCTTTTCCATAAAGTAGTCTGATGAGACCGAAGAAGAGATAATTTACTGCTCAACATATGTTTTCTTAAAATACTTTAACGAGCGTGAAAATAACAAGATCACTCGACAATATTTTCATGTTTAGAGAGTTTGAAAAGAGCTTAAAGGGAACTCCAGGCGTTTCCTTTTTCATATAACCTTTACGAGTCTGAAAAAGTGATAAAAGTTTACTCAGTTACATTCTCAGTTATTTACGAGCATGAGAAAGAACAAATACTAAACTTAAGATTGTTTTCATTTTTACACAAGCTTAAAACAAAACAAAACTATGCTTGGGATATATTTATTTTTACACAAGCTTAAAACTGAAAAAAACTATGCTTGGACCTGGTTTCATTTTTACACAAGCTTGAACCAGAGGAAATTGTTCTTGAGGTAGGTGGTTTCATTTTTACACAAGCTTGAACTAGAGAAAACTATGCTTGTGACTTCCCAACATAGAATCCAGGGATGGTTGGTACCTAGCCCCCAGATTAAGAAGCTAGCGGCTTAACTTCAGCATGAAGTCCAGAGGTTGTAAGAAAATTCCCCCCAAGATTTGTTTCGTCCAACTACAAAGGAGAACGAAATGAAGCTTCAAATACTAGACGATGGACTTGACTCAAACAAAGCAGGGGAGGGGGAATCTATTTCATTTTGTAACGAGCTTGACACATGAACAAGAACTATGCTCAAGAACCCAGGTTCAATCCCCAGACCTATGTTTCATTTTTTAACGAGCTTGACACAAAAACAAGAACTATGCTCATGGGTTCTATTTCATTTTTTAATGAGGTTTCTACAGAGATGAGAAAAATATCCTCGTAGTTGGTTTCATTTTTTAACGAGATTGAAATCAGAAAACCATGCTCAAGGCTGGTTTCATTTTTTAATGATCTTGAAATCAGAAAACCATGCTCAAAACTCTCTTCTTGATCATGGCTTCCAAGAGGATGATGCTCTAGAAGGACACCACGTCAAGGGACAAAAATCGGTTATGGATTCGACGAGATCTTAACTAGATGGAAGAAACACACTCTGGAAGGAACACATTTTGAGGGTTGTGATAGGGGTAAGGAGATCATGCTCCAATAGCCCTACCGAATATATTGTCATGTCAACTACCAAATCCAAGTCATAAAGGTGTGAGCTTACAGTGAGAGGTTCATCTGCATCGGCAACTGAAGGCATGGGAGACAATGCCACATAATTGACCTGGGGTGGGGGTGATACCGTCTGCATATAAGAACCATTTAGGGAGGTCATTGAGTTGATGTTCAAGTCAGGGCCAACAAATGAAAGTTGATAAATAGACACAATTCTTCCATTTTGAGGTAAATATATCACATGAAAAAGAGTGGACACAATAGCTTTCATGGCATAGACATAATCTCGCCCAAGGAGTGAATTGAAATCCAAGGGATCTTGGACTACTATTACGTCAATAAAGACAGATTTCCCTCCCAAAGTTACAGGAAACTGAGGAAGGATCCTTGAAGGTTGACTGGTTCTTCTGTTAAAAGATAACAGATTCTATGTAACCGGCACAAGCAGAGGACAACCCAAATCTTTCCAAGCAATAGAGGACAAAATACTATTGGATGCACCTTCGTCTATCAGCGTCTGAGGAATGTCCCGACCATAAAATTGTACTGTAATCTTGAAAGGAATGTGAGATGGAAGATGAGGCCCAGTTAGTGCACCCCAATAAAAAAGGATGGCCTCATTACTTGGAGTGGGTTCCACAGGAGACGGAGGAATTCCCCCTAGCACAGTAGAATTTGTATCAACGAGAAAAACATGTGAAGTATCGGATCTACTCTCTAGGGGGAGAGTAGGATCGACATATGATGAGATCAGATTAACCACTTGAGTTGCATTCTCCAAGGGGAGAATAGGATCGACGAGTGGAAAAAGATCAACCGCTTGGGTTGCACTCTCTAATGGGAGAGTGGGATCGACCGAGGATGGGATTGGATCGACCACTTTGTCAACTAGTTCAACTAAGTATGTGACCAGATTGACTACTTGGTCAACCGAACTAACCAATTAAGGAACAAGACTGATCATTCCATCAACTACAGGTGGGTCGAGAGTGAGTCTGCGGTAAGCAGTTGGAAGTTGAGGTTGGGAAACAGTCATGTCTTCCAGTAATTTTGAGGCTTCGTCCATACGAGGGAAAAGGTGAGTTTGATGACTCCCTCCGCATAACCTACACGGGAACTTGACTCTACTTTTCTTGTTCCCAATGGTATCTTGACTAGTTGACGAGAGGTCATCAACATGTTGTTCAGAGGTTGACGACATGGGTTAGCGAGGGTGTATAGACCATGCTTCTATAACCTTGGATATACCAAGTAAATCCTTAAGAAGATGGATACCCTTACAAACCACGCAAGGGTACTTGGGTTTATGGGTTGTTTGGGTAATCTTGGCATCATCAACACTCCCATCACGATTAACAATAATTGGTTGTTCTCCAACATGCCTGGCAGTGGTTGGAAGTTTGGACCCTTTCTTATTTTTCTTCTTCTTATTCTTCCTTTTCTTCCTTTTCTTCTTTTTCTTATCCACCGAGTTACTAGATTGAGCTTTCACTCAGTGAAGAAGATGAAACAGAAGAATACCTTTCAAGTGGAGAAGGTGAAGAATATCTTACCCATGAAGAAGGCGAAGGATAAAAATGAGGTTGATGTTCTTGGGGGGAAGTGCTTACAACTGAAGCACATGCTGCATTCGGGATTACCGGAGTGGAAAACAACCATAGTGGAAATCCAATTGTGAGACCTAGGAGGCTCAAAGTAGCGATGTAAGGAGGACCAACATTTTAGTAAGAAGGAAAAACAAAAGGTTCCTCTGGAAAAGGGGTTCCTTCGTTGGTCGTTCTGGGAACTGACGTCGTTAAACACAGATCCAACCTAGAGTCTTCTAGGGAAAACAAACAACACACACTAAAAATCTAGGAAGCAAACAAACAAACAAAATCGTATTGTAATGAATGCACTAGTTGGTGATGAAATCCAATGTCGTGGGAACAATGTAAGAAGTGGATGTGATAGAGAGGGTGGAAAATTTATGTTGATGACCTTCTTAACGGACTTACACCCTAGTGCAAGCTCCCACACATAAATGTGGGTATACCCTCCAAAGAGCCCGAGTGAGTTTGGCCAATGTTTATTCTAGGTACCATGAAGACTTTCCCCTCCACAGTCACCTTGTGTAAATACTCTAAAGAGATAGGCCACTAACGTTACCAATTATGACAATGATGCCTAGGGAAACAGTTGACAGTCTGATCCACACACAAAGGTAGGATATCTAAGCCTGAAATCAACTCGAGAAGGTCCCGACATGATTTTCTTCTCAAGTGACCCCCAATAATATGCATAATCTCTACACCAAGACCAACAAAGTAGGGTGAGTAACTTTGTCAGCCCTTATGTGACCTTGTGATTGACCCTTGTGTGAGAAGAGCTTCCCAGGAAAAAATGTAATAAGTGGATTTTACCGCTCCCTAACCCAAGATTCTATGTTTGTTTGCATCTTTGGAAAGTTATCTTTCACACCTATTCCAAAGTCCTACAACTAATCTAATGTAGGTTTTCTACCAAAAAATATAAAAATGTCTAATCACTTTTTATAAGCACTTTATTTTAAGGCTGTTTCTACTCAAGAGGAAAATGGCGTGGTCTAAATGATGTTTTGACCTACTCTAAACAATGCAAAGAAATTAGAATGCAAATATTTCACTTCGATGAAAGCTATATTACGAGAAGGAGAAAACATTTATCATTCTCAGATTCACAATGTCCCAAAATTTTATTAAACTCATCAATATCAAGGATTTTGCTACTCAAGAGGAAAATGGCATGGATTAAATGATGTTTTAACCTACTCTAAACAATGCAAAGAAATGAGAATGCAAATATTTCACTTCGATGAAATCTATATTACAAGAAGGAGAAAACGTTTATCATTCCCAGATTCACAATGTCCCAAAATTTTATTAAACTCATCAATATCAAGAACTTTAAGAAATGAGCTAAAGAGACTGTACACCAATACACGATTCTTGCCCCCCCCCCCCCGACCATGAGGGGGAATTTTTTTTAAGAATTCAAGACAAAAAATGCCAAAAATCATGCAATTTCGCTACTTCAAATGCAAAGATGCCCCCAATCTAAAAATTTTCTTTTAAAACAAACTATTCAGAAAACGAAATGTTCTTGCACTAAACAATTCTAAAGAAAAAATAATGCTTTGTAACCGAAAGACACTCAAAGCAAGAGATCAAATCTTTCAAAAGAAAACAAGCTAAAACAAAGAAAAGAATGACCAAAAGCATATTCAAAGCTATCAAGCATATTGTAATCAGACCCAACAAATCATCCCAAAACCATACCTAAGATCTGGGCAAGAAAAACCATCCAAAATCAATTTTTTTCACAATCGTCACAGGTTGTAGACTAACACAGCGCGACAATCCTTGATCGTCGTAGGCTAGAGAACAAATACAGTGTGATGATGTTGCACTGTGTAAAAAGGTAGGGTGTGTTGATCCTAGATCGTCACACTGTCTCTTAAAGTAGGGTGTGACGATCAAAGGAAAAATGGAAAAAATAAAAAGCAAGAAAGTTTTTCCAGTGAAATAAACAATCAGTGAGTCAGATTGGATTTATGAGTGACTCAACAAACAAAACCCAGACAATCAAAGTAAGAAAGAAAGGCTACTAGGAAAACAATATGTTCCCCAGTATGGTCACCAATTTTTTTATTGGACAAATCGGTAAGTGCGGACACAGACTAATCTCCCTAGTTTCACCCTGAAACTAGAACAAAACAAGACATAATATAAAACTTTCCCTAAGTTTTAATTATCAAGCATACTAACTAACAAGAGATCAATGACATACCTTTTAAACATTGTTTGTCCTCTCTAGTGTCATCCTCGCTCCATTCCAAGGATTATAATATGCTTAACCTGTAAAAATACACAAGCCAACGAAGTGAAAGCAACAACGTATACTCAACAAAACCTATGTATGTGATCAAGGAGTCATACAATAAAATAAGACCAATTTTATGGGAAATAAATATATCATTGTATTAAAGATATGAAAAGGAGAATACAACCAATTCCTTTATGTTGTAAGGTCCCTTCCAACAGTTCCTTGCTTCCCACACACTTCTGCTCCACGGATTTTGAGATCAACAATCTATCTTGACAAAGCAAAGCTCAAAGCCAACATACAAGCTACAAAACTCAAGAACTTTCCAACCCAATCAAGATAATTTTCCCTAGCTAACTTTTCCCATGAGAACTATTCTCCTTTTATAAGTTGAAAAGGATAGGGTGAGGAGTTTAGGATGATCCCATGAGATCAGGGATGCGACTCAGATCCAAACCGATCGGAGGCCACCTCACCCTCGAAACTTCTATTCTAGAACTTTCAATAAATTCCTCTTTTTCCTTCGTATGAAAATTGTCAAACCCTTAACACTGGAAAAACCGTGGCGACGTTGCAGGCCACTGTGGTGCAACCTGTGATGATCCTAGATCATCGCACCCTTAACACTAAGCAAGGTGCGACGGTCCCTTTTTCTAAGGTTTTTGTCAAAGAAAAAGTATAATTTCATCTCTCTGTAAAAATTATCTTCTTTCTTCTTCAAGGATTAAGGCCATTGATCCTTCTAACGACAAAGGATAGGTTTACATCATTAATGGTCATAGGGGTGACGAAAATAATGTGTAACACACATGTTTATTAGTTTATTAATTATATTATACTTACTCCCTTACAACATACTTACACATTATGGTCATATTGTCATATGGGATATTGCAAAAAGAATGGAGGGAAGTGGAATAACCTAAGGGATTGTTTAGCAGTGAAGGGGATGTCCTTTCTTGTTCTATTCAAAGTTGAGGGGGGGAAAGAGATTGGAAAGTGGGATTGTGTAGAATTAATGGGTTGAACGGTGATATTACTGGCTATAATTTTTGTTATAAACCTGGGTTAATAGGAAAAACCCCTTTATTTAATAATTGATTGGGTTGAGTGAATAAAACATAGCCTTAGCAAGTAAGTCCTTATTTTTGTTTCATTTCCTAGCACAAAGGTGGAACATATTCGATATATTGCCTATGGATGGGTGAAAAATCACTCCCATGGTGTTATTTCCCCCAATGCAGTTGATGGTAGTTAAACAATTGATTTGTATTGTTTATATTAGACTAGATACTCATGCTTGTGGTGAGTGTCATATTGATGATGATGTGCTCACTATGGAAGCTACAAATATGGGAGTGGACATTAAGGCTTAGGAGTGTCTAATGAGCTACTCAATAATGATTCATATGAAGAATTGGGAGGTTGTCATAACCACATATTATAACACAGTATTTAACTATGCCTTGGTCATATATATTAGTTTCCAACATCGTCAAATAGATGTAAATGGCCTTGTGAGATTCCCAAAAGTGGGCATAATCATGGGGATATTGTAAGTATATGTATGCGAAAGCATTGTATAAGCATACTACTATAAAAATATAAGAATGTTGGTATAATTTCCCATGTATCCGCTATATTTATTCAATGTATGAGAAGAATTTTTCTTTATGTGCTGAGATGGTTTATTGTACTCATGGGAAGTGGATTAATTAGCCATGGTCAAATTTATTCCACTGCTAAACTATAATTATCTGTGAATTACAAGTAAGAATGTTGGTTACATCTTAGTTATGAAATTTTGTACATTACATTGTGGTATGAGAGAAAAACGTTGGTCTGAATTGGTGGTTTGAATAAGTATCCCATATCCTCAACATATCACTAAGGGTAATGGGTATGTTGCAATATGATATCAGAGCTATTGGCTACAACACTAGGGCTATATCGGCCAAAAGTTAGCTTGTATATGAAGACATTGTAGTTTTCTTATGAAGGGTTTGACAAAATACCTTAAGGACAATAATTGGGGTAGTATTCTTGAAGATGGTATCAATATTTTGGTATGATTGTTTAACCATAGAAAATGTCACATCATTTTCACCCAACCATAGGCATTCTCATATGCCACCCCTGAGCACAATAACCTTTTCTTAGATAGAATGATTCTGGAAAGTCCATACTAGAACCAACAAATAACCCTAACCAAAAAGACCATTGCTGCAGCAACAACACAATACCAAGAGAACGTACCTCTAGTAATGGAAGCATACCTTTACCAAGAGAAGCACACAAGAGAGACACTGGAAAGACTAAGAATACTCCACGACAACTGCTACACTAATCTCTCTAGACTTGCGCATCCTTCTGCTGCAGCTGCAACTCCTTAGACTTCTGCACTAGCTAAGTGACTGAGAGAGAGAGTCCAAATGAACTAAGGCGTCTCCTTATTTATACTATCCTGTCAAGTGACTTTTCCAGGTGGGGCCGACTTCTCTTTCTGGGACCTTCTAATTATTTATTATTAGTATCCTTGGGCCGACTTCTCTTCTAGGGTTTTCACACATCTATTTAAGGGTTCCCTTACTTATAGAATATTTTATTCTAAGTACAAAGGTTACACTTGGAGGTTAATACCTCCCACAACTACCAAAACATCAACACTCCCTCTTAACTATGGGTGTATTAACTAAGATGTTCTTCATGTAATGGTCTCAAACACATCTATCCATCTCACATGGTATGGGAAAGACTCACATGGTATTGTAGACCAGTCTACAGGTAGCATCACCATAGCCACACAGGATATCTCACGATCAATCATATCATGTCACACGTATCACCATCATAGACACAGATGCTCTGCCATAGTCACACACACAGACTATCTGATGGTCATGTCATAGTCATGCATATGGGGCCTCATTAACACATGTAACATCTCTCTAGTGGGATCATCCTTTTCAGACTTATGTCAGTACATGGATTTCATATAGATCACATAGAACTAGGCATCTAGCTCATACAGAACTAGGAAACCATCCAACTCACACATAATCTGGAATATGCAGCTGAGCCAGTTTACATAGAACTGTTCTACTACCCAGTCCAAGCAAAGTTTGGGAAACTGTTCAGTCTGAACTAGTTCACACACATAACTATGCTACTACCCAATCCAAATGGAGTCTGGGTGACTATCTAGTTGATCAAGTTCACTCTGAACTGCGCTAATACCCAATCCAAATGGAGTATGGCCAACTGCAACTCACCAGCTCACACAGAATCTAGCAACTATCCCTAGAGATAGTTCTTCTGGTTGGCACACCATGCACCTATCCCACGGTGACTGGGCATATAACTACAAGGGTTAGGAAATGTAGTGCACACACACTACCCATCTATCCCAAGGCTAGGAAACACCTCCAACCACACAGGTTGGTCCTCTAAATTGAAAAGTTGAGAAACTCGCCCTCCTGGAAGGATCCGCGCCTACTAACACTGTGTGAGGTCATGATGACTGGTGCCACATTCAGTAACATGCATGTAGATGACCACCCAGTGCTGCCACACTTTGAAACCTACTGCCCCAAGAATCGCATATGTGACTCATCACTCCCTCTTATGAGGGACATCCTTCTGGACCATGCCAAGCTTGTCCCTGAAGTACACAAACTTCACCCTTGACAGAGGCTTGGTCAACACATATGATATCTGCTCATATTTAGTGACATACTGGAGATTCACTACTCCCTTTTGCACCATATATGTGCTATAATGGTGCCTGATCTCGATATTCTTAGACTTTTCATGAAACACCGGGTTCTCTGACAACTTCACACAACTCTAGTTTTCGCACCAGATATAAGTCACCTATAACTAGAGATCAAACAATATTGCAAGTAGCTTATGAAGCCACACTGCTTTGCTGCCAGATGAACACGCTACTATATACTCTACCTCAGTTGTGTTGAGTGCCACACTAGTCTACTTTCTGTTGAACCATGAGATCATAGATGATCCTGAATTGAAGCAACATCCAAATGTATTATTCTGGTCTGTGACACTACTATCCCAATCTAAATTAGTATAGCCATGTAGGCTTATATTACGATCTTAAACATATCTGAGTCCATAGTCAATTGTACCTTTTAGGTAGCTCAACACATTCTTTTCCACAACCAAGTGAACACGCCTTGGTTACACCATATACTGACTCAAGGTTTTTTCTGCAAATCATATATCTGGTCTATTGTTCGTCAAGTACATCAAGGAACCAATAATATTCTTGTACATGGTGACATCCACTATCTATGCAGAACTATCACTCAATAACTTTGTGTTCATCACCATCAATGTAGGCATGGATTTACAAACTATCATTCTGAATCTCTTCAGAATTTCTACTACATATTTTCCTTGGCACATGAAAATCTCATCTAGTCTCTACCACACCTCTAGACCCAAAAAGTAATGCATCATACCCAGGTATTTCATCTTGAACTCATATGCAAGCTTTCTCTTGCACTCTGTGATGAGCTTCTCATCCCCTATTAGAAACAATTCATCCACATATAATAGTAATATCACTGATCCACAATCCACAACCTTTTAGTAAATGTTGGAATATGTTTTAATCTTGGTAAATCCCAAGCTCATCAAAAAACTATTTGATCTGGAATATCATGCCCTAGGTTCCTGCTTAGGCCTGTACAAAGAATTCTTCAATCTACATACATGAGACTCCTTCTCATGTATCTTATGGTTTCTCTATGTGCACTTCTTCTAACTACTGGGGCAAGTGTCTCGTCATAATATTCTCCCTCTTGTTGGGAGAATCCTCTAGCCACAAGTCAAGCTTTGTGCATCTCTATGCTTCCATAAGCAACATGTTTGATCTTGTATATCAATTTGGAAGTCATCACTGAATTCCCTTCTATTCTCAAGGAAAAAATCCATATCTCAGTCCTTCTAACTGGCTTCCTCCTCTGTCATTGAAACAAAGGAATATTCCTAGGATGTTTCATATCTCCTCAAATCCTCTGAAGCTTCGATCTATCCTCCTAAACTCATGGAACCTATATGTCGGTCCTAGAAGACATCTATCTCTCCCATCTAAATCTGAGGAGGAATACTTTCTGAATGAAAGTATCTAAGCCACTGACTCTCTCTTAGATCAAGGTCACTATGAAACTTGAGTCACTCCCTATGATTCTATATAATCTTCGGAGCCATATGTTCCCTTTGTAGTGTGATGATCTCCTCTAAAGTCTAATCTCTTATGAATGGTCCAGGGGAGGTTTCTCCTCCCTACTGGATCGTGTTGGTTGACTCCCTTTTAACTCTAGCTCCTTTTGAGATGGTACTTGGTGTGGTTGTTTGCCTCACCATTGGTGGAGCCATCTGCTCCTTCTCATGATATGGCTCATCAATTATATATATCTTTGCATCCTACAAAGTGTCAAGGGACCATGTTGGTCTCATCCTGGTTACTACAATGATTCTGGGTAGGCCCTTCTATCTCTACTAACTCTTCGTGATGATATGAAGAGTGATCAACTGAACTAGAGGGATTTGTTCAATCATATTTAGAGCTTTGTGCTCCTTACAATCAATTTCCATATGAGATACTTTGTATCTTGCAAAAGTACCCTTCTTTCCAGAATGTATTAACTTCGTCCTCTTTTTATTTAGTACATGGATGTATATGGTCGTGTATACAACTTCTTATCTGTATAGTCTACTATGTGTCTCAAACTAGAGACCATCTAATATGTTTCCTCCTGCAATTGTCACTATATCTCCCATTAGGTTTATCACTTGTGACCTTCCTGGAACAAGACCAACAATAAGGGAAAACAATAGATAAGAGAAATACTCTTATAATAATAATAAAAACAAGAACAATTGTCACAATAGCTCCTTCTCAAAGCTATCACTTGTGACCTACCTGGAACAAGAGCCAAAATAAAAATGCAATAATAAGAAATAGGAACAACACTCTTCCAGTGTTGTGACCAATCATTCTTCCTGCCCGAGACAAGAGCAACAAGAGAAAAAATATTTCCAATATAATAGCATTTTCATAAGAACATATCTATGTTAATAATAATAATAAAACAATTTCATGGTAATTATCATAGCATTACCAAGGTGACCTACCTAGAAGCAAAAACAAGAAATATCTCCTAGAGGAGATGTTAGTTTATCTTGAAAACAAGTACAATAAGAATTTATATCAATAGTACTCATATGCTACCAAGTATTCATTGTATCTATCAGTAATAAAACCTTTCAAAGATTGTTGTCACAACTATAGTGTTTTACTTGTAATGTAGCAATTGTCAAACTTGATATGTGCAAATTGGAAACTTATCAATTTAATTAATCAAACTTGGAACTTGGAGTCTTATCTCCAGGACTGAGTGTTGTTACTTTTCCTCTGAGTCTCCTTCACTCAATATGATAGGTATTCTCTCCAACCTATCCCATGTACTGAGACAATGTGCTTTCTTGACATAAATCTGAGTTAGAGAATATTATGCAATTAAACTTGAAAATCTCAACCTCTATCAATCTAATACTTTGACTAAGGTCATCTTATAACTTTAACTTTGACCAGAAATAATCATATCTTTAATAGATTGAAATGCAACCCAGATGTTCAAAGATCACAATAATTCCATAACAGCTAGAGGCATATCAAAAATATCAAACCTAGAGTGCATTGTTCCTATGAATGTGTTGGATCTGAGATCCCTCTGGATCTATGATTTTTTCTTAGAAAAAAAATCCCTTCTCCTGCAAACACCCTGAAGATAGTGACACAATTTAAACATATACAAGTACATACCTTTGGCAGCAACGGAAAAAAAAACTACGGACAACGACACTAGCCAACAATAGCGGCAAACAATGACGAACCCAAAAATTTCAAAGTGCTCCAACTTGCAATCTGAAAATAGATGGAGATGCGCTAGGGTAGGGCGCACTAGGACAACTAAAAATTATGCCCAAGACTTCATTGAAAGTGCCCAATGAATTTGGGTTAGGGTTTGCTATTGTTCCAAGACCAGAAACCCTAACTTCCGAAAGAATGGCTAGTGATTTGATCTAGGGAAAGAATAATTTCAACATCCTAATTTCAACGAATTTCTCAACGAGTTACCAGAAACTTCACTGGACCAGAGGAACTGCAACTGGTGTTGCAACTGGGTTGTAACTAACACAGTGAGTGCATTATGTCAAGGCAAATCCTTTCTCCAAGAATCAACTTCAACTGAACCTTTAAATGTCAGACACCTTGACCTAGGGTTTTATGAGAAAACCCTATTTTCTCAAATTCAAAAATTTGCAGATCTTATCCGGGGAAAATATGCACCCTACTTAGGCGACCTTCTTAGTGGGTTCAAAAATTGCTCAAAGAGCTTGACAAAGGGGGAAACTGAGGATCTTCCTTCCATTGGTTATATTGTTACGAAGGAAACCAACTATGATACCATGTTAATATTTTGGTATGCTTGTTTAACCATAGACAATCTCACTGTAAATTACCTTTTACAATATCTACTGCAAACAAATATTCATAAAAAGAAAAGAAAAGATACAATGGAAAATACAAACATTACACATAGATTTTTTCCTTGGAAACCCAAACTAGGAAAACCAACATATTCTATATTCATTCATTGTGTTACAATGTTTACAATACAAAATACATATAGGATCCAGCAGCATCCAAAACCCTAACCCAATGACCTGGATTAGTCCAAAACCCTAATTCCTTAACCGGAAATAGAAAACCATTGGCAAAGAAACCATGTGCTGAAAAACCACCCAAATATAATGCAGTCCGGAGGCAGAAAAAATGCGGTCCCGATGCAGAAAAAAAAAAAATTTCAGGGGCGTTGCCCCTGAACCCCCGCACGAGGGGTGCAGGGGGTTACAGGGTTACATATTCAACAATCTAGGGAAGAAATGCCCATGGATCCTCTACACCAAGAGAACTTCTCAAGGCTCACAGATTTTGTTAATGAGTCTGCAACATTCTTCAAAGTGTCCACCTTCATCAGTGATACTTTCTTTTCTTCAATC
>ML786068.1:32830-53008 GCA_009831015.1 Picea engelmannii | reverse complement strand
ATACCTGAACACAATCTTTGTAACCATACTGCTTCCTTACTTGCATGAGTGGCTGCCATGTATTCAGGTTCTATAGTTGAAAGTGCCACTACAGCCTGTCTTTTGCTCATCCAACTTATTGCTCCTCCAAACAGGTTAAACACGTACTCGCTTGTAGATCTCCTACGATCCAAATCTCCAACCCAGTCTGCATCCACAAAGCGATGTATATCCACCACTCTGTCCAATCCCAGACTTCCTTCGTAGCACAATCCATAGCTAGCAGTGCCACGCAAATACCTGAAAACCCTTTTTACTGATGTCCAATGCTCCTTCCCTGGTTTTGACATATACCTGATCAAAACTCCCACTGCATGTGCAATGTCCGGTCTAGTAGACCATTGCATACATCAAACTTCCAAATGCACTCGCATATGGAACATGAGACATGTCCTCCTCTTCTTCATGTGTCTTGGGACACTGATCTGTAGATAACTTTACACCAACAGGAATAGGAACCTTGATCGGTTTACATTCCTTCATATTAAACCTCTGCAATATTGTCTCAACATATTTTCTCTGATTTAACTAGAGTTTCCTCCTTTTCCAATCTCTTTTAATTTCTATGCCCAAAATGAAATTTGAAGCACCGAGATCCTTCATGTCAAATTTAGAGGACAACTGAGTTTTCACATCCTGGATAATCTCCTTGTTGTTTCCTATCAACAACATGTCATCCACATATAAGACCAAATAAATCAAATGATCACCAATTAATTTAAAATACACACAGTGATCTTCTTTGCTTCTTGTGAAGCCAAGTCCCAGCATATAAGTATCAAATTTTTGATACCACATTCTTGGTGATTGTTTTAAACCATACAGGGAATTTTTCAGCTTGCATACCAACTCCTTCTTTCCCTTCACAACATAAACTTCTGGTTGCTTCATATAGATTTCTTCTTCCAAATCCCCATGTAGAAATGTTGTATTCACATCCATTTGTTCTATTTCAAAATAAAATGCAGCAGCAATAGATAACATAAATCTTATGGAGGTTAACTTGGCAACAGGGGAAAAAATCTCAACAAATTCAATTCCCTCAACCTGGGAATAATAACCCTTTGCTACTAACCAAGCTTTGTATTTCTCCACTTTTCCTTCTGCATTCAACTTCTTTTTAAATACCCATTTGTTGCCAATAGGATTTCTTCCAGTTGGCAACTCCACTAGATCCCAAGCGTCATTCTTATCCAAATATGACATTTCTTCGTCCATGGCACTTTTCTAGAGATTTCCATCCTCTGAATCCACTACCTCATTTCTAGGATCATCATCAGTAATAGACAAAGCAAAATTTGAACAGAAATGAGATGGACTATACCTTTCTGGTAGCCTTCTTTCTCGATCCGATCTCCTTAATACTGGAGTATGAGGATCTTGTTCTTCTGATTCATTTTCTTCTGTAGAGTCTGATTCATCATCCTTTAAATCAAACTCTATCTTCTCTGGTTCTTCCTTACTTGGTAGGGCTTCTTGTTTAACAACATCCTTCATTTCTCTAAATACCACATCTCGGTTATACACTACCTTCTTAGATTTTGGGTTCCAAAGCTTATAACCTTTGAGACCATATTTATATCCAATAAAGATACACTTTTCAACCTTCGTATCCAACTTACTCATGTTTTCTTTTGGAACATGAACATATGCATCACAGCCAAAAACCTTGAGATGTGTGAGAGAAGGTTCCTTACCAGTCCATACCTCTTGTGGAGTCTTGTTGTCCAACGCTGATGAGGGTGATATGTTGACCAGGTAACATGTAGTACCCACTGCCTCTGCCCAGAATTCTTGCCCTAACCTAGCACCACTGAGCATGCACCTTACTTTTTCCATCAACATCCTATTCATCCTTTCTGCAACTCCATTTTGCTGAGGTGTATATGGAGTAGTCTTCTGCCTTGCTATACCGCACTTCTTACAGAATTCTTCAAATTCATTTCCGCATAACTCTCCGCCATTATCTATGCTCAACACCTTAATTCTTTTCTTTGTTTGATTCTCAACAAGAGCCTTAAACTCTATAAACCTGTCAAAGACTTCAAATTTCTTCTTGAGGAAATATATCCAAGTTTTCCTCAAGAAGTCATCTATAAATGAGACATAGTACATAGATTTTCCCAATGATGGGACCGACACAGGTCCAAAAACATCACTGTAAACTAGCTGTAAAATTCCTTATGCCCTCATTGCACCAGAGGGAAATCTTACCCGATTCTACTTCCCATATAGACAATGTTCACAGAAATCAAAATCCAGAGAGAAGTTATACATACCTTCAAAAATACCTTTACCGTGTAGTAGTCAAAGACCCTTCTCTTCGATATGCCCCAGTCTTTGATGCCACAGCATAACCTTTTCTCTAGAGACTGTAGGAGTTCTTTTTTCTTCAACTCCAATATCAAGAATAATGGAACTATTACACCCATCACTAATAGTGCTTCCTTGCAGCTTATACAGAGTTCCAAACCGAACTCCCCTCAGCAAAACCATTGCTCCTCGAACCATCCTATAGGTTTCCTTTGCAAGTATTGTTTTTACCCCTGCATCGTTCATTTTTCTTACAGAAATCAAATTTTTGGCCAAACCTGGGATGTGCAGAACACCAGGCAGTGTTCTAATCCTTCCATCTATGAGCCTCAACATGACTCTTCCTCTTCCTATGATTTTGGTTGTCGAATCATTACCTAATCAAACATTACCTCCATCATACCTTTCATATTCGCAGAACCACTCCCTGTGGGGAGTCATACGAAAGGATGCACCAGAGTCAACCAACCATGCCTCATGATCTGCATGTGTGCTTGAAGAGACCAAGTACACATCCCCTCCTTCTTCCTTGGAGGTCTTTTCTTCTGTAGAAGAAGATTCTTCATATCCCTTCTTTTTCTCAACTTTGGATCTACATTGCTTCTTGTAGTGCCCTTTTTTTCCACATCTCCAACATACCCTTACAAACTTTTTGGGAGAATTAGATCTATCCTTAGACTTAGATCTCCCACTTGAGAAATTAGATCTATTTCTTTCCTGGGAACGTCCTCTTGCAAATAATGCGTCTGTGCTATGTCCTTTCATATTCTTTTGTCTCATCTCCTCCAAAAACAAGGATGAGACCACTTATTCAAACTTCAAGGAAGTTGTATTACTACCTATGGCCACAACTAGACTATCCCACGAGTTTGGTAAAGAACACAACAAACTGATACATTTATCTTCATCTGAAATTTTAATCTCAACATATACTAACTGACTTACCACAGTATTGAAGGCATTCAAATGCTCTGCCACCGAGTCTCCATCTCTCATCCTCAGGTTATACAACTTCTTTCTTAGGAATAGTTTATTTACCAGGGACTTAGACTAATACAACTTCTCCAACTTTTCCCATAAATCCTTGGTTGTAGCTTCCTCTGACACATTCAGTAATACTGAATCAGAGAGACACAGTCGGATTGTGTTCTTTGCCTTTCGATCCAACTTTTTCCAGTCATCTGCAGAAGTTCATGTAGGTGCAATACCTGGATCTACCGTGATCCACTGATCTCTGTCCACCAACAGATATTCCATCTTGAGCTTCCACAACTCAAAACTTTTAACATTAAACTTCTCGATCTCCATATTTGAATTGTTTTCCATTTCTTTTGACTTGAAAAATAAATACCGCATATCTCCCACTGTAACAAGGCTTATCACAGTCCCGAGCCAAACCCTTGACCACAAAGGCGTCCCCCTGAAGCCAATAAAGCGCTGATACCAAGTGTAAATTCTAACCTTGTACAATATCTACTGCAAACAAATATTCAGAAAAAGAACAGAAAAGATACAATGGCAAATACAAACATTACACAGAAATTTTTCCCTTGGAAACCCAAACCGGGAAAACTAGCATATTCTATATTCATTCATTGTGTTACAATGTTTACAATACAAAATACATATAGGAGCCAGCGGCATCCAAAACCCTAACCCAATGACCTGGATTAGTCCAAAACCCTAATTCCTTAACCGGAAATAAAAAACCATTGGCAAAGAAACCATGTGTCGAAAAACCACCCAAATATAATGCGGTCTCGAGGCAGAAAAAATGCGACCCCCCTCTAACCCCCCTGTGCGTTCGGCGCATATGCTCAGACACTATTACTCGTGCAAAAAATATAACACATACCCAACACTCACATCATTGTAACCCAACCATAGGAATTCACATATGACACCCTTGAGCACAATAATATTTTCTTAGATAGAATGATTCCAGCAAGTCCATACTAGAACCAACATATAACCCTAACCAGAAACACCATTGCTGCTACAACAACACAATACCAAGAGAACCTACCTCTACTAATGGAGGTGTACATTTACCAAGAGAAGCGCACAAGAGAGATACTAGAAAGACTGAGAATACTCCACGACAACTGCTACACTACTCTCTCCAGACTTGCACCTCCTTTTGTAACTCCTTTGACTTGCGCACTAGCTGAGTGAGTGAGTGAGAGATTCCAAATGAGCTGAGGCACCTCATTACTTATACTAGCCTGTCAAGCAACTATTCCAGGTGGGGTCGACTTCTCTTTTGGGGGCCTTCTAATTATTTATTATTATTCTCCTTGCACGGACTTCTTTTCTAGGGTTTTCACACATCTGTTTAAGGGTTCTCTTACTTCCAGAATATTATATTCTAAGTACAAAGGTTACACTTGGAGGTTAATACCTCACGCAGCTACCAAAACATCAACATATGGCAATTGTTGGATTAATGGCTCAAGCTCCAAAATTTGATTTTTTTTTTGGAACATATGAAGGCACAATTTATTGAGTAGAAATGCAACTTGCAAGATATGTGTTTGAAAATTTTTGTAGGAGGCATAAGAACTTTATAGGGCTATAATTGAAATTCATGAGTTTATAATGTCTACCGATGTAGCTCCTGAATGGCAAAGCTCAATTCCATGGTATATTTTGTGAATTATGATTACATAATGCAACGTTATGAAGGAATTGGGAAAAAAATTTGAAATCACTTGATATAAGTTTGAATTCACTAGAAACACTGTTGAATTTACATCTACCGAGTAAAATTATGCATAAGGGGTCAAATTAGAGAAGCCATGCTTAAAAATTTGTAATGTCCGCAGTTATATATATATATATATATATATATATATATATATATATATATATATATATATATATATATATATATTCTAAACAAACATAACAACAAGTTCTGTTAATTTTAGAGATAATATCGAAATCAACATAATTTCAAGCTTACCTGACTTTCCACGGCTGCAAGACTCAAGTCAGTCAAGTGAGACACAGCCATTTCCAGCGTTTACTATTGAAGGTGTTGAGAGAAGGAATCAACACAACAACCCCGTTGCTGTGGCTTAAGGAGTAGTGAGTTAAAAGTTGACCAGTTAGTTTTTTTTTTAATTTAAAATAAAGTTCCATTTTATTTAATTAAAATTAAATGAAATAAGTCGATTAAGTTTTATAGCCTTTTTTAGTAGGCAAATCTGGTTTATTATTAAATTTTTAACTTAATTTATATATTAATATTTATTAAAAATTCAAAATTTATTGATAAGTAATGATACTTTTAATAAATAATAACATTTAATTTAATTTTTATTATATATCTTTTTTTTGAAATGTTAAAATTAAAAGAAGTACAATAGGACATTTAAGTTGTGTTAAAGGAAGTTTCACATTGGAGTCTCGAAAGAAGTACAATAGGACTCTTAAGTTGTGTTAAAGGAAGTTTCACATTGGAAGGGACGAGTCTAATTTACTTAGGAAGTTTAGTGAATCTGGAGTCTTATTTATTTAGGAGGTTTATCACATTGGAAGGGACCTGGAGTCTAATTTACTTAGGAAGTTTAGTGAATCTGGAGTCTTATTTATTTAGGAGGTTTAATGAAATCCATCACTTAAGTGAAGATACAAACTAAGTAGCTTTCTAGAAAGAAGTTCTATAGGATTTAAGGTAGGATTTTAATATTTTGTTTTGAATTCCCTTATTTACCAATCTTTAAAATCGCTATATAATCCATTGTCACTTAAGTGAAGATACAAACTAAATAGCTTTCTAAAGTTCTCTAGGATTTAAAACAAAGGTAGGATTTTAATATTTTGTTTTGAATTCCCTTATATACCAATCTTTAAAATCGCTATATAATCCATTGGGAAGTTTTGTAGAAGTGGCTTACCAATATCAAGATTAGTTGAACAGAGTAATGAAAAAGGATTAAATATATTAGTAAAAATCCTAATCCATTTCAGGTTGTGCATGATACATATACGACATAAGTAGTAGATACATATACATAAGTTAAACGGAGTTGATCATTCACTTGAACATAAGTATCATCATCATCCCCTAAAACCTTATTCAAGCCATACGTAGACCAATACTAAACGCCATAAGAATGATGGTTTGAAGAATTAATCTCTTGACATGAATATGCTGGGATAATGCTAAGACAAGTGTCCTCTTTCAAATATGGCCTTCTATTTAGAAGTATGGTTCCAAATATAGAACCCATATAGGAGAGTAGGTCCAATCAATGAATGAAAGATGCATATCTTCATTGGATTGTCTTGAAATTGAAGTTAAAAGCACCACTTTTCTAAGGGTAGTGAGAGTCATATAATTTTTACTCAATTTTGAATATGTTGTTGGTATCAAACTAAAGTGTGATCAAGAAAATAGTTCCCCAAAATATATGTATATATAAACTCGCTCATATATATATATATATATATATATATATATATATATATATATATATATATATATATATATATATATATATATATTATTTTCTTCATTTTATGGAAGGTATTCAAAGTCAACTTTAGAAAATTTTCAAGGTAAAGGTTACTCACAATCAGACTCGAAACCATTACAATAATATAATAATATATTCATTAAGAGTTTAACATGTCACTTGCAAGAATTGAACCTAAGTGGGAAGGATAACAATCATCCCTCCCAATAACCAGAGTTAAACCCAATTGACACACACCTCCCGATGACTAAAGGTAAACTCAATTAACACACATTTATATGCATTTATAAACATTTAATGTAACATTTAATATTTTTTTTCTTGTAAACTTGCATAACTTTATGGTTTTTTGGCTCTTATCTAATATTATGTTAATATATGTTATTTGGAAAAGTTCTATATTAAATTTTAATTTATATACCGTTTACTAGGCACAAAATTCAAGGATGTACTTTATTGGAAGAAGGTATAAGAAGCAATGTGTGTATAATATCAATGGAAATTTAGAGAAAATATACTTTGACAAGGTTGCAATAAAAGGAAAAAGAATTCTAAATATTTTTTTATGAATTTATTTAATGTGTGTATAATATCAATGGAAAGATAGAGAAAATATATTTCAATAAGGTTATAATAAAAGGAAAAATAATTCTAAATATTTTTTTATGAATTTATTTTATGTTTAATAGATTTATTTGTTTTAGGAAATTAAAAATATTTTTAAATATTTTTCAAAGTTATAATAAAAGGAAAAATAATTCTAAATATTTTTTTATGAATTTATTTTATGTTTAATAGATTTATTTGTTTTAGGAAATTAAAAATATTTTTTAAGTAAAATTCTTAATAGTAGATTTTCAAACACCAATAAAATTTGCATTGGGTTTTCTTTAGATCCTTCTAGACTAATATAAATTTAGTGTTGAGATACATTTGTACATTAGATTAGATGCATATATAATCTCTTTTTTGTTTTACTAAACTTATATTTTTTCAAACAATATGAAAAAATTATAATTTCCCAAAATATCTTGTATTTGGTATTAAATCTATGAATATGGAAAAAAATACAAATATAATAAATTTAAAAAATCACATGAAATGAAAATAATATTGCATCACAAAATGTGAAAATCCACACATACATTCAACATTACAATTCCAAAATAACTTCTAAGTTGTTATTCTAATACATTATTTATGTTACTTCACATATCATGAATTTATATTATTATCTTAGTAAATCAAATAATTCTTAATATATGTTTGATGTAATGAATCATTGAAACAATCAATATATTAAATCACATATTTTACACATCAAGATTTATTAAAAGAGTCCATATTAACCTTCTATTCATTGATATTTTAAACAAAGATAATAAAAAAATAACACCCCAGCCAAGCTTGTTCCCTTACTTAGAAATTAGAGGTAGCCTCTATCATTTTGTATCATTTGATAAAGTGTTATTATTTTAATATTCATTTAATAAAATTTGTAGAAACTACCTCTATCATTTTGTATCATTTAAAATGTTGTTATTTTAATATTCATTTAATAAAATTTGTAGAAACTATTGAATCGGATTTAATATAAGATCAAATCTTTATTTATATCACTTAACAACATTTTTATCATATTTAATTGTAGATGCATAACCTTATTTATTTGAATATATTTTATTTAGTTATATGAAATATAAAATTTATATTGAAATTTTTTAATATAGTTATGTTTATATAAAATCTCTATTATGTTAGGATATTTAGACACTTAAGAGTTAGTTAAGATTTACTTGGTCTAATGTGTCGTTAGGTAAAAGTGTATTTCTTTAGTATGCATTAGTATGCATTTGTAGTTAGGAAATCTGACGGTCACGATATGTTCCCGACATAGAGAGATCCGACGATTCATATTCTCCCTGATCTTAACAGCCATTTATCCATGGCTTTGTTGAATTTTCAATAAGCTAGGTTAAGCATGTAGTTCATTTATTTTGTCATGTCTTAACCATAAGCAAGAATGTTGCAACAACCAAGATCACAAGAAGAAACACCATGCACAAGAACACAAGAAGTATCCTGGGAAACCCTTCTCAACAAGGGAAGAAAACCCAGCCAAATCCTTTGCTATATTCTTCAAGAGAAAGACCTTTCACCACCAAGAATGACTTAGCACACAAGAGGGTGCTTAAGCCCTAGAAGACTAGTGCCCAAGAGAGGTGCACACCTTTTCCAAGTAGATGTGTTTATTGTAATTTCCAAACACACAAGGAAGATATGATTCTACAATGGAGAATCATCCTTACTTATATTAGACTTGATCAATCAACAAAGGCGTCTATTGGCTCAACAGGGTCGATCTCTCTAAGCCAAATATATTATTATTATTATTATTATAATTAATATTAACAATATTAATATTAACAATATTAATTTCTTGTTTATTATTAGTCAAATTAGGATAGGACCGACATGTACTCTTTACATAATAATTAGGGTTACAAGTAGGTTTGACTCTTGAACAATATATAGCAAAGGATCTAATACACCCACTAGTGCTCATCCACTAGGGGCACATCCATAAGGATGTCATACATTGGATTCACTGCATTACACAGAAGAACCAGGTCTTCACATGTTCACATGTGCTCGTCCACATGCACGTCCACTCTACAGATCTGCTTTCTCACTCCCACCGATAGGAGGATCATTTGGAGTCTTCTCGTCAACTCTGCTGCTCAGAGGAGGCTAATACATTATCTTCATTTATGTTATAATGATGATGCACCCATCACTTTGGGATTTCACACGTTCACCTTGTGCTCAGCCACAGGCACGTCCTAACTCAACAGATCGCTTTTCCATCGGATAATCATCTAGAGTTCTTCTCAACACTCTGAATGGAGGAGGTCATCTCTACGTTCCCAGCTCTGTCTCAGGAAGGAACCACATACCCTTCTTAGGGGCTTTCTCTCAAGTTTGTAAGCTGAGAGAAAGACTTCTCATAGCTACAATGATCCACACCTCATAGGTTTGTAAGATGGAGAATGTATCACATTTTTGCATTCATCAACACTCCCTCTCAGCTAAGGAGGCATTTTCCATCATGCCAAGTTTCTTATGGAAATACTTGAACTTTGTCTTAGCAAGTGGTTTAGTGAATATAACTGCAAATTGTTCATGAGTAGAAAGATATTGTACATGAACTTTCTTCCTCTGCACCATGTCTCTGATATAGTGATACTTGATTTCAATGTGTTTCGATTTGTCATGAAATACTGGGTTCTTGGAGATCTTTACATAGCTCTGGTTGTCGCAATGAATAGTCGTCGGATCCATCTCATGATCGAACAAGTCTTTCAAAAGTTTGTGAAGCCATACAACTTCACGAACTACCATGCTCAGTGCAATGTATTCTGCCTCTGTTGTACTCAAAGCCACAGAGCTTTGTTTTCTACTACACCAGGAAACCATGGTTGATCCTAGGGTGAAACAACTACCTGAGGTGATCTTTCTGTCTACTTCACTTCCTGCCCAATCTGCGTCGGCATATCCTTCCAAGCTTAGGTCCACATTGGCTACATATCTTAGACCATAACCAATTGTGCCTTGTAAGTATCTCAATACGTGTTTTGCAGCTATCTGGTGTGTCTATTTTGGTTGGCTCATAAACTGGCTAATCACATTTACTACATAGCAAATGTTTGGTCTGGTGTTAACTAGATACATCAAAGATCCAATAAGTTGTCGATATAAATGTGGATCTATGTCTCCCGAATCAGTGTCATTCATCTTCTTTAAGTCCATTACCATTGGAGTAGGCACGGATTTACAATCTATCATTTTGAACCTTTTTCAGAATCTCCAAAGTATATTTTCCTTGACTTTGGAAAATCTCATTTGATCTCTGACATACTTCTAGTCTGAAGAAATAATGCATTTGGCCCAAATCTTTCATTTCAAATTTGGCAATTAAATCTTGCTTGCATTCAACAATGAGTCTCTCTAAACCAATGATGAAAAGATCATCCACATATAGAACTAGAATAAAACACTCATTGCCATCAATGTGATAATATAAGTTTGGGTCGGATGTTCTTTTGTTGAAACCCAAACTCATCAGGAAACCATCCATTTTCTCGTACCAAGCATGTGGTGCTTGTTTTAGACTGTATAGGGATTTCTTCAATCTGCATACATGAGATTTTTCGTTGTGTATAATGAAACCTTTTGGTTGTTCAATATAGACTTCTTCCTCAATTTCACCATTGAAAAAAGTTGTCTTTACATCCATCTGATGTATATTCCAACCCATGGAAGAAGCTAGTGCAATAATAGATTGAATGGAGGTATATCTCACTACTAGTGCAAAAGTCTCGTCATAGTCGACTCCCTCTATTTGTGAGAACCCTCTGGCCACAAATCTTTCTTTGTATTTTTCAATGCTTCCATCAGCAGTATGTTTGATTTTGTAAATCCATTTGGAAGTCACTACGGATTTTCCCTCTCGTCTTGGGACAACATCCCATACATCATTCTTTAGTATAGATTGATTCTCTTCAGTCATGGCATCTTGCCACACTTGCTCATCTGAGGCTTCTCCATGACAAGTTGGCTCTGAATCAATAATGTGAGTTAAGGGTGAAAGGTAGCTTGAGAATCTCTTAGGCCTCTTGCTTTCTCTGGTTTCTCCTTGTGGGGCTTTATGTCCTTCTTCTTCTTCTAAAGTTTGTCGATCCCAAGCAAGTCTCTTATGTCCAACTGTGATTTCTCTGGGTATATTACTTGGGGAAACTGAATCTGCTGGAATAAATGGGTCAATTGGTGTCATTGGCTCATCTGTAACAATATATGTCTCCCTCTGAACTATTGAATGAGGAGGAGGTATTGTTTCACTATCTATTTCCATATGAGCTTCTTTGGATTTCTGGAAGGCCACTTCTTCTTCAAAAGTAACATCTTTTCTTACTTCAATTTGTCTCTGACCTGGGATGTAGATTCGATATGCTTTTGAGGATTCATTGTATCCTACAAATGTACCCTTTCTTCCTGAAGGTTCTAGTTTGGATCTCTTTTCTTTGGGTACATGAAGGTACACTGGACATCCAAATATTCTAAAGTGTTTGATTTGGGGCTTCACTTTGGTGAATGCTTCTTCTGGAGTAATGTTCTTCGGGATCTTATGAGGAATATGGTTTTGAACATATATTGTTGTCATACATGCTTCTGCCCATAGAGTCATGGGTATACTCTGATCATGTATCATTGCTTTAGTTGCATCAATGATAGTTTTGTTCTTCCTTTCAGAAACCCCATTTTGTTGAGGATTGTATGAAACTGTGAGCTCCCTCTTGATCCTTACTTCAATACAAAAACTGATAAATTATTTTGAGGTGTATTCTCCTCCATTGTCTGATCTTAATACTTTGATTTTTCTTCAGGTCAGGTTTTCAAACTGAGCTTTGAATTCTTGAAACTTGGCAAGGACTCCATCATTGTTCTTCAGAAAGTAAATTCAAGTTTTCCTGGAGTGATCATCTATGAAGAGTACATAGTACAAGTACCCATTTAAGGATGCAAAAGTCAATGGCCCACATACATTTGAATGTATCAAGTCCAATATTTCCTTGGATCGATTATCACTGCTAGGAAAGGATCCTTTAACATTTTTACCAAGGGCACAACCTTTACAAACACCTTTATGCTGGATATGGATATATGGTAGACCTGTTTCCATTTTCCCTAGAACTAGAAGAGCTCTATAATGAATGTGAACAAGTATTATATGCCATAACTCACTCAAGTTGATGGTGTCATGTAGTAAGGCTTGAATTCATTTGATGGTCAACTTGTATAAACTTTTTTCTCTGACACCAATTACTTTGGAAGAGATGATATGAGAGTCTTTGTGCCATTGAAGGACTCTTCCTTCTAAGAAAGTAATTTTGCAACCTTTGTCTTCAAGGGACGAAATAGAGACAAATTTTATCTTCATTCCTGGTACATATAGAACTTCTTCTAGTTTGAGCTACATATTTGAATCTAGTTGGAAGGTGGAAGTTCCAACTCCTCACATTATATCTAGCATCATCTCCAAGGACAACATGTAGATGTGTCTCTTTCTCAATGAAGTGTGTTAGATGATTTCTAATACCGATCATGTGCCTGGAGGCACCACTGTCAATTAGCCAAGTATTTTCATTGATAGGAACCATACCTAAGAGTGTTGAGATGTTGATGTCTTCATTACTTTGGAGTTTTGTACTGAGCTTGCTTCCCATCATGAATTTGCTCATATTCACAGACCCTTGTCAACTAGACTAGAAAACCTAATGGCTAGGCTAGGCTAGAACTTTTAGGTTTTGTTGGGCTTATGACTGCCAACAATAAGCCTTTAATAAATATTATAGCATTGGTAGGTTGTGGAGCTTCTTCAAGAAATTCTTAGAAATAGAATTCAGAATTTTTTGTAGAATTTTGATGAAACCATAGAAACCCTTAGGGTCAAAATTTTGAAATGCCCGGAATTTAGATCTGAGACTTGTTGGAGGTACGCTGAAGGAGGTCGTACCCTTCTATGTCTTTTTCATCCCAAGCATCCAAGTTTTGAGTGGTGAAATCTCTTAGAAAAGGAGGTCATACAGATTTTTTGGAAACCCTAGGAGGGTCGTACGGTTTCTGCAAATGAGAGAATGAAGGAGCTAGAAAATGCTTATGCAATGGGATCTTCAAGACCTATTCTCTGATACCATGTTGAAATTTCAATAATCTAGGTTAAGCATGTAGTTCATTTATTTTGTCATGTCTTAATTATAAGCAAGAATGTTGCAACAACCAAGATCACAAGAAGAAACACCATGCATAAGAACACAAGAACTATCTTGGGAAACCCTTCTCAACAAGGGAAGAAAACCCAGCCAAATCATTTTCTATATTAATCAAGAGAAATACCTTTCACCACCAAGAATGAATTAGCACACAAGAGGGTGATTAAGCCATAGAAGACTAGCGCCCAAGAGAGGTGCGCACCTTTTCCAAGTAGATGTATTTGCTATAATTTCCAAACACACAAGGACGATATGATTCTACAATGGATAATCATCCCTTACTTATATTACACTTGATCAATAAACAAAGGTCTCTATTGGCTTAACAAGGCTTACCTCTCTAAGTCAAATATATTATTATTATTATAATTATTATAATTAATATTAACAATATTAATTTTCTTGTTTATTATTAGTCAAATTAAGATAGGGCCGACCTATACCCTTTACATAATAATTAGGGTTACAGGTAGGTCTGAATCTTGAACAATATATAGCAAGGGACATGATACACCCACTAGTGCTCATCCATAGGTATGTCCACTCTACAGATCTTCTTTCTCACTGCCACCGACATGAGGATCATATGGAGTCTTCTCATCAACTATACTACTCAGAGGAGGCTAATACATCATCTTCATTTATGTTCTCATGACGATGCACCCAACACTTTGGGATTTCACACGTTTACCTTGTGCTCAGCCACAGGCACGTCCTAACTCAATAGATCGCTTTTCCACCGGATAATAATCTGGAGTTCTTCTCAACTCTCTAACTGAAGGAGTTCATCTCTACGTTCCCAACTCTATCTCAGGCAGGAACCACATACCCTTCTTAGGGGATTTCTCTCAGGTTTGTAAGTTGAGAGAAAGACTTCTCATAGCTGCAATGATCCACACCTCACATGTTTGTAAGTTGGAGAATGTCTCACATAGTTGCATTCATCAACAAGCTTGAATACTGATTGGTCCATGATATCTATTTAAAGACAATAGAGGGTCATTTTTCGATGATCTATTGTGAGAAACTGTCTTGTAAAATCTCATTGTAATCTTTTTCTTTTGCATTAATACACTGCTCCAAGTGGACATGTTGGTTGGGGTCATGGATGTTTCCCCGTAGGGGTTTTACCACGTCAAAATATCAGTGTGCTGATCTTTGATATGGTTTTGTGAGTGGTTATTGAAGGTGTTCATCCTCTTTTAGAATACCTGTGTCGTCGAACATGGTATCAGAGCATGTTTGAAGACCCGCTCCTGTTGTAGATCAAGATCGTGAAGATGAGTTGTCTCATCTCCATTTTCTGTCATTTATGTACATTTATGGGCTGAGAGAACTATTCCATTGCGTCTGGAGCGCTCTTTTCAGTTAGTGACACTTTTCGTTTCACTAGAAAGGTTTATGTTTTCCCAATATACGGCCATTTCAGTCAGATCCAGAGGTATAAAGCCTGAATACACATTTTTTAAATTTGTGCATAGTATTATTTTGGTTTTATTCCAGTTTTATATTATTTGTTTCCGGGTTTCTACTCTTTTAGATCTGTGTATTATAATTTCCCCATGCTTTGTGCGATCTCGACAAATCGGAAACATATAGGAAAATGTGCATCTTCTAGGTAAACTAATCGAGATCCAACCCTTGTTGTCATCGAGAAACGATTTTTTTTTTTTTGTGAAAAGAGCTTTTTTTTAGCACGTCGTCTTCCACAACAAAAACACCCACAATCCTCTTTCTAAACAATACAATATGTTTTTCTAGACCATTTGGTTAAAAAAAATATTATTAAGTAAGAGGTTTTGAGTCTCTTTTTTTGTTACTTTTTTTTTTTAAAAGTTCATGCTCAAATTGTAAAGTGTATTTCATTTCAAGTATAAAAGTGAATCACTATAAGTAGCTTTAATATTTTATTTTAGAGTTATTTATTTTGCATGCACCTTTTGTTTTATAAAGTAACTTCATTGTAAAAGTGATCCCCACTTCTCTTTATAAAAGTGAGTCACTTTATAAAACAATTTACACCACCACATGGTTCTTTAGACTGTTTATGCCTTTTTTTAAAAATAGCACAACTTTCACATCCGAAGTCCATTTTTAGTGCCATTTTTTTTAAAACCGCATAATTTTTTGAGATATTTCCATCCAGATTATCAGTTTCAAATTTTAAATCCATATTATCTACATATTTAATATGGCTTCTTCTAGTAATCTTTTGCTTACTAGCACCAACTACTTCCAATGGAAATCTCATATGGAGGATTTATTAAGAAGTAAAGGCTTGTACCGGATTACCTTGGAAAAGGAAAAAGAACCCACTGATGTTGATAATAAAGTAAAATGGGATAATATGAGTGATGAAGCACGTGGACTAATTGGAATGTCCATCTCTCATGATTTAAGGTTCCACCTTAAAGAAATTGATGACCCCGATGAAGCTTGGGAAAAGATTGAAACTGTGTTTGGTAAACTCAATATTATTCGAGCACAACAATTAGAAAATCAAGTACCGAATTTAAATCCAAGTGATTTTTCCTGCATTGGAGACTATCTATCTAAGTTTAAAACACTCATAATTTTATATGAAGAATGTGAGATAAAGATGGAGGAAGAGCATTGCATCTATCTTATTCTCTCTAAGCTAGGTAGTGCATATTTTGAGTTTGTATCTACCTTTTATGCCATGAGAGAGGCTCTAGGGACAACTTATAAAAAACCCACTCTTGAGTCCTTTGTGTTGCTTTGATCAGAGATGAAGATAAGCGTGTACAACTAGAGTGATCAACATTGCATGTACTTCCAACAAAGCCTTAGTTGCCCAGTAGAAAGATAAACCCAAGTATCCAAAGAAGCAACAAACTCTCTACAAAAACAAGAAACATAAGGGTCCCAAACTCACTCAGACAACTTCAGCTTCTAATGGTGACAAATGAGCAAAATATAAAAATAAGAAGACTGAGAAACATTGCAACTTTTGTGATAAAGATGGTCATGATGAGTCAAATTGTTTCAAGAAGATGGAAGATTTAGAAGCAACGATGAAGAATCACGACATCGGTATTGAATCTACTTCTTCTTATTCTTCTCATGGACATGCACTTTCTGCTTCTGGTTTCTCTTTCAATACAACTTCTTCTTCTTCTGATGAGTGGCTTATTGATTCTGGAGCATCTAATCATATGGCTAAGGATAAAGACATATTTTATGCTCTAAATGAATGTAACACCAAGAAAATATGTGTTGGTGATGATAGATCTCTTAGTGTTGTAGGATCTAGAATATTTCAAGTAGATAATGGTCATTTCAATGATATTGTGGACGTGGATGTTAGAATATAATGGATGTGCTCATCTTACCATTGACAATATCGTTATTGTCACCCAACCATAGGCTGAAGCCACCCTCTGAGCACCTTAACCTTGACAAAGAATCACTTCGGAAGTAAACCCTAGGCTAGATAGCCAAACAAGAGGTAGCGCACCTTTCCCCAAGGATAGTGCACCAACAAGAGCTGATCAGATAGTCCAAACCCTAACCAAGAGATAGTCCAAGCCAAACGTGATCTTCTAGCTGCAGCAACTGCAATGGCAACTCTCCTCCAAACCTGCACACAAAACTAGGCATTGTAGTGCGCACAAGTGTTGCTCTGCAATTCTGAGACTGCCTGCCAGAATGAACACTGGCCTCATGTATTTATAGTAATTCTAGCTAATTGTCTGGGTATCTGTCTGTTTAGTATATATTATTTCTTCTGGCTGACTTCTTCTATTGGAGGCTAATAACCTAATACAAGTTATCTTCTTGAGCCGACATGTCGTCTATGGTTATTATCCAACTCATTAGGGTTTCTTCTTGCTTCCCGGAGTATTCTATTCTTGTCAGGTTTACACATGGAGGTAAATACCTCCCGCAGCTACCATAATATCAACACTCCCTCCTAGCGAGGGAAGTATTACACGTAATGGTCTTGAGAAAAAACATACCATTCACCCGGTAGCATCAACATAGTTGTATAAACTATCTCATGACTAGAGCACCATCATCACCATCAGTGTCATCAACTGCATCATCTCTCGAAACCATACTCTATCTGAGTAATTAGACATGATGTTGGATAAGTCACTCATACCACAGAGTGACACAAGAGCCATTCTTCTAATCCGTACATATGTCCTAGAAGAATAAATGTCCTGGACCATTTTCCCTCTGGAAAATATTTGGCCATTGATCATCCATCTAACTGATAATCATTTTCAACACTGTTGATAGTCTTCAAGTCAATTGGAATAATATCATTCAATATAACACAACTGTGTCTATCCATAGTAGTACACAACTACAATCTAGTGGTATACTACCACACCAAGTGTCACACAGATACTTGATTAAACAGTGGAACACATCCACCACAGTAGTATACATCTATTGTTTAGAAAAATGCGGTCTTCATAACGATCATCTGATATCAACCTGCACAGAAACAATGTTATGATATAAACTAAATCATCTGGGCCATTCTTCCACTCACATCTGTGAGATCTTGGAAGAGCCTCTACCCTCAAAAGGTAAAACATCAATGATGAGCTATCTGGACTATTCTTTTCAAGCAAGGAAGAATAATTTTCCTGATTTCTGAGCCTGGACCATTCCCCACCCTGGGTCATTCCTCCAACACTAGAAAAAGTGTAGCCTGGAGAGAATGAGTCTACCCTAAGGAATGTATGCCCCTGATTGTTGAACCTGGACCATTCCCCACCCTAGGCCATTCCTCCGACACTAAAAAGAGTGCATCCTAGAGAGAATGAATCTGCCCTAAGGAATGAATGTCTAGACCATTTCCAAAGGAAATGAATGTCCTGCACCAACCTCCAAAACGAGCCATTCCCCATGTTAACCATAATGGGAAATCGTTGTCCGGCGAGGCGGGCTAGTCTTCTTGAGTAACCCTCAAGAAGAGAGACTGCCCTAGACCACTTCCCATGTTAACCACAATGGGAAGTCGTTGTCTATGGTACATCAGAAATATGGACCATTTTACAAACTGGAAATTGTTTGTCCGTCAGAAATCTCAATCCACTTTCCGAACTGGAAAGAAACTTCTCATCCTGGACCATTTTTCGAACTGAAAAATGATTGTCCATCAATCAATAATACATCAGTGCTCCCTCCCAACCTGGGAGTCATCTCTTCCTTTTTCAATAAGGAATTCATCTCCATGAGCTCCATCTTGAGTACGCAAACTCTTTCATCTTGGATAGAAGCTTTACCAAAAAAAATTCTTATCTTCTCAACTGTGGAGATATGTATTGGAGAACCACTTTCTCCTTTCTGGACTTCATCAGAGATAATGTAATGCTTGATTTCAAATGTACTTCGGTCTGGAACACTGGTTTTCTCTGAAGGCTTCATGTAGCTCTGATCAATAAAGTATATCATTGTTGGAAAACTGGAACATATCCATGTGGCACTTCTTCCGTCATCATGAGATCTGATCTTCTAAGTAATCACCTTGATACAATATCTATGTTATAGAAAATATTCACCACACTTTTGTTGTGCACTTCTCCACCAAGTTATCTTCTTCCATCTACATACAAGGGTCTCTTTCTGGTATGCTTCAAATTCTTGAGGTTGTTCTTCATACGCTCTTTGTTCAATTTCTCTGGAGAACAGTCTTTGCATTCATTTGATGTAGAATTCCAACCCATGGATATTGCAAATGAGATAAAGACTCAAGTAAAAGTATGTCTAGTTTATTGGAACAAGTAATCATCATAGTCTTCTCCCTCCATCTGGGAGAACCTCTAGTTCTGGATCTTACAATGCTTGCATATATACACTATTCTTCATCACAAATTTTAGTTCCTCTGCTTGATTGCTTTTATTGAGTTCATATCAGGTTGGTAATCTTGTGATTCTTAATACAATGACTGGTTGTTCTGGCTTCTCTTTCTTTCTTGGAATCTTCATGTTCTTCCTGATGTTTTTCTTTAGCTCTTGGGTCCATGGAGGTTCTTATAGATTCCATTCCCTAAAGATTTCACTTCTTCCTTTCATTATAGAATCATGGATATGGATGGACAACCAGGGATACTTTAAGGCTTCTCTTTGAAGAAGACTTCTTCTAAGGTTGAACTAAACATGTATTGTCTTTCATGGTTGCTACTATGGATATATACTTCATCATATTCAATGGATCATAGGATTCGCTACCTCCTAATCCTTGCTTCATGTATGAGTGCATATAATTGGCTCCCTCCATCTAATAGAGTCCACGCTTCCGTCTGCATCCTTATTGTCTTCTGCAATATATAATTGGCTCCCTCTGTCTAACAGAGTCCACGCTTTTATCTTATTGTCTTATGCAAAACATCATAAGTCTTTCTCCAATTTCCTCTTGATTGTTGACTTCTTTCTGTCTTTGCTTCTTCTAAGTCTCTTCATGATTGATTCTGATTTCGCTTATCTTGTAATAGCTTCCACATGATTTGTTTGATGTATTTCATCCTTTCATG
>ML786068.1:22042-32515 GCA_009831015.1 Picea engelmannii | reverse complement strand
TCTTGAGCACAACAAGTCCAAAGTTCTTCAAATGTAGGATACTCCTTCCTTGTGTTCATGCTTGCGGCAAATGCATCCCATGTCTTGGGAAGACCATTGAGTACTATGTTTACCAATTCCTTCTCTGAAATGATCTCTTCAATTGATTGTAGTTGATCTCTTAACTGGGATATCTTCACAAAGTATGATGTTATGCTATCATCATCATTCATCTTCATGTCACAAAGCTCATTATTTAGACTCATTATTTGTCCAATGTTTCTAATTGGGAAGAGGTTTGTTAGGGCATCGTACATCTGCTTCGACGAGTCAAGATGGGAGATGTAGGGTATCAAGTGGTCTTTTATAGAGTCCAATATGATACTCATGGCATTGATGCCATCGTCTTTGAACTTCTCCATAACTGCAATGTTCTGCGGTTCCTTTTCTTTTCCTTCTTCAAACTCTGGTTCCACGATCTTTACTTTCACGATATCCAACACTTTATTCTTGGAAAGGATGAGGTCAATCCTTGTCTTCCACGCTCTGAAGTTAGAAGCTCCATCTAACTTGTTTTCTAACTTCATAGAGTAAGTCATGGATGCTTTCACTTGGTCAACCCTAGATTTGACCAGAAACTCAACCTTGACGTCTTGGCTTGCTAAGAGTATCAGGAGATGCGCTAGGCTAGGGTGCATTGATCTATCCATAAATTAGGTCAATCCCTTCACTTAATGTGCCTCAATGAGAGGATTAGAGTTTCTGCAACTGTACCTTCTAGTAACCCTAGCGACAGTGCTTTGGTGACTGCTCCTGCTAGAAACCCTAGCACCAGTTCTTCAACGTGTTTAATATATTTATGGCTATGCTTCCTTCCAGTGGTTAGACTGAATGAAGTGGGTGTGGTCCCATAACCTATTAGAATATAATGGATGTGCTCATATTACCATTGACAATATCGTTATTGTCACCCAACCATAGGCCGAAGTCACCCTCCGAGTACCTTAACCTTGACAGAGAATCACTCTGGAAGAAAACCCTAGGATAGATAGCCAAACAAGGGGTAGCACACCTTTCCCCAAGGATAGCGCACCAACAAGAGTTGATCAGATAGTCCAAACCCTAACCAAGAGATAGTCCAAGCCAAACATGATCTGCTAGCTACAACAACTGCAATGGCGTCTCTCCTCCAAACCTGCGCACAAAACTGGGCACTGCAGTGCGCACAAGTGTTGCTCTACAATTCTAAGACTACCTACCATAATGAAGACTGTCCTCTTGTATTTATAGTAATTCTGGCTAACTACGTGGGCCGAGTTCTCATTCTGGGTTACTAGCCAACTCATTATGGTTTCTTCTTGCTTCCCGGAATATTCTATTCTCATCAGGTTTACACGTGGAGGTAAATGTAAGTTTTAAACCTGTGAAGTAAAGCAATGCATATAGATTCTTAAGAAAAACAGAATTTAATCAATGGCTCATCCACATAGTACACATAGAATTATACCAGAAACCCTCAACCGGGAAAACCTTTCTTATATTCATTATATCGAATTTCACCATTCACTATACAACATATACAATGTTTTTAGGTATTTCGTAGATACCAAAACCCTAATCCCTAAAACCGAGATTATTTTTAGTAAACCGCTAAAAATAGCAAAATCCGCTAAAAATAGCAAAAAACTCTCCAAAACAATTTCAGGGCGTTGCCCCGAACGCTGCACGTAACCAGGGGGGGGCATACCTTCCCCCCCTGGGACCCCCCTAGGAAAGTGCCTAGTGCACATGGCACAAACAGAGCACTACTATGAGGGATCGCCAAATGCAGTTGTCATATCTGACACGCCCACACACACACATGCACAGAATATAACACATACCCAACAGTAAATACCTCCCGCAGTTACCATACTATCAACAGTGGAAACATATAATAAACGAAATGTGTGTAAATAAAATTAACTAAACTAGCAATTTCTACTAAAGGTGCAAAAAGTGTGTCATTTTATTATGCATTGGTTGAACATGCTTGTTTTATAAATGCGACAATGAATTAGATTGATACGAAAAATGCAACTTTTATTGATAGGAGATGTAAAACTAACATTTTGTAGCATAAAAAATGCAACAACAAAGAGTCCCCAAGGCAAATCAACTAATGAAATGTGATTTTACATGATATGACTATTGGCGGAAGAATATGAAAGTATGGAGCCTTTGTATGATCAATTGGAATGCATTGAAAACATTTTCTACAAGTGTCCTATTGCAAAAATTTCCATAACATAAATTAATGGATGAAGATTGAGTATTGATTGGGATAGATATATTAGTGAATCTACTCAACTTGTTGTTGCATTGTCAAGCAACAATAGAAATTGAATTGTATAGAGCATAGGTAAAAACACTGAAAATTGAGGTTTTAAATCCATCACAAAGTAGATGAAGGGAAGATGATACACACAACAAATGATAAAGAACAAAACACAAGTGATCCATGTGGATATTGATGGCCAGTCACCTCCTCCACCAACTCAACATGTTTATCCATCTTGGCACTTTTATTAGGATTTTTTTAGTCTCAAAACTTCTGGGGTCGTTTTCAGGCCCTAAATGATGTTTCTAGGGAAATTTTAGGGCCTAGATTTATCTTCAACACATTGAGTCCATGTTTTAATATTGTATTTCTCAATTAGATCTTTCCAATGAGCTACTATGCACACCAAACATATATCGTATGTGAAATTTTCACCCCCTGGAAGTTGATGTAGAAACTAACCACCTCGGGCCAAAAAATACTTTTTAGGAACTTCACCTCCTAGGGTTAGGGTTTTGTACCTTTAGTGTTATTTCCTTATGTTAAAAGGCCATACTTTCAAACTCTTGTATATTTTTTTTGCAAATGAGTGTACTTGAAATCTCTCTCTCTCTTCATAGATAAGTTACCACCATTCTAGCCAATTTGTGTTTTACAGTATTCCATTATTTTATTTATTAATAGAATATGGGTTTTCATTGTATTGTTGTTCTCTCTGCTACATTCTTGTGTATGTTTCATTTCATTCCCTATACAATCCAAATCAATGGTATCAGAGAAATCTTCTCCTTGTTTTCTTTCTCAGTGCATGTCCACGACAAGGTTGGGGTATAGAGAGTTGGGTGTTGAGCTAGTTTCACTAGGAGACAACCACTCTCACCATCCCAAGTGACCTCCCATGTTAGGGGAAAATCCAAAAGGAGAAATATATCATATTGATATGTTTCTCGAGGAATCCATCGCACAACAGAGGAACGAGATGATGGACAACTTCACCTAAATCCTTCAACGATTGACAATGGTGGGAATGACATCTTCGAGAAGAAACCATTTAGGAGGTGTGACACCCTTCAAGGTACAAGCTAAATTTTATATCTCTTTATTTGAAGGCTAGATAGAAGTAGATTCTTTGGATAAATGGTTAATCTGTTAGAGGGTTATTACTTTGTTCACAGATTTTCCGACACCAAAAAGATCACCTTCATTCTCCTTAAATCCCTTCCCCATGTCAAATATTGGTGGGAAATTTATTGGGGGAGACATAACGAAGATGATTCTATGACATTCAGTATAGGACCCACTTGGGCGACCTTTTTTTATGCCCCCGAGAAGGAATTCTACCATATTGGAAGTTGTGATGAGCAATACATAAGATGGATGACTCTGCTTTATAAGAGAGACCAAACATTACCGGAGTACACCAACATATTCCATACATTACACTCAAATTTAGGTATCAAAGACTTCGAGCATAACCTCATTTTGAGGTATTGCATCAACCTACATTGGTAAATCCAAGGAGAGATGGATTTCTTGGACATCCCCTCACCGGGGGCTTCTTATTTATATGATGTAAAAATCGAGCAAAAAATTAAGCAATGGAATAAGAAAGAGTTTGTGTCTGCAAATTTGCCACAATAGAATTATGGTAAAGGCATCCCTAACTCACATAGCAAGGGATAGAGTAGGAAGATCCAAACTTGACACAACTAGTTCAAGCCACAAGCAAAGAAGGGTAACAAGAAGTCGAAGAAGGAAATTGGAAAGTGGTGTGAGTTCCATTAAAACACCTGGAACAACACTAATGATTTTCACTTGAAACAATCATTATTTTTCGAGCTTGAAGAAAAATATTCAGACCCTGACTCGAACTCTAATTTAGAATAGGATAATGGAAATTGGATCATGTAGATGGATAACCCAATGTTAGCATCACAACTACAAAGATCCAACTAGTTGAATCAGAGGATCTTGAAGAGGGGGAATGCCTCTTCCATTCACAAATGTGGGTGAAGGGGACCCCACTTCATTTCATTGTTGACAATGAGATCCATACAACTCAGCATAGGTCATCAAGAGATTGAATTCACTGCCAACACCATACCCACAACCATATACCATCAATTGGTTGAGCCAGGGATGAGAACTTCATGTTAACTAACATTGTTTCCTATCCTATGGCATCAAGCCTTTCAAAGATGAGGTATTATGTGATGTTTCCCCACTTGAATTTTGTGATGTTCTTTAAGGACAACCCTATATGTAGAAACATCACAACATTTATGATTCATGACCATATAATGTCATGGTTACTTTGAGAGGTCATCCCTATAGGGTACCATAGGTAGTTCTGACAACTACAATTTTGATGATATTGAAAAAAAAGTGTTGAAAGGTAATCTCTCAGACTACTAAGTTTGTCCTCTTCATGGTTCGGTCATAAGGTGAATGAAAGGTCACCACAACCACCAAAAATTCAACACAAGATATCTCTACACAACAAAAGTAGGTGGACATGGTTGTAGAGGAATATAAAGACATCTTCACCTCACCTATAAGGGTTCCTCTGCACTATCAAGTTAAACATCCAATTGACTTGATACTCGATGCTCCTTTACCCAATGGTCCAGTATACAGATGATCCCTTCTAGAGAATGAGGAAATAAAGTGTCAAATTCATGAACTCATCTAAAAGGGGCATATTTGACCAATCTCCTCTCCTTGTGGGAGCATAATTATGTTGATGTAGAAGAAGTATGACACATGGTGACTCTGTATTTATTATAAATACCTAAAAAAATCATTGTCATCTTAAGGGTGCCAAGTTCTTCAGTAATATTGATTTGAAGTCTGACTACCACTAGGTTCCAATAGAACAAACTGAAGTATGGAAGACAAACTTCAATCAAAAGAAGGCATTTTTTAATTGTCGGCCATGCCTTTTGTCTTGACTAATGCTCCAATGGCATTCATGAGGATGATGGATGATATATTGTAGCCATTCACAAAATCTTTTTTGGTCATATATTTGGATTACATCCTCATCTTTATCCAGAATTGGGCATAACATTTGCAAAATATTTAGTAGGTCTTGATCACCTTGCAACAACATAAGTTATATGTAAATTTAGAGAAATGCGCATTTGGCATGCAGATAATTCAATACTTAGGATACATCATGGAAGAACATGGGGTTCATGTGGACCCAACCAAGATCCAATTGATTCATGATTGGCTATAATTGATTACTCTGATAGGGATCCATAGCTTCTTGGGCCTCACCAACTTCTATAGAGGTTTCATGTTAGGGTTCTCTCATATCTCTTGGCCCCAAATTCAAGTGACTAGATTTGGAGGTAAAGCCAATTTTTCCTATTATGAATCATAGCAGAAAGATATGAAACATTGCCTCTGCTCCCCACTAGTCCTCATGTTTCCAGACTTTCAACATCCATTTGAGATTGAGACAGAATCCTTTGACTATGATATCGGTGCAGTCCTCACTCAGCAAGGACATTTGGTGGCCTATCACAATGAAACACTATCTGATTTTATTCGAAGATATCCCACCTATGAAAATTATATGTACTCCATCGTGTAGGCATGTCGATAGTGGCTTCATTTTATTTTGGAAAAATAAATGATCATTCAAATTGATCACAAACCTCTGCAATTCATTAATACACAAGGAAATTTATAGAATGAATTCTATCAGAAGTGGTCCACATACCTACAAAAATTCCACTTAAACATTACATATAAGAAGGGTAGCACCAACCGTGTTATATACTGCCTCAGTCATCCCCAAGATATGAAACTAACAATAGTTCTTAATTCATGTGGGAATGATAAATCCAGGTGGCCATAATTATACAACATTGACTCTAACTTTGTCGCTACTTATAAAAAATAGAGTGTAGGAAAACAAGTACCAGACTTTGCACCTCTAGGATGTGCTCTTGTGTTATATAGGCCATATTTTTGTTCCTTCAAGTGAGCATGCAAAGCTAATTTGGGAGGCACATTACAGTCTGGTGGCAAGGGCACACTTCGATGTGGAGAATAAAATAGCATTACTTATGAAGTATTTCTACTGGCCAAATATTCGACAAGACGCCAACCAATATATTTGGTCGTGCATTACATGTGCCATTACTAAACGATCCATCAAGAAGAAATGGCTATACATTCCTCTCCCTACCCTAGAAAAATCCCTAGGAGTCAATCTCCATGGATTACATGTCAAGTTTTCACTCCACCAAACATGGTCATGATTGTGTCTTTATGGTCATCGATCAATTCTGTAAGATGGTCATTTTGGCACCATGTAAAAAGAGTATCATAATAGAGACCACTACTAGGCTCTTCTTTGAGCGTGTTTGGGTTGATTTTGGACTACCAGAGACGTTCCTTAGTACCTTATGGTCCATCCTATGGTCTCTAATGGACACCAAGTTGACCAAATCGAGTACCTTTCATCCCCAAACAGATGGGAAAATGGAAGTGGTCAACATGATGATTGTGCATATTCTGTGCATGTACAAATCCAAGCATCCATGCACATGGGATAAGATCCTTCCATATGTTCATCATAGTTATAACAGAGTCATCCACAACTCTATTGGTCATGACCTTTTCATGGTGTGTTTTGGGTTCCAACCATTGGCCCCCATTGATGTAGCTCTTCTTGTTCCATCTTCACTAATACATTCCTCCCATGCTTAGACCAAGGTAGACAAAGTAGCCAAATATTTTGAACGGATCTAGCACCCCAAAAAATAGGTTCATGATATCTTGCAAAAGGACAATACCAAGTACATGCAGTGAGATTACCAACATCAATTTCCACGCAAGTTTCAGGTTGGTGACAAGGTATGGTTGTATTTTGAAAAAGAGTACTTCACAACCCCCCATATGAAGCTCAGACCACTCTGATATGTGTCTTGCACCATCAAAATAATGTGGGTGAAAATGATACCAAATCGAATATTCCTCCTTTCCTTGGTTTACATCTAGTATTTATTGTGGAGTTGCTTCGATCATATTTCCCACCTTTGATGGACACCTTGAAGGTGGCTAAGAAATTGGACCCTACATAAATCAATATTGATTACCTTGAGCACGATATAGTGGATTGGATCATGGAAACTAAGATGAAGGGAACTCGCTAGTAGAACATACAACTCTATCGGGTTGCCAAAGTAGGACAACTTATTTAGAAAGGAAAATGGCTCACCAAGATTCAGATTCAACAAAAGTTTCCCCATATACTATGTGAACTAGACGCAATGAGGACCATCACTTTCTAAGGGGAGAGGAATAGTCCAAGTTGATATCGATGGTGAGTGACCTCTTCCAGTGAATCAATGCGGTTCTCGATATTGACATTTTTATTATGATTTTTTTAGGATTTTCTAGATTCTAAACTTACAGGGTTGTTTTGAGGCCCTAAATGATGTTTCTGGGGAAATTTCAGGGCCTAGGTTGGAGCTCGACACACCTAGACCATGTTGAAATATTATATTCCTTACTTATAGATTTCCAATGAGCTACTATTCACACCAAATAGAGATGGTAGGTGAAGGTTGTGCCTTGAGGAAGTTGATGTAGAAACTAACTACCTTAGGTCCAAAAACACCTTTTTGGCACTTCCCTTCCTAGGGTTAGGCTTTTTTACCTTTATGGTTCTTGCTTAATGTTAAAAGTATGTCATTTCAGCCTATTCTATCATCTTTTTGCAAATGATCGTAGTCGACATCTCTCTCTCTCTCTCTCTCTCTCTCTCTCTCTCTCTCTCTCCCCCCTAAGATAAGCTACCACCATTCTAGTTAGTTTGTGTTCTATAATATTCCATTATTTTATTCATTAATAGAAGTTGGGTTTTCATTGTGTTACTATGATCTCTTTTATATTCATATGTATGTTTCATTTTGTTCCCTACACAATCCAGATCCACGAGAATTGTTTTTATCATGATAGGTGGAAAAACATGTTTGATGCCACCTTGCAGGGCTTTCAAAGAGTTTGACAACATAGAGACATGGCTAAGAAAATCAAATCCATTAGATTTATCACCACTGTAGATGACTTTGAAGATATCAATATAGTTGAAAAAGTAGATAAATTCATTCCCACTATCAATCTTCTTAAGAAAAACCTTAGCAATGCAATTGCATTATCCACAACCACGAGACCTGCGCATTTCATGTTCTACATAAAAGGAACCATTAACAATAGTGGGAAAGAATCAAATCAGATGCCCACCATATTGTTTTAGCTGTTGTGGTGCAATGGGTCAACAATTCTACACATGAAAATGCCTAGAATAATTATTGTAATCAACAAAATGAGAGCTAATTGTTTTTCTCTCTCATTTTTCCAATCTTCATTCCCATTGGATCTTTGGCTTTGGCCATTGCCTTGTGGTCAAATGTCAAAATGCAGGTCGTCATATTCTTCTCATTGATGATCCATCATCATTGATAACCTAAATTGTGTTCAAGAGGAAGAGTGGTGGTTGGGAGAGATATGTGCACCATGATTAGAGTGATAAGGATATGGATGTTACAAAGTAAAAAGGGAAACACGAAGATAATAAAAGAATGCACACAAAAAAATCCCCACAATGAATTTGGGGTCATTTGATTATCACTTGGATCATCACTCTGACATTCATAGTTTATGTGTAAAAATCATAGGACTAACAATAAATGAATAATATTGTGGCCTATTAGTGAGACATTCCAATCTCTCTTTCGATGTAGATTACAATGGCAAAAGACAATGTAGACAAAATTTAGATCTTCAAGTCCTTTTAAAGTAAAAAACAACATAATGTTGCATTTTACATAGTTAAATAAACAATAACGGAAAAGAAGCATGAATAAATTTATGTTTAGCTATTTTGATAGTCTTAAAAGTTTTTTATTATATTTCTTGCAATTTCAAAATTGCATAGGAAGTAGGAGACGGACAACTACCTAGCATTATTCATTTTAACACTAATGAATTTTTAGTTTTCATTAAAAGTTTAAAAAGATTGAAATATTTTAAAAGTATGAAATGATTTGTCTTGTGATGTGGTTGTATTTTCATTAAAAGTTTAAAAAGATTGAAATATTTTAAAAGTATGAAATGATTTGTCTTGTGATGTGGTTGTATGGATCTTCTAAACTCAAGGATGAATGGAAGAAATTCAAGATCAAGTTAAAGATGTTTCTATGATGAAAATTTTGTTGAGACTTCAACAATAGCAACTTGTTTAGAGAGATTTATATATGTTAAAATTAGCATTAGACAATGATATTGGATTACCCAATGGCCGTTTAACACATTTGAACAACCTTGACCACATGGAATGTTCCATCAAACACATATACTTTAGATATGAGAAGAAACCCCTCACGACTTAATTAAATATTTCAAATCAGATCCTTGTTCATCTAAAGGAGTACATTTAACATATGAATAAAGATTGATTGCACATGGTTTGAAAGTAGATTGAAATTTTTTTAAACCCAAATCTTAGACAAAACTTTCTTTTTCTTTTGTTTTTCTCTTTCTCATTTACATAAAATGGTGAATACTACAATCTTAACAGAACAATGAAAAACGTATTGGTGAATAAAATTATGTTTTTTAAAAGAAAAGATAATGTTTTTGATGGTGTATGGAAAACAATTGCTTCACCACCCCTTCATTATGTTATGGTTGTGGAAACAAATAATAAAAATAATATTTGTGAAAAAGTTTTTGAAATTAAATATGGTAAATCATATATTTTTCGTCTATAAGGGTACATTTAGCATATGAATAATGAGACAAGTAAAAAACATTATTTGAAGTTGGTAGCTCCATTATAGTAATGAACATGAAAAGAAAGATATATAATAACATTTAGCATATGAATAATGAGACAAATAAAAAATATTATTTGAAGTTGGTAGCTCCATTATAGTAATGAACATGAAAAGAAAGATATATAATATTAAAATGAGGATTTATGTGTTGGAAATACTAATACAACTGAGAGGGGGGGTGAATCAGTTGTTTATAAGCTTAAACAATTTTACACCTTCTTAACAATTATTAATATTTCTTCATGTGTTACCAAGCAACATACAGTATATGGACAGTTAGAGTAAAAATCATCAGTCACACATAAAATACACACA
>ML786068.1:0-21942 GCA_009831015.1 Picea engelmannii | reverse complement strand
ATATATATATATATATATATATATATATATATATATATATATATATATATATATATATATATAAATTCACCATAAACATTTGTAGTTGCTTCAAGCTTGTAAGAATAACAATCTATACTATATAGTATTATGCACAACCCTTACACTTGCCAATTCTGAAAAAGTTCGAGCAATTTAAAAAAGGTCCGAGCAACATTCCATTATTGGTTGCTAGACAAGAGCAAAATGCAGTTTAGCTTTAGGAAACTTAAGTGAGAACTATCTCTATAACAAATTTTCTTCCTCATATTTCTTGTTAATGATGATTATGCTAAAACATAAAAGGGATTCCCTTCTCAATAGGTTTGCATATTTTTACGGCTGTGTTGAAAACCACTTTAAAAGACTTTGGTTCTGTAAAGAGATTAGATTCATATTTCAGATGAAAAAGACGATTGAATAGGAATTTATTCAAACATTTAGTACCCAATCGAAGTCACTACTATTTGATTTTTTTCACAATGCTTAAGGTTGGGATGGTGGAAGCACTAGACTTGAATGACTCCTGGAAACCCATGTACAATATGTAAAAGCTAAGATGACCAGAAAAATGAGAAGAATAAGAGCAGTAACCACAATGATCAGCCCTTTGAAATCTTGCATTCCCTGTTTTTTTGACATGGAAGCTTTGCTTGTTGTAATGTTGTTGCTGAAAATACAATATTTAAATCACCAAAAACCCAAATCGAAACCCATCATACAAAACCCATGTTTTGAGTTGCAACTTTTACAATAGATTTAGATTCAATGCAATACAAAAATAATGGATGAGAAAAATGATGTTAGTGTCCAATCATCAATTTCCAAGATTGTCAAGACTGAAGATATGTCTCTGGAATATCCTCAAAATCTACCTAGAAAATCCCTGAAATATGCTTGAAACATCCCCAAAATTTGTTTGGAATGTCCTTGAAATATGTCTGGAATGTTTTAGGGACGACCAACAAATCCCCAAATCCCTAATGAAGTCCCTAGTAATTTGAGTAAGTTTCCTAAAGATCCCCAAGTCCCCAAAACACGAAAACGACGTAAACATAATTTTTTTTAGAAGAACAGATCTCTTTGCAACATAGATATAACATCTATATTATATTACTTTATTGAATACTATATATATATATATATATATATATATATATATATATAAAACCCAAAACAAATAATCAAAAATTTCTCTTCATAGTTAAACTTCAACCAACCAACAAACCTTGAAGCCCATGGATAATTCAATAAAGGTTTTCAAAGTTCTAAAAAGTTAAATCTCAAAGATAACCTAGATAAAGGTTTTTAAACTTCTATATAACCTAGGACCATGAATGAGGCAAATCAAGGTTTTACAAGGAAGAATCTTAATCCAATTATAGATAAAGGTTTTTAAATTTCTATACAACCTAGGACCATGAATGAGGCAAATCAAGGTTTTACAAGGAAGAGTCTTAATCCAATTATTATAGCCCACACCAAAGTCTTTGTGATGGCATTTTGAGGTACATTGTGTCCCATGATGGTATTAGATAAATGGCCAAAGTCTTTGTGATGGCAGTTTAGGGTACATTGTGTCCCATGATGGTATTAAATAAATGGCCCATCACTTACAAGTAAGATAGCATTTCAAACCTTTATAAAGAAAAATCCTAATCTAATTTATGATAGCCCATGGCAAAGTCTTTGTGAGGACACTTCTAATTTATGATAGCTCATGGTAAAGTCTTTGTGAGGACACTTTGAGGTACATTGTGTCCCATAAATGGCCCATGACTAACTAGTGGGATAAGACACTCAACGAGAAGTACCTTTTCATCAAAGTCCTTTAAGTCAATCATATATTGTTAAAATGGTTTCTTGTTAAAAAAACAACCTAAAATGATTCAAACATTAAATTCCCTCCACCTAATTCCTTTGGTTAGAGGTTTTCTACGTTTGATGTTGATAATGAAAATTAAAGATGAATTTTGTTTTTCAAATTATTTCCAAATAATATTTCAAAGGCATATTAAACTTCTTTGTCCTTCTTTCATCCATGATGCGTGATGCATGCATGGCACACATAAAATTGCATTCATGTATGTCATGTCATGTTTATATGCATTAAGTCTGGCGGGCCCACAGATGACAGAATAATTTATGATTCTCACTCCAAAGAAAACGGAACGGCTGCTCACGAAAAGCGGTTGGCCGCTTAAGATAAAATGATAAAAGCATAAATAAATATTAGAAAGTAAATAAATAAACAAATAAATTATTCCATTCCCAAACGCACGTACAACGGCCGGCAGCGTGATTGCATTAGGATCTATATAACAATAATTTATAACGTAATTAATTTACTATACGTTTTATTTATTTATTACTGTTGACACGTCATTTTGGTTTCTATGTGCATAAGCTCTGTAATAGTGACATTCCTCCCTTGATTTATTGTTTGAACCCCATCTGTCACACAATTTTGTGTTTTTCAAAGTAATTTTTTGTTTAGATTTTGTTTAGTTAGCGTCTGGTTAGGTTTTTTGGGTAGCTTTTAATTAGTTTTTGTTATTAGTGTTTAGGTTTTTGGTTAGTTCTTAATTAATTTTTATTATTAGTGTTTTGTTACTAATGTGTAACAAAAATATTTACTTTATAATTGAATTTATTAAGTAACAATTAAAAGTGAAATGAATTAAAAAGTAGTGTAAAATAAATAATTTTTTAGTTTACCTTATGTAAGAGAAAAGTAATGAAACATCATAATACATACGTGTATCATATCAATAAAGAGGAAAATATATCTATTTGTCACTGGTGAAACCAGCCTAGTTGCAATATAATTGTTTCTTAGGACTTATAGTTTTATTGTTGCCATAAATTAGCTTTACATAATTAGAAACATAGAAATGTTATTTCTCAAGAATCTTGCATCTAATTAGGTGTTTGGTTAGCCCATCATAGTTTATATAGTAAAAACAAAAGACTAGAAAACTAAGCATTATGAAATTAAGCAGGTGGAGAATTCACGATTTCCACAGGAATCTTTTGATTGTCTGCTTGAGGCTTGTTGAGATTTAAACCCACTGCTCTTTCTACCAAGAGAGTAATTTTTTGGTCCACATCTTTGGTTTGCAGTTGGAGGTATTCCATTTGAAGCAGAATTTCATTGCAGGTCGTGTTTCTTTCAGTCATCACCTTCCTCAACAAAGTCTTCATATGCCAATAGAGGTTAGTTGTGTGGTGGTACATCGTTTCTCTAGAGCACAATGCGCCCGTGTCACGAATCCATGGAGTAAACTCGGCGCCAATTTCCTCATCTTGGGCCAGGGTTTTGTCCGTCAAGCATCTGCCTCAATGAGCTCCAACTCTACTCTAATATCAGGAGAAGTATGAATTCGAAAGGCCTCAACAACTGCTATGGCATACTTTTGGGCTTGAGGCATTTGGAGTCTATGTCCATGATGTCGACCTCTCTGACCTGGACCACCCCTAGCCATGAGAGCTTGCAGGAGGAACAAATGGTCACAACCAAAATTATCACTTGCCCAGGGCCCGAAGGTAAAACCAGACGACTAGAGAAGTTGTGAGGAGGTAGAGGAGATCGTTGGAGGGGTTGCAGGGCTATGTTGATTAATGCCACAACATCCCTTGTATTCCTTATGCCTTGAAACATGGCGATTAATGTTGGCGTGTGCCACTTTCATTCACCCCAATCTAATCTTCATTATCCTAAACATTCTTTAGAGTGAATTCTGTTAAAATATTCGATGTTCTCATTTTACCATAGATAATATCACTATTGTCACCCAACCATAGGCATGCAGCCACCCCCGAGCACCTTAACCTTTGCTAGATAGAATGATTCCGGAAGAAACACTAGAACCAATAGATAACCAAGAGAGCGCATATTTCTCCAAAGATAGCTCACCAGAATTAAACAGAACCAGAACAATACTCAGCTGCAACAGTTGTAGTTGTAGTTGCAGTTACCAAGAATACCACCAAGAATATCATAATACCACCAAGAATGTCACCAAGAATACCACCAAGAGATACTAGAAGGTAAGGCACACATCTTAGGCTAGATGGCGCTTGAGAGAGAGACCAAGAAACACCCCAGAATATCCACCTTCTGTTCTTGTAGCTGCAACTCCAAACTTGCGCCACACTTGAGAGAGTGAGTGAGGTGAGTGAGTACAAATGAGCTCAAGCGCCCTCTATTTATAGTGCTCCTTGTCAACTATCTAGGCCGACTTCTTCTTTTGGAGGGTAATCCTTTAATATTATTTATTCTACTAAGTTGACTTGTCTTCTAGGGTTTTTACACATCTGTTTAGGATTTCTCTTTCTTCCGAAATATTCTTTTCTAGCCAAAGGTTACACATGGAGGTTAATACCTCCCACAACTATCATAATATCAACACTCCCTCCTAGCTAGGGAGGTATTAACTGTAATGGTCTCAAACACATCCATCCATTTCACATGGCATGGGAAAGGCTCACATAGTCTTGCGGACCATTCTACAGGTAGCATCATCATTGCCACACAAGCCATCTCATGATCACGTAGATCAAGTTACGAGCATCATCATCACTATCCATCTAGCTGGAAATCACCTCCAACACTGTCAGTTGGCACACTAGCCTAGGAAACACCTTCAACACTACTGGTTGTCTCCATGGAAATCTAGTAGTTGTACATAGTTACTACAATTCCATCCAATAGATCACAACAGTGTCGATCCATATCAACTCACAAATGTTATCTAGTGGTACACAACCACTCCTAGTAGCGCACAACTACTATCTAGTGACACTCAATCACTACCAATGGAATACATCCACCACAGTAGCACATAGCTAATGTTCAGACACCCACAGTCTCCACTGCAATCAACTAATAGCTACACAAGCTATCAACATGTAGTACAATAGTCTCCTGGCATCAAATCATATCATCGGTTGCATCATCTCTCGAGGCCATACTCCATCTGAGTAATTGTGCATAATGATGAATAAGTCATGTGCTAGACTTAGCGCACTCAACTGAGTGTCTTGCATAAGTCATTCACTCAACAAAGTGATATCAGGACCATTCTTATAATCCGTACATACGTCCTAGAAGAATGATTGTCCCAACAGATGTTGAAAGCCCTGCAATGAGCTACAAGGACCATTCTTCTAATCCAAACATACGTCCTAGAAGAATGATTTTCCTCCCAGATGCTGAAAACCACACAATGGACTACAAGAACCATTCTTCTAATTTGGACATACATCCTAGAAGAATGTTTGTCCTCCCACATGTTGAAAGCCGCACCATGGGCTATAAGGACCATTCTTCTAATCCAGACATATGTCTTAGAAGAATTTTTGTCCTGGACCATTTTCCTTCCGACCACTACTGTGAACTCAGGGAAAATGTTTGTCCTGTACCAATCTCCCCACTCTGGTCACTACTGTGAACTCAGGGAAACAAACCATTCTTCTAATTCAAACATACATCCTAGAAGAATAGTTGTCCTGGACCATATACCTGTCCGGGAAATGCCCTAGGAGAATAGTTGTCTATGGTATATCAATAATCTGTGAACCTAGACCATCCTCCAGAGGGAGAATATCTGTCCACCAAAAATCTATTCTTCCTGGACCATTCTCCACCTGGAGAATGTCTGTCCACCAACACACTAACTATCCATGATGCCATATATCAACACTCCCTCCCAACTGAGAAAGTCGTCTCCTCCCTTTCAACGAAGGGAGGTATCTCCAATATATCATCTCTAAATCGTACTAGCATGATGTGAATGCATCATATCTAAGTTGTACTTGCATGATGTGGAGTATCATCTACATCATCTCTAAGTCGTATGAGCATGATGTGAATGCATCATATCTAATTTGTACTGGCATGATGTAGATCAATGTCTCTGCATCATCTATAAGCCATACCAGCATGGTGTCAATGCACCATCTATAAGTTGTATTGGCATGATGTGAGTCATCTACATCATCTCTAAGTTGTACTAGCATGATGCTATTGTATCATATCTAAGTTGTACTAGCATGATGTGACTCAGGCATATGCATCATCTCTAAGCTATACTAGCATGATGCTAATGCATCATATCTAAGTTGTACTAGCATGATGCATCTCAACACATCTATATCATATCTAAGCTATACTAGCATGATGTTGAAGAATCATATCTAAGTTGTACTAGCATGATACAAGTCAACACTCCCTCTCAACCAAGGGAGCAATCTCCACAAGTCCTAGCTTGTCCGTCAAGTATGTAAGCCTTATCTTGGACAAAGGCTTTGTCAAAATATCAGCTATTTGCTTCATCAGTGGAGATGTACTAGAGAATCACTTCTGCCTTCTAGACTTTATCATGGATAAAATAGTACTTGATCTCAATGTTCCTCGACCTGTCATGGAACACAGGGTTCTCTGAAAGCTTCACACAGCTCTGATTATCACAATATATCACAGTTGAATCCAACACCTGATCAAATAGTCCAAAAACTAGCTTATGAAGCCATAATACTTCCATGCAAGTGTCACAAGCTGCAATATACTATGTTTCTGCAGTGTTGAGTGCAACAAACTTTTGTTTCCTGCTAGCCCATGATATGATAGCAGAGCCCAAACTGAAACATATATCATAAGTACTCTTTTTGTCATTTGCACTCCCTACCCAATCTGAATCAGTAAATCCATGCAGTTGTATGTCACTGTTTGAGGCATATCTCAAACCTTAATTTAGCATCCCACGAAGATATATCAAAATGTGTTTTGCAACTATCCAATGCTCATGTCTAGGATCCACTTGGAACTAGATCAACGTGTTCACATCAAAGAAAATGTTTGGTTGGGTATTAACCAAAAACATCAATGAGCCAATCAACTTCCAGTACAGGGACAATTCTATTGGATCAGAATCAGAGTCTCTCAACTTCCTCAGATCTATCACCATGGGAGTTGCCATGGATTTGCAATCCATCATCCCAAAATTTTGAAGAATATTTACAACATACTTCGCTTGCCCCGAGAATATTTCACCATTCTCCTGCTATACTTTTAGTCCCAAATAATAATGCATGATACCAAGATCCTTCATATTGAATTCAGATTCTAACTCCCTCTTACAATGACTAATGAGAGGCTCTGCACCTGTTAGAAATAAATTATCAACTTATAGTAGTCAGATCATAGGTGCATCATTCACAACCTTGTAATAAGGATATGGATCGGCATACCTCTTGGAAAATCCAAGTCTCATCAAGTAACTATCAATTTGTGCATACCAAGCTCTTGGAGCTTGCTTGATTCCATACAAGGCCTTCTTCATACATGGGTTTCTCTCGGGTGTACCTCAAAACTTTGAGGTTTCTCTATGAATACTTCTTCCTCAATTACTCCATTGAGCAAAGCATTCTTTACATCCATCTGATGTAAAATCCAACCCATGGATGTTGCAAGAGATATGATGGCTCTAATAGAGGTGTATTTGGCAATTGGAGCAAATGTCTCATCATAGTTTTCTCCCTCCTGCTAGGAGAACCCTCTATCCACAAATCTTGCCTTGTATTTATCGATACTCCCATCTACTGCATGATTTATCTTGTAAACTCATTTTGAAGTGACTACAAACTTTCCTTCATGTCTAGGAACGATTTCCCATACATCATTTTTCATGATGTATTGATATTCTTCCATCATAGATTCCTTCCATTATTTCTCCTTGACTGACAACCAAAGACCCTCAAGTTTTCAACACTTGGATTCTTTCCGGAGAAAGATTCTTCTGGAGTCATGATCTTCAATATATGATGAGGACTTCTATTCTGAACATATGCAGTTGTCATAATTGCTTCTCCCCATAGAAACATGGATAGATTCTGGTCATTCATCATTTCCTTGATAGATTCTTCAATTGATCGATTCTTTCTTTCTGCTACATCATTCTGCTGAGGATTGTAGGGAGTAGTGAGCTCCCTCCTAATCCCAACCTCTTTGTAGAATGTCTTGAAATCATCCAAGGTGTACTCTCTCGCTTAATGAGGAGGTTGACATTTGGTCCGCACACATATGAGTGAACGATGCTCAAAACTCCTTTTGCTTACCACGCTTCCTTTAGAATTGGTACTTGGTGAGATCACCTGCATCATCACTTGATAGGGTTATCTTCTCCATGTTTGCAGCTATTACTCTAGCTCCTTCTTAGAGCTATTGCATGTGACCTTCCTGGAACAAGAACAAAAAGAGAAAAATTATTTCCAATAACATTTTCATAAGAACATATCTATGGTAACAAGGATGGTAATCATCATAGGATTACAAAGGTGACCTGCCTGAGAGAAAAAAAAAGAAATATCTCCTAGAGGAGATGTTAGTTCATTTTGAAAAAAAGTGCAACAAGCATCTATATCAATAGTACTTACATGCAACCAAGTATACCTAGCAATAATATAACCTTTCAAATATTGTTGTCACAACTACAACAACTATCAAACTTGATATGTGCACATTGAAACTTAACAATTTGATCAATCAAACCTGGAACCTAGAGCCTCAACTGCTAGGGAGGGTGCACTTGTTCCTCTTAATGTACTGGATCCAATATAACTACTTGGACAAGGTCTCTTGTACATCCTCTGAAAACACACTCATTCTTTGTTGGATGATATAACTTGAAAAGTATATACAAGTGCATACCTTTGAAATTTGTAGCATCATTCAGCTTGTCTTCTAATCTAAAACTAGACACCATCTTGAAAAGAATAGGTTAGAAACCGAATAAAAAAGGTTCAATGATTAGAACAAGATAAAAATCTGAAATTTCAACTTTGACCATAAACTCAATTTTGACCAAAAGTCAACCTTTGACTTTGACCAGTCAACCTTTGACTTTAACTTTGACACAAAAACTCAAACTTGATGTTTTTGTTGGTTTAGGACACTAGAGGGTGTGCTAGGCTAGGGCACACTATAATATCTATATATTAGGTCCAACGCTTCACTTAAGGTGCCCAAAGAGTTGGATTAAGGTTTGTTGCATTTGCAAAATCAGAAACCCTAGTTGCAGTTGCAACTGGTGCTATAACGAGCTTGACAAAGAAATCCTTCTCTACCTTCCAATGGTTAGACTGTTATGAAGGTAGTGTGGTCCCATAACTTGTTAAAATATTCGATGTGCTCATTTTAACATAGACAATATCACTATTGTCACCCAACCATAGGCACGCAGCCACCCCCAAGCACCTTAACCTTTGCTAGATAGAATGATTTAGGAAGAAACAATAGAACCAACATATAACCAAGAGAGTGTATCTTTCTCCAAAGATAGCTCACCAAATAGAAAGTCCCAAAGCCATAGAAAAAGAACAATACTTAGCTACAACAGTTGCAGTTACCAAGAATACCACCAAGAATGTCACCAAGAATACCAATAAGAGATACTAGAAGGTAAGGTGCACATCTTAGGCTAGATGGCACTAGAGAGAGAGAGACCAAGAAACGTCCCAGAAGATCCACCTTCCATTCTTATAGCTGCAACTCCAAAATTGCGCCACACTTGAGAGAGTAAGTGAGGTGAGTGAGTACAAATGAGCTCAAGCTCCCTCAATTTATAGTGCTCCTTGTCAACTGTCTAGGTCGACTTCTCCTTTTGGAGGGTAATCCTTTAATATTATTTATTCTACTGAGATGACTTGTCTTCTAGGGTTTTTACACATTTGTTTAGGGTTTCTCTCGCCTACCAGAATATTCTATTCTAGCCAAAGGTTACACATGGAGGTTAATACCTCCCGTAACTACCATAATATCAACAAATTCTCCCCGCTCAAGCATCCATTGCGTGGACTATTCACATGTCGGAGGTGATCGTGTCGCCCACCATGAAGGCCTTTGGAGGGCGGGCTCTCAAACTACAATGCCATGAGTTTTCCTCGATCATTACAATGAATTTCCCCCTGTCACCCCATCCAGGGAGAAATGTCATAATATAAAGCATAATATAAATGGAAAATATAATTAACTCCATAACCAAAAGAAACAATAGGAATTACAATATGAACATCTCAAAGTAGTTGATGAATTTAAGTGGGCTTCAAATCCACCTTGAAGGAAGGTTCTTTTCCTCCTTTGTGTGCTCCACTCACAAGATGTTGGTGGTAGAAAGAGTATTCCTCAATGGTGGAAAGACCTAAGCTATGAGTACTTTTCTCTCTCTAGAGGAAACTTGGAAGCATAACCTTGTAATGGATTATTGATTAAATGAGTGACCTCAATGGCTTTATTTATAAGAAAATATGTGGACCTTACTTTAAATCTAACTTCAATGTGAATGATCCCATTGTGTTAATGAAGTAGTGGAAAAACTATTGAACGCTAGAACAAACACTTTTTTTGGAAATAATAGATGGATAAGGTCCACTTTAGGCCACTATACCATTCTTGAAAAGAACACAACATTAATTAGTTGAAAAAAATAATAATTTTCTACTTTAGGGCCTGTCATCCCCTAGCCCAGGGATAACTAAGGAGATGATGTCTTGAGGTCCATAGGTCCTAGACATGGAGTACCGAGAGCCATATTGACTTGATCCTAGCCCTGGAGGGCCCATCCTTCTTCTTCAGCGCCTCCATTCTGTTAGCAATAGTAAGATCCATCCCATCGGCCTGGTTCTGAAGTAGTAGTGGGTCTTGCTCCATGAGGTAATGAGTCTGGGTACCATAGTATGTGTCACTCTGATTCTCAAAACATTTGAATATGTGCATTTAATTCTCTTTTGCTTCATGATGTGTGCTTGGACTTTATGCCTTTTGACTTGTCCATACTTGTGGGGGATGACAAAATTATCTAGCAAGCTGGTTCCCCTAGGAGTGAGCTGCCACTGGGTGGGTTTATGAAAGGTCTTCGTCCATTCCTATCACACTTTTCACTTTTCATCATCTTCCCTCTCATATTTCCCCTACATTGGTTCATGCATTGGGTTTTCCAAGCTAGTAAAGGGTTGCAACTTGCCTTGTGGGAAGAAGGGGAAAAAGGCCTAGAGGGTAAAAGTAGCTGGAAAAATTTTAAATACAAAAGATCAAAGCTTGAGATGCTTCGCCTAGGGATCCCTGAGAAAGAAATAAAAGGCTTCTCAGCAAGAAAATGGGGGGACCCATAAAAATATAAAACTCAAGACCTAGTTGGTGGATAGGGGGTCTCATCACGAGACATCCTATTAGGTCCATGGGCATGTAGCGATATGACACTACTATTCATATGGTCACCATGCCAGGGTAGTGGATCTTGGTGGAATAGCGAAGAGAAAGAGGGTCTTATCATGAGCCAACCTTCTCATCTCCATGAAATGCTTGTGGGTAACATTGTCACCACTGGTCACCACACCAGGGCATTGTCACCCAACTATTCTCTTGAAGGAAAAAGAAATAAGATAAAAAGTAAAAAGGCATTGAATGGGCTAGGAAACAATTGCATCCATGACAAGGTGAAACTCACCCTCTTTAGAGGCACCCATAGGTAAGACCTACATTTTCATGTCATCACTACACCCCTTGCCCAAACATCCCCCACACCATCTCATGCACTTACATGAACTAGATTGGTATTCACTTGGAAACACCCCACACCTAAGGAGAATTGGCCCAATAGGATGTCTTGGAACCCTCTCCAAACCTAGCTTGTAGAATAGCATAATGTCTTTGAGAACTTGTTTGGGAAAAGGGGGTTTTATGCACATGTTTGGGTAACTTGATTATTAGATGTGATTGACATTGCTATGATCCTTGTGACTTATGATCCCATGGAGGGTGTACTTGTTGATTCTACAGGACCATGCCCGAAGGACAGGTACATATGGGGAGATGATTAGCTCGAACCTCCATAGGGATAAAATCCCACCAGATGGATGCTGAGACCCCAACCAGGGGAAAACATATACTAGAGGCTTGCACTGAAGAGAGAAGAGGAAATTACACCAGAGATAGCTTGGCAGACATAGACCTAGGGGGGTCTTGCCTTTCCCCTTGAACGTTGGCCTTGGAAGGCCCATGATGTCACCTTTGTGACCCTTTACGTCACCTAGTGTCAGATGGACATGATGGAGGCAGTTGTTTGCCAAGTGGCACATGTGGCATGATCCGGAGGCCTTGGAAGGCCTAACTTTTTTCTCCTGGAGGCCAATGTCTCACTTAGGAGGCCCAACGTCACCCTAGAATGGCATGGCATCACCTTTTTTGCATGTTTTAGGGTTTAATTTGTCAATTTTATGTAAAAAACTGGATATTTGATGTAACTGGCCATGTCGGCCTTTTTGACCTAATTTTGTAATTAAAGGTCATTTCGATTGTATAAATAAGGGAATAATCCCTTGTATTTTTTCATCATTCTTTCACTCACACAAGTGAGGTCTGAAATTCGGCCTCTTTAAGGCTTATTGGCTAAAATTAAGTCGTGCACAACTCTTGGAGGAGGCTTGTCTTGGTGTATTTTGGAATTTTCTTGGTGGAAAGTCTTCAACTAGGGAATATTGCTAGCTTATTCTTGGAAAGAAGAAAATATGAAATTCTTCTTTCTTTGAATGGTTATGGTATATTTTACTTTGCATTTACTAATATTATGAAATTTCTAGTGTAAAACCCTAGGAGATTAAGCACATGTTATTATCCTTGTCTCAATAGCTATCCACCTACTAGATTTTGTTAGAAGACATATTCATTGTAGCATGTGCTAGAGCCATACCTTTGTAGCACTCTAACACCCTTGCTTCATCAAGATTTTGTTTATCCCAAGCTTGAGCTAAAGAAGAAGGAAAACTTCTAGGGCCTAGGGTTACCTACTTCCTAGTAGTCATTTTCCTTCTAGGGTTTGATGATTGAGGCCTTGGGTTACCAACACCTCAACCATTCTCCCTCTAGTATCTTTTTCACACATTATCATTTGTTCCCTTCAAGATTTCTACTGCAAAAAGTGACTCCATTATCCCTAAAGACACTGGTTTATACCTTGTACTTGATTGATTGATGAAAAAACCCTTAAACCTTATACCTCAAGCTCTTTTCTGACTATTACTAACCCTAGATTAGACTAACTTACTAACATTCTTGTTGTTGTTACAAAAGTAAGCTACAACCATATATTACAGCAGTAAAATCTCCTAAAAACAAGTGTTAAAGTTGATTTCTACATTGTCTTCTTAGCTTTTGACAAGTGCTAGCATATTTCTAATTCTAAATTACCATTTTGGGTCATTTTTGAAGCTTATTCAAGGCTTAATTGTGAAGCTATTAATAGATATAAATTTCTGTTATAAATTTCTATTTGCTTCATCTTATACATCAACTTATTGCTTTTATTAAAAGTCCAAGGTTTTACGAAGCTCTAACATCAATTGTTACTTGCAAAATAATGTTTTCTTGTTGTCTTGTTCTGGGAAGGTACACTTAAGCATACCTTTGCTTCATACTGTTAAACCTTTGGGAATTTCTGATCGGTGTGACTTGTGAGGGGGAACAACTTTTCTTGATACCATTACCTTTGCCTTCTCAAACCCCCAGGGGATGTCTCCCCTGGGATTTCACCCCTAAAAAGAAAGAGGTGTCCTATTTAGGTGACAGTGATAGGATAACCTCATGTTACACCAATTTACCGTCCACCTACCTTTGGATTTGGGGCAAGTACAACTTGTGTGATAACAGGTCCAACACCTAGATTTTAAAGGGTTTTGTGTGCATCCCATGCATAAAAAATAGTATAATAGTGTGTTGACATTTTGGTCTAATTTTGAGGATTGACTCGACCGATGTCAAGGTTGAGGTCATATGATGATGGAGATGATGGATATGAGGGATAAAAATTACCAAAGTGATATATACAAAAAAAAATACTCACGACAAATTAGTGGGTGAGAAAAACTAGGATGATAACAATTGCCCCTTGATGTATCAAGTCAAGAGCACATTGTATGGACGAAATACATCACAGGTGTGTTTTTGTTATTCCATGGGAAAATGACCACCAAAAAGAGGAGTAAAAGAACTCAAAGAGTGAGGATGACCCCCAAGGGACTTTGGAGAACCATATGCAAAAAAGCAACCAACGAGGTAAGGTGTATATATAATTTAAATATCAATGAAGCAGACATACCCAAACTCATATAGTTGTCTCAATACCATATAGGATCATGGTGGCATGGATATAGATTCAAGTACATAAAAGGGCCACAATATAATACATCATAAAGCATGGTCAAAAGGGACCTAATCCAAGTACATAAGTGTGGCCAACATCTAATATGATCTAAATATATAGGAAGGAACAATATCTCCTAGAGGAGTGTTGAATCAAAAAAATTAAGGCACTACATAATAATGAAGGGGGCTCAAGATCTGCAAAGAGCTAACTAATAAGAAGCTCATCACATTTGACTCAAAGTAACTGGTGAACAGAGCCAAATAGATCTAGAGAATTGCAACTAAAGTTGAATCACTACTGCCAATGCAACACCGACAATGTAGGAAGAGAACTAATGGAAGATTCAAAAAGAGGAGAACAAAGTTGATCATGTTTTTGACCTTTCACCAAATTGATATACTAGAACCAATTAAGGTGTAAAATTCTCAACGCTATGATAATGAGTTGAAGTGAAGCACACGAGAATCAACTAAGTCAAGGGGAAATGATGACTCCCCTTGTTTAGTTTGAGGGAAGCCATCAATGATTAAAATGCGGCCAAGATATACAAATCCTCTTAGACCCACCCCTATAATACAAGTGTTGAATTCAATAGGGGAAGGATTGCTTGAAGAAAAGTATAAGGAAACCTTTACTTTCTAGCACAATGTAATACTGATACAAGGATAATAAATGAGACTAATTGTGATTGAGACAATGGTGGATTAGTAATACAACGAGTGGTTGACTCAATACTTCCTTTGTATAGAGAATAATGGCTTGGATAACCTGGCATCAAGTGAATATTTTATGGAAAATGGGTGACAATGGTAAGTAAAAACCAATTGATGACAACTTGGAAAAGGGATGCATGTGATGACCAATAAACTTATATTGGAATGAGTGAGATGTAGTGGGGTTGATAATTAGGGTAGCAAGAAAAGGTGATTGAAATAGTGGAACTCCATGGGTGACTCATCATAGAGTGGTTTGAACAAAGGAAACTATGAGTGCTACTAAAAAGAGATCATATACATTTGCAAGTGTGCTAATGAGAAATTTAATGGTTTCTCAAAGAATAAAATAATTTTTGGATAGTGGTACAATCAAAGAGATAAGTTCCCTAAAAATGATCTAATGAATCAATTTGAAGAGAATGATGGAAAATGGAAGAAACTAAGGGGTGGTCATTGATGAAAATATCTTTGTGGGTAGATGAATGACAACATAATATTGTGAGTGATCTTCACAATATGAATGAAGTGGAGGGTGAAGTGAAATAGATAATGCCAATAAAATTAAATGGTTTAGGTATGGAGAAAGAAGTTGATGATCATGGTGAGAAGAAGCATGAGGTTCAACTCTGAGGTATGGACTATACAAACTATTGATATTTATGGGGATACAATAGCATGGGTTCCTAAATGCAAAGGGTACTATTCAATGATGACCCATGAGGGTAAATCTCTATTGTCGAACAAGGGTGAATGAAAAGGTGGATGGCTAGGTTACTTTCCCAAATGGGGATGGGGGTTCCTACAATTATCTATTGAGGGAGACAAGCAAGGCTAATGAAACCATACTCAAAGGAGGTACTTACCCATATGCATGTTTGAAGAATAATATTTTTAGAAGGTGTGATAAAATGGTGGAAAATAAATGACATCCCACCAAGGTACCTATGCACATTGAAATAATACATGAATGTAATAGTGAATTTGAAAGTAAAACCAACAATGCAAATGGCATGAAAAATGAATGTACAAGTTCTAAGTTACATGCAATTAAAGTTTAGGGGAAATAGAGGCAATCTTGATGATGTACTTATCGATAAACAATGATGAATGTAACGAGGAAGCTCTCAAAAAAAGGAATCTAGTTGTGCAAATGGCATGTCAAACAAGGTCCATGTGATGCCATATGAAGCAAAATAAAATATGGAAAATTTTATAAATAGGGAAAGACCCCCAATTTTTTAAAATCATTTATACAAGATTGGGTTCGAGTTGCTCGTTGGGTCCATAACTTTTGTAGTTGATATCTTGCATTATGACTGTCGAATTTCCGATATGCGAGTTGCATGTTAGAGCTCTCAACCTCCTTATCAATTTTGATTGTTTTAGGTTTTAGTTCATGATTTTGTGGGACCAACGAATGCCATGGTATCTTATTAGTTGGGCACATGGTTATTATGGGGTTTCCTACATGGCACACACAAGAAAACCCGTGACATTTGTCTTGTGTGCACATCAATAGGTTGGTTTTCCAATAAGCTGGGCATGCACATGCTCAATGAATAGATGCATGTCGTGCACACTTGTCTAAGGAGCAAGTGCACATCAAGGGCACATCTGTTTGAGAGAAAAGTGTGCACCTGTGATGCATAAGAAAATTGAAATTCTACATGTTGAAGTTTAGTGACATAAGCTAATGCTTTGGGACTAAGAAATTAGATAGGATGCAAATTCACTAGAGAGAGAGGGATTTTTCAACCCTTTCAGGATAGATTAGAGGGGATCCAATCATCTAGAGATTATTCGCATGACAAAGTATTCTCAAATTCCTTTAGAACCCCTTGATGCGATTTGATGGCCTTCTCCTCTATAAAATTATTGAGTACTAGGATGTGAATGTTGAGATATTCATATTGCAGGGTGAATGGATTGACCTCACCCTACATTATTTCTATTTCATGACTAGCCTACTTATGTATGGATTCATGGGGATAGGCCTATATAACATTTCATTGAGACCCATTATGTGGATGGTGCATGGGCACATGATGCAACCATTTGTTTGGAGTATATTGATAGACTAGAGACCGGAGTGGTAGTTTCCAGGGTTGTATGAGTGATGGATTCATAGGGAACCCCTCAAGTATCTAGTGGTTCGATGATGACTATAAAGAGATTACTAGAGGGCACATACTTTGGATGGGATTATATGTTTATACGTGTTAGGAGAACACAACTAACTGCATGCAAGTGAGATGATAATATAAATTTTTTCATTCAAGATGTTCATTTGTGACTTATTCTTCAAGAGGATCCTTATGCTCTGAAAAAAACATGAGATCCATGATGTAGGAATGTGGGATCCCCACATGAGATTATGGGGTGAGTTGATGTGGAGAGTGGGAGGTGGCACATTGGGAAATGTCTTCCAGTCAAGTTTCTTTACCCACTAACAATATCTCCTCATATAGATTGAGGACAATCCATATGTAGGGATGGGATACAAAGGAAACCCAAAGCTTTCCCCCCCAAGGCTGGGCATGGGGACTAGAGGGTGAGTGAAAATGCATGATTTATATTATTTTTGTTTACATACTATCATAGATGGTAACTAGAGGTTTGATATGATACATGTGATTGGTCCTCACCATTTCTTTCATGTGCGCATATGTGGGACTAGTGAGGCCAATAGGTCGGTAGTGATGGTGAGGTCAAGTCGAGAGGATCGATCCTGTGTTGATAGCTCAGAGGTGTAGGCACGATCTAGACATGATAGATATGAGGGTACTTCATGGCTTACATGATCATTTGTATCATCTTCTATATGGGATGATTGATTAGGGATGGAAACACGTAGACACGGTACTAGTTGATATCTTCTTTGGGGTACTAGCTGAATGGTGCCCATTATAAGGAGGGTTGTTATGGTAGCTTGGGGGATAAGGGAACTACCTAGAGGATCCCTACCCCCATTGTCCCAACATATCCTTATTGATGATGATGATAGTGAGGATGAGGATTATGATGAGGATGATAGTGGTGATGATGACTAGGTAGTGATTTGGAGCTAGCTGTTGGTTGTGGAGCCCAATTATCTTCCTGATTCAAAGGTCTTTGTTTTCAGTCATGTTTATACCCCATGAAGAATTTACACCCTAGAAGAATGTACACTCCTCCATTAAGGGGAGTTCAAGGGGGAGTTACCCCCCTGCAGGGTCCGGGGGAAAGAGGGCGCCCGAAGGAAAAATTGCCTTGGAAATGTATATTGTAATTTCATTGTAAATTTGGATCGTTCATTATAAGGTCGCAGATCTGACGGTAGAAGTTATGTTAGGGTTTTTTTCCCTAGAAGGAAACCCTATTTAATGAGGGAAATGTATTGAGGCTATGGATCATTGGAAATATTTTATTCTGAGTGGGGATACTATGAGAGAAAGAAGAGGAAGTTACAATGGGTGTGTTGTAGGTTGTATCCCTTCATTTGCTGGATAATAATAAAGCAAGGACTTGGAAATTTCTCTGGTGGACGTAGCCTACACTGGGTGAACCATGTATATCTATGTCTCTATTTTATTATGTATCTTCTATGTTTTATTTCCTCATTTGTTTTATTTTATTGCTTCGCGATCCTGTTTTTCCAACAATTGGTATCAGAGAAAAAGGTAACTCGCAGGAAAAGAGGGTTCTTGGTTCGAGTGGGAGAAATGGTAGAAGATGGAAAGTTTAGGGTCGAGAAATTTAATGGCCCAAACCACTAGTTATGGAAGATGTAGATGGAAGATTATTTATATCAGAAGGATCTATTCCTACCATTGGGTAAAATAGAAAAGAAGATGACGTCCATGAAGGACGAAGAATGGGAGGTTCTTGACAAAAAGGCTCTAGGAACGATACAACTGAGCCTGACAGTGTCGGTGGCTTTCAATATTTCAAAAGAAAAGACAACGAAGGAGCTTATGGAAGTATTGGCTAAACTGTATGAAAAACCCTCAACATCCAATAAGGTATTTCTAATGAAGAGATTATTTAATATGAAGATGTCAGAAGGTGGGTATGTTGCATATCATTTAAATGAATTTAATACAGTTACTAATCAACTAAGTTCTGTAAAAGTGGACTTTGATGATGAGGTCAGGGATCTTCTAATCTTGTGCTCATTTCCAGAAAGATGGAATGGCTTGGTCATGGATGTAAGTAACTCTGTCTCTAGTTCAAATACTTTAAAATTTGATGATGTTGTTGGTGTTATCCTTAGTGAGGAAATGTGATGCAAAATCACAAGTGAGACATTGGGTAATGCGTTGAACATGGAGAACAGGGGAAGACAAAAGGATAGAAGAAAGGGCTCAGGGAACTGCGGGAATTATAGGAAGGGCAGATCCAAATCCATATTTTGAAAGATAGAGTGCTGGAATTGTGGGAAGAAAGGACATCTGAAGAAAGACTGCAAAGCTCCAAAGAAACAATGGATAGCAAGAGAAAAATCAGGAAGCAAATGTAACAGGTGATGTGTTACAAGATGCTTTGATTCTTTATGTAGATAATATTTCCAAGTCTTGAGTAGTAGATTCAGGGGATTCGTTTCATGCCACACCCCATAGGAAACATTTTCTAGATTATGTTCAAGGTGATTTTGGACAGGTTCATTTGGGTGATGATGCACCATGAAAAATTGTTGGAATGGGAAAGGTAAAAATAAAGCAAAGGAATGGAAACCAATGTGTGTTGAAAGATGTAAGACATGTTCCAGATCTAAGAAAAAATCTGATTTCAATAGGGTAGTTGGAAAGTGAATATTGTATATCCATATTTACAGATAAGGTGTGGAAGGTCACCAAAGGATCATTGGTGATAGGAAAATGAGAGAAGGTAGGTACATTGTATTTATATACTGGTAATACTGACTCTTCTATCTCTTTAGCTTCTACACGAGTGGATACAACATTGTGGCATCATAGGCTTGGACACATGAGTGAGAAGGGGATGTAGATACTTCACAAAAGAAATTTGTTGCCATATCTTAAACAAATTGATTTGGATTTTTTTGAGCATTGTGTTTATGGAAAACATAAGAGAGTCATCTTTCTCAGAGTTGGAAAATAAAAGAAGAGTGAAAGGTTATAGCTTGTGCATACATATGTATGGGGACCAACTGAGGTATCATCTCTTGGTGGCTCTCATTATTATGTTACTTTTATTGATGATGCAACTAGAAAAAAATGGGTTTATTGCATTCGAAAAAAATATGATGTTTTTGATACTTTTAAGAAATGGAAAGCTTTGGTTGAGAATGAGACATAAAAAAAGTTGAAGTGTCTCAGATAAGAAAATGGAGGTGAATATTGCAACAATGAGTTTTATTATTACTGTTCATACCATGGGATTCGTAGAGAGAAGAAAGTTTTAGGAACACCACAAGAAAATGGTGTGTCAGAAAGGATGAACATGACAATCATGGAGCGTTAAAGGAGTATGAAATTGCATGTTGGTTTGCTCTTACAGTTCCAGGAAGATGCTGTAGATACTATTGTTTACTTAATAAACAAAGGACCTTCAAGTTCTTTGGATGGTGGGATTCCAGAGGAGGCATGGACAGGTAAAAAGTTAAACCATTCTTTTTTGAAGACTTTCGGTTGTGAATCATTTGTCCATATTGATAAAGAAAATAGAACAAAGCTTGAGGCAAAATCCGAGAAGTGTACCTTTATTGGAAATGGTGTTAATGATTTTGGTTATTGCTTATGGGATTATGAAAATAACAAAATCATTAGGAGTAGAGATGTCATATTCAATGAGAAGGTCAAGTACAAAGATCAGTTGGAGGGAAAGAAATAGGAAAAATAAAAACCAGAATACATAGTGCTTGATGGGATCACTGAAAAATAAATTCCAAAAGGTACCGGAAAATCAAAATGTAAAACAATAGCAACAACATGTACCTCAAACTCCTGCAAGTGTTGTTAGAAGATATACTAGGTTAAGTAGACCCCCTGAACGATACTCTCCTTCATTGTATTATTTATTGTTGATTGATTCTGGTGAACCAGAATGTTATGAAGAGGTAATGCAGGTAGACACTAAAAAGAAGTGGGAGCAAGGAATGAAAGAGAAAATGGATTCCATGGTAAATAAACAGACTTGGGATTTGGTTCAGTTGCCTGCAGAAAAAAGAGCATTATATAATAAATGAGTTTACAAGTTGAAGGAATAAGATGGAGGCAAAAAGTGGTACAAGGATAGACTTGTTGTAAAGGGGTTTGCACAAAAGAAAGGTATATATTTTGATGAAATATTTTCTCTTGTTGTTAAAATGACTTCAATTAGGACTATTTGAAGTCTTGTGGCAGTAGAATATGTTATCACTCTGTAATTTGCCCAAGGCTATGGAGGCATTCACAGAGGCAACATCAAAACCGCTTTGAGTCTCGGATCTAGCCCTACAAGACTCAGAGAGGGATCTCTCTGTTTGATATAGATTTGTTTGAAAACAAATATTAGGCTAGCTATGCAAAACCTGATTTGTTTTAAAGTTTCGGGTTGAGACAACAAAGGGTCATTGGGCAAAATGGAGTGAAAGATAAAAGTCGATTAAATGAATAAATAATAGTGACATATGTAGCTAGGAAAGACAGTCATATCAGTGGATTCTTATAATTTGTGAGGTGGAGAGAGGAAAAGATCAGGGGTGATTCCAAATGCAGAGCAAAGCTTATCTGAATTCTGCATTCAATCTTCAAAAGAAAACATAAACATTGTCTTTAAGACAGATCAGGGTGTCCATGAAAAATCCTGAGCATACTCTTCTTATAAGCAATGAGAACAAAAAAACAATATGAAAAACAAAGGAATAACAATTTACACCAGAGAAAACTTCACCACAAAAAATGACACAGGAAAATGGAAAGATAGTGCCTCTGCATTCATTCATAAAAGTCATTTACAGGTTTGAAAACATTTTACAGTGGAAAAGAATATCTCCATGTCATCTCCCTACTAGTCTAACCTCATTCACC
>ML786067.1:1081940-1094971 GCA_009831015.1 Picea engelmannii | reverse complement strand
CCTTCATTTAGTCCCTCAAAATGGCCCCGGAAGTTAAAAACTGCTAAAAATAGTAAATTGCCAAAATTGTCAGAAAACTATTTTGAGCCAGTTGGAAAAGGTAGGTGGCCACTGATATCCACTTGGATCAATCCTCCCTCCTTAGGAAGAAATGGTATCCATTGCATTGAGTTCCTAGGGGAGAGGGAAAAGAGTTTGTTGAATCTGCATCTTAATGAGTTGCTTGCCTTGTTGGAGAAGTTGCTCTGCTTATCTTTTTGAAGGTTTTCACGATTCTGTGGATGGAAGGGTTGGACATTTTTAACCAGTATGGATACATGAGATGTCTACATGCAGAAGGAATCTTTCTAATTTTTTGTAGTCTTTTCGACTTTCTTCTGTTGGATAGAAGGTGTTCGGGCCAATGATGTAGTGGTTGCATTATCCTTCTGTTCACCTTTTGAACAGATTGCGAAGAAGCTAAATTTTGTAGTATGAGATACTACCTTGCGGCACTGTTTAGGTGGGACAATAGTCAGAACCACCTCTAGTATCTTGTAGAGATGACCCCCTAGAGTAACAATGACACTACAAGTTCGAGACTCATAGATAACATGGCTCTTCCACCTATATGGTTGGCCCAAGAGAACATCATAGACATCCAGCGGGGCAATATCACATAATACTGAATCCTTGAAGGGTTGGATGCCATATGAAAATCAACACTGTTGGCTGACACAGATATCTCGTCCCTGGCGAAGCCACCTGATGTTGTATAGTTGTGGGTGTGGTGTTGTCGACAATCCCAACTGTTTGATGATCTCTTCTGAGTTGAGGTTCTTCTGGCTTCCGCTATCAACAATAAAATGCAGTGGGGTCCCCTTCACCCACATATGTGAATGAAAAAGGCACTCCCCTCTTCAGGATATGTTGGTTCTTCTGGTTGAATTGTTGTGGTCACGACAATAGCAGTCGGGTCTGCGTCGATGATCTGTCTTCTGTCATTATTTTCTGAATCAGATTCTGAATCAGGGTTTTGGCTCCTTGTCTTTGATTTTGGCCACCAATGACTGTTTTGAGCGACATTCATTGGTTTTATGCCAGGGGATTTTGTGGAAATCACACCATTTTACGGTGTCCTTCTTCGTCTTCCCATGACCCTTCTTTTCCTGTGGCTTGGACTAGTTTTCAAGAGGCTATTTGTTAGGGACGTCTTTATCATACTTTGGTTGTTACGGATTTGCAGACCCGAACTCCCATTTGTTCTGGTGCTTAAATTTCTTCTTGATTTTATCAGCATATCGATAACCAACACTGAGTGATAAGATGTCCAGAAAATCAATTTCAGTTTGGATGTATCTGTGTAGAGCCCCACGGTATTTCAGAACCGAATGTCATTCAGAGTCTTTGATACCCATTTTGGTGCGCAAGGTATGGAAGGTATTGGTGAACTCTGGAACTACTTGGCCCCTCTCTTGTCGTAGTGTGTTTCATCTCATATACTAGTCCTCATAGTTGCCAACAGGGTAATACTGTTCCTTTACCGTGTCCACAAAAAAATCCCAAGTGGGATTGGCCCCATATATTCCAAACTCTTCTATGGAACTTTGCTCCCAGTAAGTTTCCCACCAATGTTTGACATGGGGGGATATCTTTAAGGAGTGTGAAGTTGATCTTTTCCTTGTCGAAAAAATGGTGAACAATGAAATAACCTTCTAGAAGATTTAACCATTTGTCTAGGGCATATGCATCTATCTGACCTTCAAATATGGGAATAACAAAATTAACATGTACCTTGAAAGGAAAGGTGATTCGAAAGTGGTTGTTTTATGAATATGCTCTTGTTGCTATCGGCAGGCATTGAAGGATGTGGGAAAAATTCTCCATCATTTTGTCCCTCTGTCACGTGAGAGCTTGCTCAAGCAACAGATTGATAGAATCGTTTGCTTCGTCGTTTTTATTTTCTTCCTCCATGGAGGGTTTCTTTGGCATGCAAGGGAGATTGTCTTCAAGAGAGACAAGATCGAGACCCAAATTGCTATACTCAGACATCGTTGGGGACATGCACTGAAAAAAAAAATGATCAAGAGCAGCCAGCTCTGATACCACTAATCTAGAAGAAGACCTTCTACCTTTTCTTTTCTTTGCAACAACATCAAATCATTGTAATTTAGGTGCCCATACCTGTGGTGCGATAACTCTTTTGTTGACATTGTTTTAGATGTCAATGCAACATGACGGTTCATTTTCACATCCAACTTATACAATCCACCAACCCTGGTACCTGTGGAAACAATCATGTAGTGATCTTGGATATCTTTTACAACACACCTCAACTTACCAAATTCCACTATTAGATTATTATCAATGATAGCTGAACCATATATTAAATTCTGTTTAATACCAGGAACATACATCATGTCATGAATCTCTCTCAATTGTCCATTAGGTAAGTTCACACTTATTAGTCCATAGCCTTTGACTTTATGTGATCTGTTATCTCCTAAGTAAATGTGTGTGCCATTAATTTTCTCATAATATTCATCATACCATTCTTTATTACAGGTCATATGAGTTGATGCACCAGAATCTATGAACCATGCATTCTCATCATCAGTTTCGGTAGAAAACACAACTTCAGAAATAAACAAATTAATATTTTCAAATCCATCATTTCACTGAAACGTCTTTATGCACAAAATTTCCATTATGCCTTTTATATATTTGATTTGATTCATGATTCTTTCTTCTATAACAATCTTTAGCAAGATGTCCATGTTTTCCACAATATTCACATTCAATATTTCTCTTAACATAAGATTCATGATGTGTCATATCTTTCTGCTTTGCTTGAAACCGACCTATGTTCATGTTCCACGGTTTACCTCGGTATGATCTTTTACCTCTTGCAATAAAATCCAAATCTGAGCCACTTGAGTCTGGATCATAATTCTTCATTCTCTCTTCCTCTTGAAGAAGGATACCAGCCAATTCATCAAAAGTAGGGGGTGTTTGTCTAATTGAGAGTGCTGAAATAAAGACTTTATAATATTTCACTAAACCCTTCAAAGCAATTGTTACTAAATCACTATTGGAAACCTTTTCACCAATATCACCCATCTTATCACTTAAATATTTAATTTTGGATACAAAATTACTTTTTCTTTCATTGACATCCATTTTGATAAATAATAGCTTTATTTTTAAGAATAAAATCTAGTTTGCATTAGAGGTTTCGTACAAACCTTTGAGAATGTCCCATGTCTTTTTGGAAGTTTTGTAGTCTCTTATATGAGGAATGATGTTGTCCTTTACGGACATACAAAACATCACTTTTGCTTTCATTTCTCATCTATCGCAATCTAGAATCGAGGAAACAACAGTGGGTTTGGGCTCATCTCCTTTGACAATCGTCCATAGACTATATGGCTCTAAAATGGTAGTCAGCTTAAACTTCTAGTTTACATAATTTCCGCCATCAAGTTTAGTGGACTCATTTAAATAAGAATCAACAAGAGGGTTTTCCATCTCCTACCACAAATAATTCAACAATTATCCACCAATTTAAAAAGAAAAACAAAGAACTTCCTTTTATCTTGCGGGCTCATCTCTACCGTAGAAAACACCATGACTTACAAGTGCAAGGATACCCACCCTGAGTCATGTGACGATATTACTTTGCAAAAGTTATGTACGAATCTTCCTGGGAGCGATAATGGGTCAGGGAATGTCAAAATATTGTAGGCGACCTGTAGGAGATATCGCAGGAAAAGAAAAACATGCAAATATTTCTTATTTAAACCAAGATATCACTATCTACGATATCACTATTTTGTGCACGCAGACGACCTAAAGAAGTGGATAATCTCGGTTCAATACTTTTGACAAAAATTTGGTGGTGACTCTCGATGGAGATATTTGATCCAACAAAATATCGGTGGAGAATATCGGCGATAGAAGCGATAGCACCTTACTCCAACAATAGAAGCAATATCAGATATGCAGATATGCACCAACAAAATATATTCAGATAAGGAGATATGCACCAACATAAGATATTCAGATAGACATATAGGCAGATAGCAGTGATATTCACTGGAATGAACAAATACAGATAGTCCTCAACACACGATCGCACTCCTAGAATGTATCGGTGCACACAGGTTCGTGGTAGTGGGTTCTAAAGCAGAGATAGCAGGAGGGATATCAAAGAAACGATTCACTACTGGCGATAGCAACTACGATTCGCTCGTCCACCTTACTCCACACAACACTCACAACTCAATACTCTTAACACAACAACGGTCAAACAAACAGAGAAACTCCACGAATCGACACACACTCTCACCAGTCGAAAGATTTACACAGTGGTGGTGTGGCTCTGATACCAAATTAAATTTTGAATAGGCAGAACACACAAGTGAGACAATGCTCACGAAAACCTTGATTTATTGAGATAATGCAATTACATTTATATTCAAATACCAGATTAGATCAGACTCCTAAAAAAATTTGCGTGCTTGTGAAACAAACCCAAAACAACATTCTAATTTTACAATGTATTCTAAAAGTTTCTACATTATTCTAACATTGTGTATATGAGAGGAGAGGATGGTTGTATGCCTATTGTAATTTTTTTTTGATGACATTAATTTTAGGTTTTGTTTGATGACATTAATTTTAGTTTTTTTTTTAACATTTCAAGGCAATTCACAAACCCCGAATCATGAAGGAGCTATGACTTGAATTTTAATCATGTAAAACGATGACAAAGACAAGAAATCTTTAGATATTTTGCGTGAATTCGAAGTGGTATACTACTTTTACATCAACATTTTGATCAAGCATTCACTGTGTGACCAAGTTGTGTGATGTAGCGGTTTATTGGACCACAAAGTATTGAGAAAATTGCCACATAACATGCGCGGTCAAATTCCTTCATTGCTCGACCCATACATAATTATGGTCATTCAAAAGGGATTTGTCTGTACATTTTTCTTAGGAAAGGAGGCGATGATGAATGTCCGGTGGTCCACTGAAGCACTACAGTCCAAGCAAAACTGGATGCTTTACTTCTACCAGATAAGATAAAGTGTGGACTGAAATTTAAGTGGATGCGTGATGTCCACCAGCTAAGATGAAGTGTGGACTCAAAATCAAAGAGAAAATCAGCAAGGATGCTCTGTTGTCATGATAAAAGACAACATAAATACGATTTTGAGGACCACATGTAAATGATTGTGAACAATCATGAACTAAATAATTTTCAATCCATATGGAAATGAAACTGTAAAGGGTTCCTATGGTGGGAACACACAAAACATGCTAAATCATGTGATTAAGTGCATGGAAGCACAATATGAAAGCAAGATGAAAACATAAAGGACATGTTATTAATGTGTATTTTGAATACATCATAGGAATGCACATTTATATTCCTTATGGAATATTTGGTAAACAACTAAAGTGGTAAAGCTGAAGCTAACTCAAGGTTGAGGCCATCAAAGATAGTGATGGATATGATATAAGGAAGTTGCATGTCAAAGGAGTTCCCTATGAAGGAACTATGTAAAGACTCTAATAGGAGAACAAAGTCACAACCCTAATGACTACTAAGAAATGAGTTGTGGGATGCAAGTATATATACATATATACCTAAGAATCTTGAATTACATTTTAAAACAACATGCATGAATGGAATACTAACAAATGAATGTTGACCATTCTGGTAACTAAATGGTAATGTGAAGGAAGTACATGTTCATAATTCATTATAAAAAATAGGTTTTCTAATGAAGCATACTGATGTATCCAAAAGGTTAGGGTGAGCCTAATGAAGGATGCTTAAGGAAAAGTGCAGGAAGCTACCAACAGAGAGTAAATTATAGAAGCAAATACAGGGAAAAGGGGGAATGCTTTTCTCACTTTAAAAACTCTGAATTTCCTAACATAGTTGTAGTATTTAAAAGAACAATTGTGAAAACAAGTATAGCTAGTTAAATGAAAACAAACCAATAAGTATGTTTAACGAATAGGCTTGGTTGATCCATGTTAAGTAAAGGCAGTGAGACCTTGGAATAACTTAGTTGGATTGAAAGTCCCTGGCTGTGTAGAAGGAGTTGGAAAAAAAGGGAAGAGCCCTTAACTCCTTTCTCATTGTATATTATGTTTTCTCTGGGATGAGAAACTGGTGTGTTGATGAAAGTAAATGTTTTAACATCATAACGATGATGGTTGTATGACTGTAGAAACAATTGAGAATTGTTTGTGTTGCACTCATGAAAACATTAAGGATAATGTGATGAAGTGCATAAAGATATGCTAGGAAATATTTGAAAATGTTTTATTGATTTGAATGTTATGATACATGCATTTTTATTTTTACATGATGACTAATATATTTGTGATGTATGTCATGTGTAGAAATAAATTGGAGTTGTTGATAAATATAGTTGCCAATGATGGACAACCTCAAGCTGAGGATGACTACGAGAAGGATGTTGTTAAAATATTGTTGAAGGGGATTTGGGAGCCCATGAAGCACCACTAATGAGGTAATGTTAGAGAGGGTGATAATAGACAGAACATGTATAAAATATCTCATGATCATATGACATGGTAATGGAAAGGGATTGGGTAAGAATCCCTTCTGAAAATATTTCATTATCTTAATGATATGAAAATAATTTTGAGTGGTTGGTGTATGTCATTGCTACCCTAGCAGGGTAAGATTCAGGAAAGAAGAATCTGAAGAATGAATAAAGGAAACCTATGCATGTCAAGCATGAGTTATAATCCTTGCAAGAAAATGGATGCATAATAAGTAGCATGGGTACAGTGACCAATCCAAAGAGATTGGGAATAAAGGTGCTCATAATTATCACATTGCATGGAACACATTGAGGAAATGCATGTTTTCACAAGAGGGCAGAAAATGGATTTCCCATTAAGGAAGGAGGACCTTCCAACACTCTACTTGAATTGTAGGGGTGTTAAAGAAAAGATAATTTTGGTGGCCATGAGTGTTGGCACCCTGGTTACTAATGAAGGAAGAATTCTTGGGTGCATTCAAAGGAAACTTTATGTTTCATATGTGCTGATTTGGGATCATGATCATCATGTTGCAGGAAGCATATTCCTACTGTAAGAATGATTAAACCTTATGGTGAAGAAGTTGGTTGAGCTCCAACACACCATGAAAAATTTATTTTCATAAGTGTATCAAACTTGAACCCAATGTAAGGGTACATTGGGGACGAATGTGGCCATGAATATTGGCACATTGATTAAAGTCATTTGATAATTGAATTTCATTTGGAAAATTTGGTATATTGAAAGGATGCATACCTAAATAATGATATTTCCTTTTTCTTTGTACCCTTGAATAGATGAAAATGACTTGGACTTTTAGTATGTATAGTTTTGAAAAGATAATGTGCATAAGAACTAACAATTTGTTTGGTTGAGGAATGTTGAAACTGCAGGAAGAAAAGGGTCTTGGATATGGAAATATTGTAATCCCATAAGGAATACCAATTTCTTACTGAGCCAAACTGCAAGAAATGGTATTTACTTTTTGAGAAAATGAATTTGATTGTTAGTATGCACAATTCCGAAATTGTTTGTGAGCCACTGCAAGTGTGCAATGAAAATATAATGTGCATAAGAAATAACAATTTGTTTGGATGAGGAATGTTGAAATTGTAGGAAGAAACTGTCTTGGATATGGAAATGTTGTAATCCATAAGGAACACCAATTTCCTACTGAGACAGAATGCTATGGGAAGAAAAAACCCATACTTGTGAATCTAGTTCTTGTATGGAACAAATCTGAAAAATAAAAATGTGGAATTTGGAAATATGAGGGTGACAGATTTGAAAGAAATTATAAAATGGAATTGATGATAACGTCTCATGGTTACTATATGTATGTGATGTAGGTGAGATGAAAATTTGTCCTGAAGGGACATAGAATGGTTTTCAAGATGGAAAGCATGAAAAAGGCTACTTTTGTGACATGATAACCATGTAGTAAGCCATGATCGCCCTAGAATATGTTGTGTTGTGGTAAAACAAGTCAGAGGGACGCCTCAGAAGAGCAGGTCAAAGGGACACCTCGACTGTAAGGCTCAATGAAGCCTCTAGAACTATTCATGTGCGATAAATCCTTGGCAAGTCAAGATGGATTTCCCAAGGGACTATATAGCAGAGAAGGGGATGCCTAAGCCTAGGCCTAGAGGGTGAGTGACCGCAAGGAAGAGGAAAATTCACTAAATTTTTATAAACTATCGACTGGGATCATTCACACAATGGGTATGTCAAGGAAAATTAGTGATCCAAGTTAACGAGACATCCATATGGATGCAGATCCATGAAGTGGAAGGATAAGTATTGTGTTGGATTATGAAATTTTTCCTCTTGAATTTTGCATAACAGTAATGTTTTCGCATGAAATTGTGATTAATATGCTTGTTGTCCAAAATCATTGAAGGCAGGTGATGAAGGCCAAGAGTCTAGAAAGGACCCGACCAAGAAAGAGGATCAATATTTCTGAAGTAGCTGAATGATAAAGGCATGACATGTGTTACTGAGAAAAAACACTGAGGACGGTGTTCCTTTGAAGGGGGAGGGGATTGTAATACCATAGTTTCCCCTAGCTTGTAATTAATCATTATCTATGATTACCATGCTATGGCATGCAAACAATGTAAATGCATTATTGTTTAGATTGCCAACAAGTGACTGTGGGGGTGAAGCATTGAAGTACTAGCCATGATATCACTAGAGGAAAGAGTGAGGAAACTGTAGACAGTGTTCATTATGGGAAAATGACCCAATTATCCTTGTTTAAATAAAGAGAGTGCATTAGGCTCTCGAGTTTTAGAGAAGAATTAAAATATTGAGTTTTTCTAGATACAAGAGAGAACCAGAAGAGGAATTCGTTCTCTGAGGAAGAGAATTGCTGAAAGGAATGCACTAGCGCGTGCAATAGAAAGATCAGAGAACTCATGGAAGAGTTCTGAACTGGAGCATAGAACACCCAAAGCCCAAACTGGAGAAAATGAGAGTCGCGGGCTTGGTGTTGGATGGAAAGAAACCAGTGATGTAAGGATATGGCATCGAGGGACAATGTAGTTGTGAAGGAGCTCTCTTGCACATAGGATATCCAACTAGGAAGGAATATGATAAAGCTCGTGGAGGCCCTAAGCTCAATGGGGAAGAAGGGAGACTTCTATTATCTCCAGACAAGTGGAGTTTTGAAGACAAAGGAATTGTTTGTTTTTGGTTTAATAGACCAGAGATTCGTCCTTAGCCAGAGAAAGAAGGTTGCAAACTTGATGTTGAGGAAGCATCTGATAAACCTCACAAATTTTGTGACAGAGAGAGGATCCTTGATAATTTGCAGAGTACCCGAGGAGCTTAGAGAAGTTTCCCTAGTGATACCATGGCTTGGCATGGGGGTGGCCAGAGTGTAAAGAGTGAATGCCTCTAAGCCTATAGTTGGGTGGAAAGGAGAACACCCACATTCATTTGGTTGGCTACAACTTGTAATAGATAAGTATTTCATATAGCCTGTGAACTTGAACTGAAATGCAATGGTTGAATGTTTGTAATTGTGTTAAAATGTACCTTGCATGAAATTGATGAAAATAATGCATATTGTTCCTCTATAAATTGTTTCATTTGAATGGTTGTAAGATGATACGTTTGGCCTCTGTGTTGGTTGGAAAATTCTCAAGGGGTTATCCCAAGGATCAATTTTACAATTCTATAGTCGAGATAGACTCTATGGGACTACTACAATCTTGGGGATCCCTCAAAAATACTTTCTCCTATTGTGGAATTCGAGCTCTATAGATGAAGGATGCTTCCTTTAAACCAGTTGTTCAAATGACCACGGTCTCATGACCATGGCCTTAACCAAATATCATCTAAGAGTTAGGAGTGTAACCTCTGGAGCTTGACAAAGTTACATAGGAACAAGACCATGGAACCCTTCACTACACTAAAAAAAGGAGCTAAGTTATTTGAGCTTCAGGACTCTAGGAGTCCGGAGCTCCGGGGTGAATGAACATTGCAACGTCCTAAATGCACTGAAGGTGACCTGTCAAACTAGTAACTTGATGTTTGAACGATAGTTGGTGATCATTTACTCGTTATCATGGGATTTATCCCCTTGTTAAACCCCAATCGACTTCTCATTCACTAAGTAACGTGAGTCGTAGATCTGGGGATATTCAGGATCTCCCCTAACCGTTGGATCTATGTCGTGGTCAGTCCCCGAACCTCCAGAATCCATGAATGCTGAACTCATGAAGTGACGTGGGCCACAGATATAAGTATCCTTTGAGATCCTTCCTGACCATTAGATCAAGTGTTAGTGGAAGGATAGAGTAAGGGAAGGGATGACTGACAACAAGCGGTCATTCCACCTTATGATCCTTCTAGTCGATTACCCCCAGGACTAATGATTTAGGATTTTTTGGATCATGAGAGTGCAAAGCCATGAATCCCCATTAGTCATTGGATCAATCCAGGGAAGATTATGGGTCATTTGATAATTACGTCTCTCCGGATAAACCCCACTTCAGGTGATTCAAGATGCAAGGTGTGGAGTTTCCCCGAAGGCCGGAGTGACATCAACAGATGACATGGCCAAAGTACACAGTGGAGTCTGAATGTGTGACAGAGAAACCACATGTCATCATGTGGCTAAGCCATGTGTCCTGTTGACTCATCATATATGGTATAGGGTCGGAGAGATGGGTACCATGTGTCAAGGTGGCATCATCGCCATGTATATTCTAGGTGGTAGATGGTAGTAGGAACACCCATGCAGAACACCACATACGCAAGAGGGACCCACTCCGGGAAATCGATACTTCGGAAATCTAAGTGTTTGGAGTGTTAAGAAACAAGCTCCAAAAGGGCCGAAGGCCAAAGCCACATGGAAGGACTCCAGGATTTAGGGATACGAAGGATTTGTAGATAGAGAAAAGTGGTTGAAGCATTAAAGTGCTAAAGTGTCAAAGCATCGAAGTTTCCCCTCTTGTAGTGTCAAGCTTCAATAGGACAAGCCCACATGTGTCATGGTGATGTGGTGTGTCTGGATAGTTCCACGTGGCATTGTGGGAGTGGACATGAATTAGGTGTCAGACCCCACACCTCTAGTCAAGTCCATGTGATGTGTTAAGTGCAGGTAAATATTAACCATTAGATCCAAAAGTGGACATAACTCCACCAAATATTTTGGAGTAGAGAGAGGCTCTGGGACTTCATGTGTATGGGAAGGTTTAGTGCTTTACAAAAGAGAATGGAAAGGCTAAATTATGAAGGACTATATTCCAACACCATTCGCATGGTTAGGTAAATGGGAAAACAAGAAGCACAAAGGTTCTCAAAGTGAATAATCCCGCAACGAATCGGCAGTGACTTTCCCTTGTAAACCCTTCTTCCACGACCACATCATTTCCAAAGGATGATGATTAGGGCCAGGATAATTCCATGTTGGATGGTATGAGGAAATTTAAGCAACGTGGATGCCACATGGTGAAGGGGGTGGCCATTGGCCAATGACACCCCAAAAATTTTGGAAGGCCATAACTCTCGAACCAGAACTCAGTTTTGGATGAGTTTATAGTCATTGGAAAGCTCTTAGAGAGCAGAAGGAAATGGTACCCTTATATGAGGGATTCATGAAGTTGTGGAATGGAGGAAAATTTTATACCCCATCCCTAAAAAAGGTACTTAGGGGTTGGGTGTGTTACATCCTCCTACAGGAATTCTGGCAGATTAGTTTTCTATCAACCAAGAAAGGGAGGATGCTGTGATTTCTCACTCAATCACTCCATATATTTGTAGATCCATTTATCATATTGATTAGAAAAATTCTTCCTAGCAATTCATGTACCCATAAACAAATTTGTTTCTCAGCTGCCTTTAGAACCAGAGAGTTTCACATGCTCTCCCTTTTCAGAAAATGATCACTAGACCCATTCCCCTTGCATAGACACACCCTTAATTTAATAGGGACACACACTTCCCTAGCATAACCATGAACTTTTGAACTTGCTCAAGTCATTTCACGTCTTCCATGAGGTTCATTCTCAGTCCACATGACTTATTTCATTTTACAAAGAGGGATTACACAGTAGGAAGTTTTTCAGTTATGACAGGTCAAGTAGGTTGATCTCACCAACTTCCATAAGGCCTCTAGACATGCACTACTACATATGGGCGGATTATTCCATGAAAATTTTCCACACTTCCACTAGTTTCATCATTTTTTTAAAGAGGGCAGGATTTTCGTGGATATTTCCATGCACGTTCATCGCAATATCGACGAAAATATTAATTTAACCAAGTCAGGATGTTCGTCGCTATAGTGACGATCTTTCGTGGCAATAGCGACGAAAATTTTACCTATCTCATTGGTCGGTGATAACGGCTAGTTGACTATTTTATCTATATATACGTGACTTTAAGAGACTTTGCGACACAATTGCTATAGTTGTGACACTGTTCTTGGCTTTTGTCTGAGTTGTTTATTTTTTCTGTCACCCACCGGTTGAACAAATCCAATTCTCGATCTACATAGCTTGGATTTTGAACTTGCAAGGTTAGTATGTTATTTTTTATTGATGTACTCATTTAACTTGTAATTTTTTTTTCAAATGTCCAAATTGCATTTAGCTTGTTTTTTCCTTGATAATATAATATGTGTGTGCCATATTTCATGTCTTTGATTTTTGGATCTAGTTGGTATATTCTATGGAAAAGGGTATGTGGACTCCATAATATTCTAGGTTTATGGAATCCACATATCTTTTCCCCTTCAATTGTAGCTATAATCTCTCTCTCTTTTCATTGATAAAGATATGGAATTGCTCTTGAAACTCAACCCTAATTGATGAAATGATAGTAATTGATTGCTATATTCCCTACTTTAGCAGGGACTAATAAGATAAATAAACACTAACCCTAAACTTATGTTAGGTGTATATGTCGTTATTATATAAAGAAAACATTTGTACACATATGACCTTATTATA
>ML786067.1:1054243-1070490 GCA_009831015.1 Picea engelmannii | reverse complement strand
CAGGCGCTCCTTGTAAACAGAAAGCTGCAGTGCTCTTTAATATATTTACAGGACAAACAAGACATAAAAATTACAACAATCATATGATTTATAAATCTTCACAATTAGATAAACCTGTATGCAAAGACTTATACAAAATAATTTAATTGATGAAGAAGAGAAATCTGTCATTCATTAACTGAACAAAGTAATTGTTGTGTTTTTTAAAGTATTGAAAGAAATCAGATATGGATAGCACATTAATTAAATCATATCCTTCTGCAATAGACTATGATAGCTAAAGTAGTCAATAATCAACTGCAAATGACATGCATAAACTTGAAAGAAAAGATTGATATATTGAAAAGCGAAAGTTGTAGCAAAACATCAACTTCTGTCTCAGTTTGTATTAGAAATCCATAGCCTCTTTCTCCCACAAGTGAGGATGCTCTGTTATTACACAAAATAATAAGTATTTAAAGACCTTCTACAGGGTAAAACATCCCTGTAGAAGTTATGAAACTGTTTACATAAAATCTGGGAAGATATCCCAAGTCTTAACTAAACTAGGAACCTAGAATAAAAACTAAATCACAAAACATCTCCTAAACTGTCCAGCATGTCCAATGCAATTCGGATGTACCTGAAAAGTGTTCAAAATGGACAAGTTAGAAGGCTATTTTATTAATAAAATGATTAAAAATCTAATTCTATAGATTAGCTACAGAATCTTGCGATTCTGTAGCTGGTCTAAATCAGACACAAAATCAACATTAAAATCAACTCAAATCTTTTAAAAAATTAAATTCAACTATCATCCAACAGCTATTTGAAAACGAATTATTCAAATTGGAATTGTTATGCTAATTCGAGATCAAAACAAAACTAAAATCAAATGACTACAGAGAAGCATATACTCTGTTTCGTTTGTTAACACAAAATTGGGTGAACAGAATCATATCGAACAACAATGAAATTGTTCCATATCAAATTGAAATCGATATAATTAAAACAAATCATAGGAAATTGTTATGCTGCCTCATCAACAGGAAACACAATCGAATCCAAACAAGATCATTTTTAAATCGACATAACCGTATTGACATAACAAACGATCTATTCCATGAGCGAATCAAATCAAAACTGGTGCGTAAATTGTCACAAATGAAATCGTAACGAGATCAATCAGTTGATAACAGAGTTCGTAAGAATTGTCCGATTGTTTGTTATTGGAAATTGGGGTAGACAAAATCATTCACAAAATCATTTCTTGAATTCATTTTGAAACGACTTTTACCCGAATTTCCTCATAAGAATTTGACAGAAATAACATAAGTCGATCTGAGTTAACAAACTCGTTTGAAAATTAAAATTAACAGAGATGCAATCAAGTCTATTTTTTATACGAATACAACTCATAAAATTGATCATACTAACTGAAGATACACAACAATCCAATCAAACGAATCGAACAGCTGGGGTTTAACATTGTTGTCATGAATCAAAACCGCTCCATGATTCGGGTGTGGATATCATTTGCACAGGCTTAAATGAGAGTATTGTTTCCATAAAAACAGAGTCATTCTTTTCAAATCGGAAACGATCAGAGTTGTACTCCTGATTTAGAAAATTATATGACACAGCATATTAAAAGATCGTAACGACCAAACTCACGAAATCGTTCAACAATCACAGCATACTAACCATAACGAAATCAAATCAAAGCATGATCGTATTCTATATCTAGCATGAAAAAACTTCCTGTTCAAATTGGATACAAACAAATTCACTTGAAAGTAAACCATCGATTTCGTTAACTTAACAGACAAACGAATCAAATCCGATGAAAATCTATTAGTGGCTAAACTGGGCATGAGCAAATCGTGCATCCAAATCGAAACTTCATTTATTTTTAGCAAAGCAAAAACAATGTATAGGATGGAAAACATTGTGACAGAGCCATTTCAAAGGATAGACAGAGCTATTTGAAAGCCAAATTCAAATCATTATATTAATCCTGGTCATTCAAAAAACTAAATTGATATCAAAATTCATACCTGTATGACGAGAAGACGGCTTGATCATGACATTTTGGAGTTGACAACGGCTGTAGCCGATTCAACATTCCGAAAAATGATGGAACCAGTAGTCCTCTGCTTCCTATCAGTTGCTTGAAGTTTGTCTCTTTGGCTAGTCAATACTGCAACTTGACTTTCCAGCGTTTTGATTTTCGATTGAAGCAGGGGAACATCTATATAGTATCATTCCAACAACAAATCACATTGGTCACAGGACGACTGTCCGGGCTTCGCAAGTGCAGGTGAGGGTTTAGTCACATTGCTGAGGGTTTTGTTAGGTAGTTTGATCCCAGGGTAGCTAGGATTATTCTTTAGGCAAGAGGGAAGATTGGAAACGAATTCATAAGGTGGCTCAGAGCACAAACCTTGTGAGTAAGGGTACTCACTAGCTAGGAAACGTTCTATGTCAGAGTCTGAATCCTCACTAAGGACTATGGGTTTCTGCTCAACACTAGGTTTAGGCTTATTCCTAGCCATTCTCGAGATAAGCCGAGCATTCTTTTTTCCTTTGCCATCAACAGTAGGGTTTGCCTTGGCCTTTTTGCTTACAAGCTTCTTAATATCCCCAACCTTCTCATTTATAACGTCGGGTAAGTCAACATCAAGGTCGACCGAAGGTTTAGGAGAGGGTAGTAGGACATGGAAGGGCACGGGTGGATCGACCTTGGCTTCATTAATCACAGGCTTGTCAACCTGGACAGGGTCTGTATCATCAAAACCATTTCGAGCAATAAAATCTCGCCAGCTATCACCATGGAGACTTAAGTGATGAACAATGATAAGTCTGATTAGTCCATGGTGGAATAGGCTACTATCGGCCTTCTCCCTTTTAAACCTTTTTGACATTTTATATAGGCTACGCTGGAACTAGAAAGGCATATTCAATGGATATCCTATAAAATTCATTAACAAACGCAGGTGGTAGAGAAAAATGAGACCATATCAACCCTCACAGGTCACGAATTGTTTGACCACCATCAAAATATCATGCCATCGTGGTTTAAGCATAGAGATGGGCATACCTCTGTCACAGGATGTGACCTTTCGCGAGACGAACAGAAGTGGCCATGGAACCTCTTCCACTTTTGAATTTTTAAACCAACGCTGGCCCGAAGATGGTAACCCTGTAGCAGAACTAATAAACTCCTCATTGATTTCCAACTGAATGTCACCAACCTTGGCTCTACGGCCATCAAAAGTCAGGGCGAATTGTTGTGCCACAAATAAATTAAAACCCTCGAATCGTTGTACAAAGGTGAGCCAACCGTTATCCTCTAAGTCTTTCCAGGCATTATCGAATAGTAGCAAGGCTTGGCTACCGTTCGGCTTGATTCACACCACCGGTGCCATGGAGCCGAGCACACGGTAAGTCCAAGGTTTGGATCATAGCACACACAGGAGCAGAGTGCACGGAGGGTTACCTGAGTTAGCAGAGGCAAAACAGGGATAAGGGATAGGCATTAATGACATCGTGCAAAGGTGATGGAGCTATTTCTGCCATGCAGAATAGTCATTGCTAATGGTACAACCGCCGTCGCTTATAGTTGTTCAACCCACTATAGTATAGTTTCACAATCATGTCACGTGCCCGACCAATGAAACCAATGGTAAGTGTATAAACCAACACGCAAGAAATGATTATACCATAGTTTTTAAAACCAAACTTACAAAACGAAACCAATACCAATGTTTTGACTATGTGACGTGCGATGTATCAATTCATAACAAGAGTTTAAGTGAGGTACCAATGTGTTTTGGAACTAGGTGTAATATCAAATGAAATATATCAAGGGTTTAAAACCTATATATTTTTATGAAACCAATGGTCAATCAAATCAAATCAAAGAACATGTAAATCCAAATGCCAATGAATCACAAACTTAATCACTCATGAAATGAAACTGTATGATCAATCAAAGAATGTCAAATGAGTGCAGATCATAAGGTCTTGCCAACTGTATGATGATAAGTAAAATATAAGCTCAATAGGCATATCGACAAGAAGAATAACGACAGTTCAAATAATGATTTTAATGTGACTACAAAAGACCAAGTTTTCAAGCTTACAGTGGTGAAAACAAAAACGAAGGTAAATGTGCAAATGTCGCAAAAAAAAAATGTCGTTTATTTAAACTTTGCGACGAAAAAATGATGTTTGCAAAACATTAGTGTAGGCAGCTTATTAGTCAGTGGAAAATGATAATTGGTTGCCAACAATGGCGACACATTGGTAGAAGCAGTTATCTCTACCAAAAGGAAGAAATTCAGATTAGGATAGTAAAGATAATTCCAACTCGAAAACAATAACCAGAAAATCGTATAAACATCATCATTAACCAAATATTCCAGTAGTTTTTAAAGGATGAAAACTGATAACAGTCTTAAGACCAGCAAGTCACGATATTAAAGATAAAATCTCCAATACTATTGACAGAGCCACTGTTGCCAGCAGGCGTCCATAGCCTCGACAGGGTTGCCATTTAACCCACTCTGACATCTGTATCCTGCCAAGAAGTTCTAGATAAGAATAAAGGACATTTAAAGAGGTTTCTTATTTACAAATTTTCATATACCCGACATTGCTTCACTGCCAGCGGGCCTGTTCAGTACCCCGACGAAGTTGCCTTGGCGTCATGCATGCATTTACCCGCTGCCAGTAGACCTGTTCAACATCCCGACAGGTTTACAAGCACTTCCCACGGCTCTTCTAATAATTTATGTATTTATTTATTTTTATTTTTTTATAGATATATAGTCGAGCGGGGTGACGCTGAAAATCATGATATTTTAACATATTTTTTCAGACCTCATCCGAATTTTTTTAGAACTGTCCTTTATTTAGACCCAGAGATGTTTTATTTACAAAAATAACTTCCTAAGGCAAGGAGACATCTTCTGAGTTATTCCTTTATAGAATAGGGACATCGTAAAAAGATAATAGATGATCATGACAAGCTTTACTCAGAGATCAAAATCAGTCAACTTCTTTCAAACAACAGACCTTTCCAACATAGATATAAATTTCAAAAATATACCATTGATGTTTGTACAAATTTCTCAAAATTTATTTCAGCGAAGGAATTTTCTATTTTCTTTATCTGAATAGCTCGGTACACAGGTATGTGAATTTCAAAAAACACAAGCTGATAAATTCAAAGAAAAATCAAAAACAGAAAGCAAACGAAAAGCAAACAAAAGAAAAATATGTACATAATATACAAGGGTTGTTATCAAGCAAAGTATCTTTTCAAGGCTTGGCCATTCACCGGATAGGTGTCAGGCTTCCCTTCAAGATTTTGCAATCGAAAAGAACTGGGACCCAACTTTTCAGCAATTAAAAACGGTCCAAGCCACAAATTTTGAAATTTTGTGTGCTCTCCCATTCCCTCGTGTGGTTTGTCCCATTTTAGGACGAGGTCGCCTACTTCAAAATTCCTATCAGAAGCAGAATTAGAATTGAGCCAGCTTTTAACCAATAGTTGATGTTGATCTAACTTACGTTTAGCTTGGGCTCTTACCTCTTCTAGCTTCATCAAAGCGTTAATTCAGTTTTCTAAAGGGGGACAATCTTCTTCTTGGGTTTTCTGCGATAGCTGAAGTGAAGGAAGAAGAATGTGAGGTGGCAGAATTGCTTCTCTGCCATAAACGAGAAAAAAGGGGGAGTTACCTACAACATCTTTTGGTGTTACCCTATCATCCCATAGTGCGTTGTGCCAATTTTTGTGATTTTCAACCACCATTCTCTTGATGATTTTAATCAAGTTCTTGTTTGTCGATTCTGCCAATCTTTTTCCCTGGGGGTAATAGCTAGCAGAATACTTCAGATTAATTCCCTTTTCCAAAGCGAACTCGCTCATCTCAAGAGAGGAAAAGTAAGAAGCATTATCGAATACTAAACAGTCAGGGATACCGAAACGAGTGATAATATTCGAATTTAGAAAGGCAATTACCTGACTGGTGTTGATAGTTCTTAACGCAGTAGCTTCAAACCATCGGGTAAAGTAATCTGTGGCTATCACAATAAAATTGTGCTATTGCGAGGACGAAGGGTTGATTAGGCCTATGATATCAAGGCCCCACTGCTGAAAAGGAGAGTCTACTGAAACGGGCTACAAAGGAAAGGTTGGTTTTTGTAACCGCCCTAATGCTTTCTGACAGATGATACATTTACGAAACAACGCATGGGCGTCTCTAAAAATCGTGGGCCAGTAATAACCGGCTCTTAAAACCTTATGGGCAGTGGTGTCACCACCAAAATGACCACCAGCTTCTCCTGCATGCAACTCTAGCAAGACTTTTTCTGCTTCGTCTTTTTCAAGACAATGCATCAATATGCCACCAAAAATTTGACGAAACAGGATACCATTAACCAGATGAAAGGAGGAAGACTTTAATCTCAACGCTCTTCTTTTAGCGGGATCCAGGTGATGGGGGGCTGACCCCTGTTCAAGACAGAATCTTATATCATCATACCAAGGACTGACATGGTTTTGTGCGCAACAGATTAGACTTTGATCACGTTGTCCTAGGTTTGACGTATCACTTTCTTCTTGTTGTCCTGTTGTTGAATCGGAAATTAACTTGCATAATCCTTGGCCTCTCAGTATCTGAGCTGGGGTGATTTCCAAGTCATACTCCTACAAGGAGGTGACCCAGTTAGCTCTCTTTTCTCCTAGCCCCTTCTGCACTAACAAGTTCCTCAAGGCTGGGTAGGGGACAATGACTTTCGTCCTTGACTTCAAAAGATAGGACCGGAAGTGCTTAACTTCTTTGAAAACAATGTAGGCTTGTCGATCTACCACTGGGTAATTAAGTTCAGCGCCTTTGAAAGCAGAGCTCATAAAAGCAATGGGTACTTCATTGTTCTCGGCATTCTTTTGGGTTAAGACGACGGCATAGGAATGGTCAGAAGAAAAAGTGTAGAGTGTAAAGTCTTGAGAAAAATATGGGCTCATGAGAGACGGAGCGTCTATTATGGCCTTCTTTATTGCATTAAAATATTGATTTTCTAGGGGTCCCCAGTGATATTGGGTGTCTTTCTTTATCAGATTCTGTAAAGGCCTGACCATTTCGGAGAAACTGGGGACAAATCTTCTCACAAAGTTAATCTGGCCTAAGAAAGACTGCATAGATTTTTTGGATGTAGGAGGGGGGAGTTTCATAATGACTTGAGTCCTTTTGGGGTCAATAATCATCCCTTCACTAGACACAATGAATCCCAAGAGTTTACCCTGTTCTACTGCAAAGATGGATTTTTGGGGATTCAAGGAGATGTCGTATTTACGACATCGCAGTAGGACGGCTCGTAAGTGAGCTAGATGATCATTTTTGTTTTTAGAAAATACAGCCACATCATCTAAGTAAACTACGATGGACTGATTGATTAAGCCTTGGAAGGCAATGTCCATTGCTCTCTGAAAGGTGGCACCGGCATTAATCAATCCAAAGGGAATTTTACGATAAGCATAAGTGCCCCACGGGGTACGGAAGGTAGTTTTAAGTTGGTCTGGTGGAGACATTAGGACTTGGTTATATCCAAAGAAACCATCCAATAAGGATAGCCTCTCAGAACCAGATACCTGTTGAAGGATCTGTTCCATAGGCGTGACAAGATAGTTGTCTTTATCAGACGCTCTATTAAGGTTTCAGAAATCGACGCAAAGTCAGATTTCCCCACTTTTCTTCCGAACTGGGACAAGGTTAGAAACCCACTGAGTGTGTCTAACAGGAAAAATTATCTTATCATTTAGGAGCTTATTCAATTCTTTTTGAACGGTCGGTTCGAGCTTGGGGTCATTTTCCTTAGTTTTTGTTGAAAGGGTAAGGTTTGGAGCTTCATCGGGATGACATGTTGTATGATGTTAGGGTCGAAAGTTTTAAGGTCATCATACGTCCATGCAAAGACATCTTTGAATTCTTTGAACAATTTAATAAATGCATCTTTTTCTTGTTGATAACATCCCAACCCTAGATTAATGCACTGAGGAATTTCATTAGTTCCTAAGTTTATTTTTTCATAAGATAACGAGGAACTATTGGTTTTACAATTGACCATATTTTTAAATTTATCTTGAAGATCATAAAACTTCTCTAATCTAATTACAGATTTAGGGATCGAGTTTACCATATCCGATGAATATTCAGGAGTTCTCGGATCTGGTATTACCGTGAAATCGCGCAAATTGTCATCGTGTGTGTGTTCGTCTATCACCGCGCCTTGAAAGGTTTCTTCCATGTGTAGAAAGTTAATAATCTGCTGATCGTTGTCAAATACTCTCTAGTTCGTGATGTTGTCGAGGATGGATGGCCGAAATAGCAGCTCAACGGAGAATGCATATGGGGACAAGCCTTCTGCAGGAAGAAGTTTAGAAGCTACATTAGCTAATAAATCTGCTTCAGAGTTATTCAATCTAGGAATATAATTTATATTGAAAGCAACAAATTTATTCATTAAATTCCATACCTCAGACTGGTAGCTTTTGAGATGTGGAGACAGATAGTGGATAGAGTCTCTTACCTGTCTAACCACTATTTCAAAGTCGCCAAAGACGGTTAAATTTTGAATGTTCATATCCGAAGATTTTCTGAGACCTTGCAGTAAAGCCTCATATTCTGTAGTATTATTAGTACATTCAAATTCCAACCTACATGCAATCAATTTTTTGTTACCTGTCGGATCGATAATGACGTAGCCTGCTCCAGCTCCTTCTTTGGACTTTTACCCGTCGAAATAAAGAGACCAAATTTCATTTGCATTGGGTACATGGGACCCTTGCGTGGAAGCTTTTGGCTGCATATATGCTACAATCTCTGACTGTTGTTCTGGATTGGTGATAGCTGAAACCTCGGCCATGAAATTTTCGAAGAAGGTGTCCATCCCTTGTACTTCGGGTGAATCAACAGAAGGTGTATATGGTTCATTGGGATCGTTCAAATCTATGACCATGAACTTAAGGTAGCGCTCATGATTCACTTTTATCTTGTTAGGCTTGTCGTTCTTTGGAAGCCATAGATGGGACCAATCTGTCGTGAAATAACCATGTAGCTGTTCCGACCAGTCCCTGCTTAAAAACAGACCATACACTTCTGGAATATCCACAACAATTATATCAATAACTTGATGAACCTTGGGGTTAGACGATAACCTAATAAGCACATTCTTTAGTTCGCCTATAACTTTAACATTTGTCCGATCAAGTTGTATGATTTTTAAAGTCGAGGGTTCAACTTCAGTGTTAATCTTTTGGCAAACAGACCAAGGCATCACATTGGATGATGCTCCTGAGTCTACCATACAATTGTGCACGTTTCTATTAAAGATATCGAAAGTTAATAGGAAAGGAGGTATATTTTTGCGAGTACTAAGAGTGGTAGCTTGTGGCTTTTTACTCACAGTTTCTAAATCTATTTTATATACATTATTTACATTATTTACATTACTTACAGGAAGGCTTCCTTTATCTTGAGGATCAGGATTGTTTTTAGTGGAAGTCTTATAGGGAGCTTTGTTTTGCACAACCTTGTTACCATTAGAATTACCATTTTTTCCATTCTCCGAGATATTCTGTAACATTTTTTGTAGCAAAAATGGAAACTTCAATAACTCATAAATAGAAATGTTAGCCCTTAACTTTTTAAGATCTTCAACTACATCGTAATCTAAGTTGGGGTTCACATTACTCTGTTTAGTCTCAGCTGATTTAGATTTCTTTGGAGGCAAAGTTGTATTGTTTTCGGTAGAAGGTTTGTTTGTTGTCTTACTCCTAGTATTATAAGGATGAACTGTCTCGAAGCTAGCTTGAAAGATGCTATCTGAGAAGTGTCCAAAAATGTTTGGGGAAGACTCTTCTTCTTGAACTGTTTCTTGTTCAACTACCTCCTCAGGGATCCCAGGAGGTATCAAGTTATCTTGGGCTTCTAGAATTGTTTGAAGGGCACATTGCAGACTTTCTAGATTAAGGCCTTCGGTGGTTGGGTTAGGTATGTTGGTGGGAAAAGGTTTCCGGAACGGGGGTTTGTAAGGCCCTTTGCTCGAGGAAGCTTCTTCGGTCGACCTTTTCAAGTCTATAACTTGATTTGACAGTTTTTGAACAACTTTAGTTAAGTTTTCTAAATCAGAGCTTTTGGGTTGTGTTTTACTTTGAGTGGGTCTGGGGAGGATTTTGATCTTCTTTTTGGAAGAAGCACTAGTCTCAGTTTCGTTGCTAGTAGAATATTTAAGACTAAGTATGTATTTTTCAATCTGGCTGGCCTCCTCGAAGGCTTCTAACAATGTGGCTGTCTTAGATCATTTAACCAAAATAGCTATACTTTGATGCAAAGCTTTAGTGTAGTATGCTATTATAAGACTCTCAGAAGGCATAGAATTCGTAGGGATTCGGTTTTTAAGTGTTAAGAATCTTTGATTAAATTCTTTAACTTTTTCTTTTGGGTTCATTCTTAAGCTAGAAAGTTCCATGACTAGGACTTCCAGAGGTTTACCGTCTCCGAACTTTTCCAAAAAGCATGACTCAAACTTTTCCCAAGACATGATGGTATGGGGTTGTTGGGAAAAGTACCATGTGGATGCATTACCCTCGAAAGTATACGAGAACAACCTACAGACAACATCTTCATGTTCTACATTGCGGAATCTTATGGCTAACATAAAAAAATTAATGTGATCTTCAACGATCTGTTTTGAGTCAGGATCAAACTTGGGAAGCCATTTATCCAGATGTTTAGGTAAAGGATACTGATCTCCAGGTACAGCTACGACATCCTGGTCAAGCCAAGGTCTAGCAGGGTTGTTCTGATTTTCCATTGGTGTAGTGGGTGTGGAAGGCTGAGAAGGGGAATTGCCTTCGTCAGAGGAATCTCCTCCAGAAGAGGAAGGAGATGCTGGAGGTGGTGAAGGGGGTATCCCAGATCCTCCTGCAGCAGTATTTGAGATTGGATCTGAAGGATTCACAGTGAGACTAGTGTCTCCTAATTGTTCTCTGATATCAGAGAAATCCAAAGGTTGGTCCCATGGACGGTTAGGTTGCCTCAAACGGGCTAAGGCACTATGTGTTTTTATAAGAGATTGACGGACAATCTCTTGTATGTCACCACCTGTAGGATTAGGGGTTGTTGGCTCAACTATGATCTGTGGATCGTCGGTTGATGTGGTTGCTGTTTGAAGGGGAATATTATCGTTTGAATGTCTTCTAGTCACTATAGGTGAGCGATTAGGTGGTGGAGGAGTCTTGCGACCGCCTCGTTCCATTAATTAAATTCAGGCCCTCCATCTAGCGCCATTTGTTGACGGGCGAAATTGACCGTCCGTCAACTGGAAGAGTGGAACCGGTCCGGGGTTGTCTAATAACCCAAGATGTTTGGGATGAACCGCCCTGGCGAGTTTAGCGTCTCTGTTAGCCGATCTAAGTCCTAAGAAACAAAAAGAAAAACTACTCTAAACTAACTAATCTAACTAAAACTAACTATTAAACAAACTAATCTAACTAAAACTGACTATTAAACAAACTAATAAACTAAACTAACTATCATACTAATTCTAACTACAAATCTAACTAAACCTATATCTAACTAAACTACTAATATTATACTAACAAATTAACCAAAAAAATAAATAACAAACTGACCTAGAGAAACGCTCCAGGTTTGTCCTGTATGAGATGATTGTCTAAGCTGATCGGAGGGAGGAAACCCGCTCCAAATTATCCAGGCGCTCCTTGTAAACAGAAAGCTGCAGTGCTCTTTAATATATTTACAGGACAAACAAGACATAAAAATTACAACAATCATATGATTTATAAATCTTCACAATTAGATAAACCTGTATGCAAAGACTTATACAAAATAATTCAATTGATGAAGAAGAGAAATATGTCATTCATTAATTGAACAAAGTAATTGCTGTGTTTTTTAAAGTATTGAAAGAAATCAGATATGGATAGCACATTAATTAAATCATATCCTTCTGCAATAGACTACGATAGCTAAAGTAGTCAATAATCAACTGCAAATGACATGCATAAACTTGAAAGAAAAGATTGATATATTGAAAAGAGAAAGTTGTAGCAAAACATCAACTTCTGTCTCAGTTTGTATTAGAAATCCATAGCCTCTTTCTCCCACAAGTGAGGATGCTCTGTTATTACAAAAAATAATAAGTATTTAAAGACCTTCTACAGGGTAAAACATCCCTGTAGAAGTTATGAAACTGTTTACATAAAATCTGGGAAGATATCCCAAGTCTTAACTAAACTAGGAACCTAAAATAAAAACTAAATCACAAAACATCTCCTAAACTGTCCAGCATGTCCAATGCAATTCGGATGTACCTGAAAAGTGTTCAAAATGGACAAGTTAGAAGGGTATTTTATTAATAAAATTATTAAAAATCTAATTCTATAGACTAGCTACAGAATCTTGCGATTATGTAGCTGGTCTAAATCAGACACAGAATCAGCATTAAAATCAACTCAAATCTTTTAAAAAATTAAATTCAACTATCATCCAACAGCTATTTGAAAACGAATTATTCAAATTGGAATTGTTATGCTAATTCGAGATCAAAACTAAACTAAAATCAAATGACTACAGAGAAGCATATACTCTGTTTTGTTTGTTACCACAAAATGGGGTGAACAGAATCATATCGAACAGTAATGAAATCGTTCCATATCAAATTGAAATCGATATAATTAAAACAAATCATAGGAAATTGTTATGTTGCCTCATCAATAGGAAACACAATCGAATCCAAACAAGATCATTTTCGAATCAACATAACCGTATTGACATAACAAACGATCTGTGCCATGAGCGAATCAAATCAAAACTGGTGCGTAAATTGTCACAAATGAAATCGTAACGAGATCAATCAGTTGATAACAGAGTTCGTAAGAATTGTCCGATCGTTTGTTATTGGAAATTGGGGTAGACAAAATCATTCACAAAATCATTTCTTGAATTCATTTTGAAACGACTTTTACCTGAATTTCCTCATACGAATTTGATAGAAATAACATAAGTCGGTCTGAGTTAACAAACTCGTTTGAAAATTAAAATTAACAGAGCTGCAATCAAATCTATTTTTGATACGAATACAACTCATAAAATTGATCATACTAACTGAAGATACACAACAATCCAATCAAGTGAATCGAACAGCTGGGGTTTAACATTGTTGTCATGAATCAAAACCGCTCCATGATTCGGGCGTGTATATCATTTGCACAGGCTTAAATGGGAGTATTGTTTCCATAAAAACAGAGTCATTCTTTTCAAATTGGAAACGATCAGAGTTGTACTCCTGATTTAGAAAATTATATGACACAACATATTAAAAGATCGTAACGACCAAACTCATGAAATCGTTCGACAATCACAACATACTAACCATAACGAAATCAAATCAAAGCATGATCGTATTCTAAATCTAGCATGAAAAAACTTCCTGCTCAAATTGGATACAAACAAATTCACTTGAAAGAAAACCATCAATTCCGTTAACTTAACAGACAAACGAATCAAATCCGATGAAAATCTATCAGTGGCTAAACTGGGCATGAGCAAATCGTGCATCCAAATCGAAACTTCATTTATTTTTAGCAAAGAAAAAACAATGTACAGGATGGAAAACATTGTGACAGAGCCATTTCAAAGGATAGACAGAGCTATTTGAAAGCCAAATTCAAATCATTATATTAATACTGGTCATTCAAAAAACTAAATTGATATCAAAATTCATACCTGTATGACGAGCAGACGGCTTGATCATGACATTTTGGAGTTGAAAAGGGCTGTAGCCAATTCAACATTCTGAAAAACGATGGAACCAGTAGTCCTATGCTTCCTATCAGTTGCTTGAAGTTTGTCTCTTTGGCTAGTCAATACTGCAACTTGACTTTCCAGCGTTTTGATTTTCGATTGAAGCAGGGGAACGTCTATATAGTATCGTTCCAACCACAAATCACATTGGTCACAGGACGACTGTCCGGGCTTCACAAGTGCAGGTGAGGGTTTAGTCACATTGTCGAGGGTTTCGTTAGGTAGTTTGATCCCAGTGTAGCTAGGATTATTCTTTAGGCAAGGGGGAATATTGGAAACGAAGTCATAAGGTGGCCTGGAGCACAGACCCTATGAGTAAGGGTACTCACTAGCTAGGAAACGTTCTATGTCAGAGTCTGAATCCTCACTAAGGACTATGGGTTTCTGCTCAACACTAGGTTTAGACTTATTCCTATCCATTCTCGAGATAATCTGAGCATTATTTTTTCCTTTGCCATCAACAGTAGGGTTTGCCTTGGCCTTTTTGCTTACAGGATTTTTAATAGCCCCAACCTTCTCTGTTATAGCATCGAGTAAGTCAACATTAGGGTCGACTGAAGGTTTAGGAGAGGGCAGTAGGACATGGAAGGGCACAGGTGGCTCGACCTTGGCTTCATTAATCACAGGCTTGTCAACCTGGACAGGGTCTGTATCATCAAAACCATTTTGAGTGATAAAAGCTCGCCAGCTATCACCGTGGAGACTTAAGTGATGAACAATGATAAGTCTGATTAGTCCATGGTGGAATAGGCTACTATCGGCCTTCTCCCTTTTAAACCTTTTTGACATTTTATATAGGCTACGTTGTAAGTAGAAAGGAATATTCAATGGATATCCTATAAAATTCATTAACAAACACAGGTGGTAGAGAAAAATGAGACCATATCGACCCTCATAGGTCATGAATTGTTTGACCACCATCAAAATATCATGCCATCGTGGTTTAAGCACAGAGATGGGCATACCTCTGTCACAGGATGTGACCTTTCGTGAGACGAACAGAAGTGGCCATGGAACCTCTTCCACTTTTGAATTTTTAAACCAACGCTAGCTCGAGGATGGTAACCCTGTAGCAGAACTAATAAAATCCTCATTGATTTCCAACTGAATGTCACCAACCTTGGCTCTACAGCCATCAAAAGTCAGGGCGAACTGTTGTGCCACAAATAAATTAAAACCCTCGAATCGTTGTACAAAGGTGAGCCAATCGTTATCCTCTAAGTCTTTCCGGGCATTGTCGAATAGTAGCAAGGCTTGGCTACCGTTCAGCTCGATTTGCACCACCGGTGCCATGGAGCCGAGCACACGGTAAGTCAGGGGTTTGGATCATAGCACACACAGGAGCAGAGTGCACGAAGGGTTACCCGAGATAGCAGAGGCAAAATAGGGATAAGGGATAGGCATTAATGACATCGTGCGAAGGTGGTGGAGCTATTTCTGCCATGCAAAATAGTCATTGCTAATGGTACAACCGCCGACGCTTATAACTGTTCAACCCACTATAGTATAGTTTCACAATCATGTCACTTGCCGGACCAATGAAACCAATGGTAAGTGTATAAACCAACGCGCAAGAAATGGTTATACCATAGTTTTTAAAACAAAACTTACAAAATGAAACCAATACCAATGTTTTGACTATGTGACGTGCGATGTATCAATTCATATCAAGAGTTTAAGCGAGGTACCAATGCGTTTTGGAACTAGGTGTCATATCAAATGAAATATATCAAGGGTTTAACACCTATATATTTTTATGAAACCAATGGTCAATCAAATCAAATCAAAGAACATGTAAATCCAAATGCCAATGAATCACAAACTTAATCACTCATGAAACGAAATTGTATGATCAATCAAAGAATGTCAAATGAGTGCATATCATAAGGTCTTTCCAACTATATGATGATAAGTAAAATATAAGCTCAATAGGCATATCGACAAGAAGAATAATGACAGTTCAAATAATGATTTTAATGCGACTACGAAAGACCAAGTTTTCACGCTTACAGTCGTGAAAACAAAAACGAAGGTAAATGTGCAAATGTCGCAAAAATAAAAAAAAATGTCATTTATTTAAACTTTGCGACGAAAAAATGATGTTTGCAAAAAATTAGTATATGCAGCTTATTAGTCAGTGAAAAATGATAATTGGCTGCCAACAAGAGGTCATGAGTTCAAACCCACCAATGGCTACCACAGCTATCTTGAATGCCATCAACAGGTATGCGATTGCTTTCAAGTTTGTGATGAGGGGTCTCAAGTTGAGTGAAGGGTACAAAGATAATGTTTCTTAGGTTGGGTGAAGGATACAAATATCATGGCCCCAAATCACATCTGAGAGGGTTATATGACTACCTAAAGGTCCCATTC
>ML786067.1:1003912-1026878 GCA_009831015.1 Picea engelmannii | reverse complement strand
GTCTGAATTTGAAATGTCTATGATAGGAGAACTGTCATTTTTTCTTGGTCTGCAAATTACTCAGAGGTCCGAAGGGATGTTCATTTCTCAAGAAAAATATCTAAGAGAAATGTTGAAAAGGTTTCAAATGGAATATTCTAAACATGTGGGTACACCTATGGTAATTGGATGTAAATTAAGCAAGGATGATGATTCACCTGATGTTGATCAAAGCTCATATCGATCAATGATAGGCAGCCTGTTGTACATCATAGCGTCTCGCCCAGACATAATGCATGTTGTAGGAATGGTAGGAAGATATCAGGTTGCACCTAAACAGAGTCATTTGCAAGCTATCAAAAGGATATTCAGGTATTTAAAAGAAACAATGACTTATGGTCTGTGGTATCCCATAAATCAGAATTTTCAGTTAACTGCTTACTCAGATGCAGATTGGGAAAACTGTGTCGATGAGAGAAAAAGCACCAGTGGAGGAGAATTCTTCCTGGGTGATTCTTTAGTAGCATGGCTTAGTAAAAAGCAAGGCTCCATTTCTTTATCAACTACAGAGGCAGAGTACATTGTTGATGCTACCTATTGCACTGAGGTATTATGGATGATTCAGACACTTGCAGACTTGGAGGTAAAATACACTGCACTGATCCCAATTCATTGTGATAACACTAGTGCCATCAGTGTGTCTAAAAATCCTATCTTCCACTCCAAGACCAAGCATATTCCCATAAAATATCATTTTCTGAGAGAGCAAGTCACCAATCAGATTGTCCAAGTCCATTACATTCCCACTATAGAACAAATTGCAGACATCTTTACTAAACCCTTAGCCAAGACACCTTTTGAATATCCCAGACAGAAGTTGGGTGTCATTTTGTCTCACACCTAAAAGAGTCCATATTGTTAGGGGGAGTTTTGTATTGTTTGAATATATAATGCTTCCTAAAATTACTGCAACAATTCAAGGGGAGCATGTCTCTTCTTTGACATTGATGTCAAAGGGGGAGAAAAGAATCTGGGTGCCTTTGTTGCCATCAATGCCAAATGGGGAGATTGTTGGCATGTTTTATAGGAAGTGTATGCTTTTCTTTGATGGAAAGTAAAACAACGATGATGGCTTGAGTACAGGAAGAATGTAACAGACGGGCACCAGAAGTATTTTGGGAAGACGCTACAGAGCAAGCTCGATAAGATCAGAAGAGATAGTGCAGAGGATGGTTGGCATGCTTTACAGGCAGTATGTGCTTGTCATTGATGGCAATATCAGAGTATGCAACGAAGGCAAAAGAAGGACAAGGTAAGCTCAGGAGGAATTAGCGCAGAGTCAAACACAGTGCGTAGGTGTGCACTAGGGATGATGTTAACTCACTGCCAAAGCTCAAGAGAGATAGTGTACTCAGTATCTCAGGCGGATCAAAGGTCGAGGCCTTTGACACTTAGAAATTCTCCCAAGTAAGGAGGATGCGTAAGCTCAGGAGGAGAAGCATCAGTGATCGTTGGATCCCATCCTAAATTCCTAATGGCCATCAAATCTGAATGTAGACAAGAAGAGCGTGTTGAAAAGGAGGATAGATCTCAAGTGTTAGATCCAATCACAGGATCCAACCATCGTTGGATCAAGGAGAACCTGCACGTTCTTTAAAGTACAAGGAGAAGCAGGCATACAAAATCTTGAAAGAAGGAGGACCGTCCATTTACGGGTAGGACACGTGGACATAGATCGTCATTTAGCTGATTGGGAAGTCAAAGGAACGGGGTTCCCTAACCTGCCGAATTTGTGAAATGTGAAACCCCGAAGTAAACTCCATTTCGGAGTTTCGGAAATCGGGAGATGGAGATGTCAAGAACTCCTACCACAGGAGTCCCGAAATCGTGAAATGTGAAACGTCAAAATCTTGTCTACTGTCCATCTTAGGGGGTTATGTGGACCATTGATCCGACTCCCTTTCGAAATTTTGGAAATCAGGAGATGGAGATGTCAAGAACTCCTACCATAGGAGTCCTAAAGTCGTGAACCCCGAAATCGCGATATGATCTAAGCCATTGAATCAAGATCAGATCCGGACCATTGAATCATAGGACAAGTTCAAAGCGATTGGAATTTCGCTGACTTGGAGTCAACGGAGCATGGTGTGGAAACTCATGAGATGCGAGATTGCGATAAGATCTGGACCATCAAATCTATGGAGATTTCAACCATCGATCAGACTCGATGAAGTTTATAAAATCGTGAAATATGAAGCGCATTTTGGCACAGCCTATGGTCACTTCCGGTGGTCACGAGAAGGGAAGGAGTCAGTTCAGATAAGCTCCATTTCGGAGTTTCGGGGATCGGGACATGGAGTGTAACAAAATCTTTTCCATAGGGATCCCGAAATGTCGAAGTGCGAAATGGCGAAGTAAATGCAAGTTTCTATGAATTCAATCCAACGGTGTAGGTGAAGTTGAACAAGATCGCAGGGCTATTTTTGCACTTCTCAGTGTAACAACTAAAACAAATGATGATCTCTACCAGAGGACTCGAAGAGGACTGAGTGTGATCGCCAAAGAATATGAAGAGACTCAAGGCATATTCCAGTGGATTGAGGATTATTGATACAGGCGATTGACAGATGGAAGGGGATCAAAGTCTGTAGATGAAAACAGAAAGGATAAGCTCATCTAAGACAGAGAAGACGAAGAGTCTTGACTGCCGGAGAGGCTGAGGAATCTCAGCATCACATCCAGTGATGTTGAACGCATGGGCAAACCGCCAGAGAAGTTGAAGGGTTACCATGATGATCAAACAGAGCACTCGAGATGTGGAGGATATGAACGTGGTGTGAGCAGGCAGAGGCATTGCATACATTGCATGCACAAGGTGCACAGAAGCTATAAGTACACGGCACAAAGAAGTGATGAGGTTGTTGTTGCTGAGGTGAAGTAATGCATGTGTGAGGAAGCAAAGGGGTGGTGTAGCAGCTGAAATGGATAGGAAACAAAAGGTGCATTGACTGGGAATTGCACACAAAGCACAAAAGGCAGAAGAACAGAATGGGCAGTGGATGCATGTTGGAAGACAGTGAGGAAGTCTAAGTAGCAAAATCCTACAGAACAGTTATGAGACTGGTACGTTGTTATTGAACACTATATCACTATAATAGGTTTCAGTATTTCATATTCATAATCTAGGGTGGAAGGGAGGTGCTAGGGAGGATTGGTGTCCTTAGAGGTTCAAGTGGGTGCTTGAACACAGGGAGTTGAAGCTTCCTTCTAGTTGGTGCTAGAGAAACCAGGGAGTTTGTGCTTCCTTCTAGTTGGTGCTAGAGAAACCAGGGAGTAGGTGCTTCCTTCTAGTTGGTGCTAGAGAAACTAGGGAGTTGGTGCTTCCTTCTAGTGGGTGCTAGAGACAAATAGAGAGTTGTTGCTCTCAGCAAGTTGCAGCTTGCAAAAACCAGAGGTTGTAGCCTCACAATGAGTTGGTGCTCATATGTATGATAATGTAAAGAATGTAAATAATACTTATCATATAAAGAAGAAGAGGTTCTTACCCTGTATGGGTTTCCTTGGGAAATATCTGTCTCTGTGTTTCTCATATATATGTGACTGATGTTGAATGTGCCATTGTGTTTTTCCCTGCATTATTGTGATCATCATTGAGTGCCTTGTAAAGATTTTAAAAGAAGCATAATTGTTTAAGCACGGGACAACTAATTCACCCCCACCCCCTCTCAGTTGTCCAACAATATCATGGTTTGGCATGGGGATGGCGTGTTGTAGGAAGTGACTCTACAACAAGGCCTAACATTGGAACGATAAGTGTCCTCTCTTAGTCAGTTGGATTTGGAAACTTCCTTATTAGATAAATCTTCATTTGTATTGAAACTGACTGTGAATTATTTATATCAGTTCTCATGAAAGAAAAAATTGTATGATTATATATATATATATAGTCTATGTACTTAACTTATGATTTTGAATGTTTTAATACTATCTGTGGTATGATTTTTTTTTATTTCTTAGCTAATTCGTGAAAGCAAATCACCGTGAAAATATGCCTACTTGAGCATTGTATATTCCTATGTGGAGAAGCCATCAAACCCTATAAGGATTTATCCTTAAGCCTTCGTAACTTTTAGTGGCTATAGATTGGGGTTTGAGTCCTTGTAGGTTAGGAATGAAGTCCCGCGGAACCCAAAAAATGGATAAGTTGTTGAAACAAATTGTTGTCACTCCTAAACAAATAGTGTTATATAATGGAGAATGATATTCATCAATCTGAAGAGATTGAGACTATTAATCAGTGGACTATTCAGAGTGAAGGAATTGGAGAGAACCCTCATGCACTGTGGGAAAGGTATTGAAGGAGAGACTCCAAAATAATCGTTCGAAGTGGGGTTTTCAGAAGGAAATCCCATGTGCTGTGAGAATGACCCCAAACGAGATGCTCTGAAGCATTGAGTACAACTTCAATGGAGGGTCGATCTCGACCGTAGATCTGTGAATGGAGAGATGGCATGGTAATCATTGATTTGTCATGATTCCCTCCTAAGTTAATAAGTAAAGTGTTAACATTGTGAATGACGTGGATTTCTTGGAAGGAAGTCAAGATTTCCCTAGAATTCAAATGTATATCATTAACTAGATGATGAGTTGAGTGAGGTCCAGCGTGATAGGCAAAATTTGGGCACCAGACGGATCTCAACTGTTGGTAGAGAGACCATGATGTGCATCTATGCCATCTATCAAGGAGAAGGGAATATTCCTTGATACCTCGAGTTTAGAGCAATGAAACTGCTCTAACCATTCAAACTCTTAATGGATGGTATCATGAGGGAATATTCCTTGATATCATAGCCATTGGAGATGGACGTAAATCGCACTAGGAGAAATCCCAAGCGTCGATGAAACTAGGTTTACGTGGATAGAGATTCCAAAGGGGAAAGCTGGGATAATGCCACCTCGACTCGATGATGTTGCCACCCTATATGACATGAGATACGACATACCACATGTAGTGAGTCATATGTCAACCTTGAGAATTCGATACAACTTTGAAGGGTCATAACGTTCATTCTAGAGCTCCTTTTGGAGAAAAATCACAGTCATTGGGAAGCTCTTTGTGAGCAGAAGATGATGGAGATGGGAAAGAGAGAGTTGGATGTGGTTTAGCAGAAGAGGAATTTTAATGCCCCATCCCTTAAAAGGCTACTTAGGGGTAGTGTGTGCTTCAGAGTGGTATCAGAGCATAGTTCAAACTCTAGGCTTGAATGGGTCATCAATACCTCTTACGACTCTCTAAAAAAATATATTATGTTCTCTAGAATGCATGATTCAAAATACTAACATGAAATGCTAATGGTAATTGTTGTTTCAACACATAGGATAAATTGAAAAGTTCACAGAAGTGAATGGTGCAGCACAACATGGATGACATCTCACACCTCAAAGATGAAGAGTTTGATGGTTGGAGGGATAGGGAAACCCCTCCAGAATTGATGTCCATTGTGCTAAGTCTGAAGGTAGATAATGATAGGCTTATGAGATCCCATGTCGAACAAGAAGATTTGAATGCAATCCTACTGCAGAGTCTATCTGAAATTCAAAAACATTTGCAACAAGGCCCTAACAATGCAAAATTACAACAGTCGGAGAGGTTGAAAAACCCTTCAAATGCCCAAAAGCATGGACTGGCTCACAACGATGCAAGCAGGATTTATTACAAAATAAAACATTGGGGGTACTAAGAGAGGGGAATGGAGTGGAGGAATTCCCATGGAGTCCTCTAGTCGAAACATTATTTCAACAAAACAATCAAGTAGTGGCATCGAATCTAACATTTCTAAGAAGATAAATAGAAGGAAATCTCAGAGTTTTCTGACTGAATAATTCAAGAAGGATAATACACCTACCTTTGATGGTGAAATAAATAAAGGAGAGGAAGCCAAAGCATGGATATTTAGCATGAAAAAATACTTTCAAGTACATAATTATTCATACAATACCAAGGTAAGAATTGCAGTGTTTAACTTGAATGGAGGGGCTTCCATTTGGTGGGAAGACCTCAAGGAAATCAAAAGGATAAAGGAAAGAAAATTAACTTAGAAATAGTTTGAGAGATACTTTTGCAAAGATTATATTTCTGAAAAATATTATGATGAAAAAATAAAGGAATTCTATGAGCTTAAGATGGGGTAACTTACCTTTGATGCATATGAAAAAATGTTTATTGAGTTGTTGAGATATGATCCCTACCTTAAGGATGAGAAGAAAAGAATACATTTTTTTCTCAATGGGTTACCATAGTCCTACAAGGATCGAATTGAGTTTTAAAAACCCAAGACGTTGGAAGACACCATTCAGAAGGCCAAATCTTGTTACAATGAGTCTAATCACAAGCATGAGTCTTCCAAGGATTGCAAAAGAAAGGACAAGAGTGGATTCCAGAAGATGGGATTCAAGTTTTTTCCCTGTAAGAATTTCATGAAAGATGCATAGTCGGGTCAGCCAAGTAGGAGTGTGCATCAACAAAAATTTATGTCTCAACGCAAGAATAAGCCAATAGAGTAGGAAAGGGAAAGAACATGGGAGCCCAAGAAAGGACCTTTGCAATGTTGGAGATGTGGAGAGCCACACATGTTGAGGGATCGTCCCCATGGGAAACATGACAACAAAATATTGTATAACCTATAGGAGGAAACTACGTTCAATGATGTAGCTATGAGTGTACCGAGAATTTATGCAATGGTATAAAATCGACAAGCGGTCCACCAAACCTCTGTGGTGGAATTGGAAGGTATTATTATTGAACGACCAATTTTTGTTTTAATTGACCCAGGATATAATCTTAGTTATGTTTCACCTCGAGTGGTTGAGGCATGTTCATTACAGATAAAGAAGCACACCAAAGTGTGGTTAGTTTAGTTAGCCACTGGAACAAAGAGGAAAGTGGCGGAAGTAGTTGAAGCATGTCCAATTAGGATGGAGGGATTTCAAACCCAAGCGGTTTTGAATTTTCTACTCCTTGGTTCTTATGACATGTTGTTGGGAATGGATTGGTTAGCCTCCCATAAGGTGAAATTAAATTGTTATGAGAAAATTCTAGAATGTGAAGACGAAAAAGGAAGTACCAGAATTTTTCAAGGCATTCGGAAGCTAGTCTCTATGAGACAAATATCAACATTACAACTCAAGAAATTTAGCAGAAAAGGGTGTCCCTTGTATTTTATACAAGTACTAAACTTAACAGAAGGTAGGGAGCTAAATTTTGAATATCACCCGGTTCTATCAGAATTTAGAGATTTGTTTCCTGAGGAGGTGCCTGGATTACCTCTGAGAAGATACCTTGACTTCTAAATTGATCTCGTGCCTGGAGTAGTGCTAACATCGAGAGTTCCTTACAGAATGAGTATGCTCGAGTTGGTGGAACTGAATATGCAGTTGAAAGAAATGATTGAAAAGGATTACATCAGACAAGGATTACATTAGAATGAGTGTGTCCCAATAGGGATCACCAACCATGTTTGTAAAGAAGAAATATGGTACCTTAAGACTATGCATCGATTATAAGAAGCTGAACAAGATGAGCATCAAGAAAAAATACCCTTTTCCTAGAATAAACGATATCTTTGATAAGCGCAGAGGGGCTATAGTTTTCTCAAAAATAGATTTGAGGTCAAGATATCATCAAGTCAGGATTAAAGACAAGGACATCCACAAGACAACCTTTAGGACAAGGTATGATCACTATGATTTTTTTGTGGTACCATTTGGACTTACAAATTCACCAAATACATTCATGTGTTTGACGAATAGTGTGCGCAACAAGTATTTAGACAAGTTTGTCTTAGTGTTTGTGGATGACATTTTGGTGTATTCCAGGAATCGAGAGGAGAATGAAGAAAATATCAAAATAGTGTTACAAGTGTTAAGAGAACATCATCTATATGCCAAATTTAGCAAGTGATTTTTATTTAAAAAGTAAATCCAGTATGTAGGCCATGTAATCTCAACCGAAGGAGTCGTAGTAGACCCTGCAAAGATCAAGGAAATCACAGATTGGCCTTCCCTAGAAATGTGGCAGAAGTAATATCCTTCATGGGATTGGATGGATATTGCAGGAGGTTCATCAAGGGATTTTCCAAGATTGGAAATCTTATTACTTCATTACAAAGGAAGGGAAATAAGTTTGTGTGGTCACCAGAGTGTGAAGATAGTTTCAGCAACTAAAGTAGTTGTTGACCAATGCCCTTGCTTTAAATATTCCGAACCCAGAAAAAGACTTCCTGGTTTGCAAATATGGTTGAAACAAGGGACTTAGTGGAGTTCTCATGCAAGAAGGAAAAGTGGTTTGTTATGAATCACGGAAGTTGAATGAACATGAGTAGAAGTATCCTACCCATGACCTAGAACTTGCAGCAATTGTACATGCATTGAAAATGTGGAGACATCACTTGCTTGAGAGGAGATTTATCCTCATGACTTACCATTGTGGTATGAAGTATTTATTCGAACAACCAACGTTGAATTCTAGAAAGGCCAGGTGGATGGCACTAATCAGTGATTTTGACTTTGAAATCAAACATATAAAAGGAAAAGAGAACAAATTAGTTGAAGTTTTTAGACAATACACTTAGTAGAACCAAGCGTACGAGAGACTGACATTCAACAGAGGATTAAGATCCTCTTGTTGGAAGATGAGTTCTTCAAAAAAGTGAAGGAAAAATTGCAGCAAGAACCTAAGGAAAAGAGGTACGAAGGATATTAGCTAAGGACTTATAATATATTATTGTACAATAATAGGTTGTACGTGCCTAATTCAACAGATTTGAGGTTCTTGATTATGGATGAGTTTCGTAGTAGTCCATATGTACGTCACCCTGTTTACCAAAAAATGGTGACAAAAGTTAGACAACTGTATTATTGTCATGGGATGAAGCAAGACAATGTTCATTATATTGCAAATTTTTTTGAGTGCCAATAGGTGAGAGTCGAGCATTGACACCCTACTGGACTATTGCAACCCACACATATACTAGAATGGAAATGGGAAGTGATCTCCATACATTTTATCACAGGGCTACCAAAGACAGTCAAACAACATGATGCAATCATAGTTGTAGTGGATAATTTGAGAAAGGAAGCTCATTCATTCCCATAAAGTCTACTTTTAAAGCCATAGACATTGCAAATGTTTTTATGAAATAAATATTCATATTGCACGATTTTCCTAAAACCATAATATTAGCTAGAGATTCTAAGTTCACCTCGAATTTATGGAAAAACTTATTTGCACGTTTAGAAGCGCAGTTGACATTTAGCATGGTCTACCATCCTCAAACCAATGGTCAAACCGAAAGGGTGAACAAAGTGTTAGAATATATTTTACGAATGCATTTTATGCATTAGTCCAACCAGTGGGAAGAATATCTACCTTTGGTAGAATTCTCATACAATAATGGTTATCAAGAATCATTGATCCCATTCGAGGCTATGTATGGCAAGAAGTGTTGAATTGTGACTAATTGGGACAATCCAATGGACAAAATCACACTTGGACCTGAATTATTGAAAGAGATAAGATAGTTAAGATACGGCAGAACATGAAAATTGCCCAGGATAGACATAATATCTATGTTGATAGCAAGAGAACCCATAGAGAGTTTAAAGTAGGAGACCATGTGTATCTTCGGGTGAAACCCAAGAGGAGTTCCTTGAAAATGGGGACTTTTTCTAAGTTGTCTTCCCGATATTGTGGACAATTTGAAATCCTAGAGAGAATAGAACCAGTAACATAAACTTTCTTTACCACCTATTATTAGAGCACATAATGTCTTCCATGTGTCTTTGTTAAAGAAATATGTGCATGTTTCTAATCATGTTATTCATTGGAATGTAATACAGGTGGAAATAGAGGGATAATTCCAACCAGAACCTCAATGCATATTGGACACAAAAGAAACAATGTTCTAGAACCAATCCATCATGTAGGTCAAGGTGAAATGGAAGCACTTTGGAGTAGATGAAGCTACATGGGAGCTGGAAGATGCCATTAGACATTCATACCCATTTTTGTTTAATGTATAATTGTATCTATGTGGTGTTTTAAACACCAAGGACAATATTTATTTAATGGGGAGGGGAATATAACACCTTGTTTTCTCCCACGATTATAATTATACACAAACTTCATATGTTAACAATATGAGGCATGTAATTGTGTTTTGATTTTTATATAAACATCAAAATATTGACTAAGAGGGAACAACCTTGATAAGTACTATCCATGATACACCATAGGAAATTGATGAGGCAGAGGGACTGGTGGAATGGTTGATTGAAGTGGAGTTGAGATGCATTAGTGAAGAAAATAGGAAGCTTGCACAACAAGCTAATATATTCTTGCAAACATAATAACTTCGCCTACCAGCATATCATATTTATGAGGGGACCATGTGACCATTAAGATAAGGTCGCAGAGGTGGTTAAACAATTAATGATTGTGACAATTGGTTCATATAGAGAGAGAATTGTTGATTGAACAACTGACGGGGGAATGTACCATGGAACCACCCCTTATGATTATGACTGGAAGAGATAGTCTGTGTAATTAAATTATGATTTTGAATGTTGTAAGAAAAGTTATGCTATGATGTTTTTTATTTCTCGGCTAATTCGTGAAAGCAACTTGGCATAAACTGTTGCCTACTTGAGCATTGTATATTCCTATGTGGAGAATCCATCAAACCCTATAAGGTTTTATCCTTAAGGCTTCGTAACTTGTAGTGGCTATAAATTGGGGTTCGAGCCCTTGTAGGTCAGGAATGAAGTCTTTTGGAACCCAAAAAATGGTTAATTTCTTGAAACAAAGTGATGTCACTCCTAAAAAATGAGTGTTATCTAGCGGAGAGCAATAAATGTCGATCTGAAGAGATCAAGACCGTTAATCGATGGATTGTTCGAAGTGAAGGAATCATAGAGAACCATCAAGAGTCATGGGAAATATTTTGAGTGATGGAATTCGAAAGAATCGTTCAAAGTGGGGTTTTTGGAAGGAAATCTCATGTGCCATGAGAATGACCCCGAACGAGATGCTTCAAATCATTAAGTGAAAATCCAATGGAGGTTTGATCTTGACCATAGATCTTTGAATGGAGAGATGGAAATATAGTCGTTGATATGTTGTCAGTCCCGCCTAAGTTAAGAAGTGAAATGTTAATGTTTTGAATGATGCGTCTTTCCAGCAAGGCAGACAGGATGCTCCTAGAATGACATATGTCAATCATGAATTCGTGACGAGTTGAGTAGGGTCCAATGAGATAGGAAAACCTTGGGCATCATACGAATATCAACCTTTGGATGGAAGACCCTGACATGCATATATGTTGTCCATTGAGGAGGAGGAAATATTCCTCGATACCTCGAGTTCAGAGCTGTCAAACTACTCAAACCGTTCAAATTCCTAATGGAAAGTATCGTGAGGGAATATTCCTTGATACCGTATCCATCAAAGATGGACATAAAGCACACCAAGAGAAATTCCGAGTGCTGATGATTGTAGGTTTACGTGGGATAATTCCACCTCAGCTCCATGATGTCGCTAAGCTAGATGGCATAAGCTACGGGATACCATGTGGCAATGAGTCAGATGTCGACCTTGATAATTCAGTACAACTTTGGAGGGTCATAACTTTCATTCTAGAGCTCCTTTTGGAGAAAAATCACAGTTGTTGGGAATATCTTGATGAGAAGAAGATGATGGATCTAGGAAAGAGAGAGTTTGAGATGGTTTAATAGAAGAGAAATTTTAGTGCCCATCCCTTAAAAGGCTACTTAGGGGTAGGGTGTTTTTCACAGGAGCTAGGTTTATATAGGGCTATTTCATCTTCCCAACCCCCCTATATGTCAGGAAATGAGAGATACTTCCACACTAAACCTAGAAGAAGAGAAGAAGAATTTAATAAAGAACACAAATGACACAACAATCACACAATACACCAAGATTTTACCTTGGAAACCCTTAACCGAGAAAACCAACATTCCTTTGAGCATTCTTATCTCTTTTTGTCTTATTCAATCTGAATAAAATGTTACATGTATAACCTTGGTCCACACCTAAGACAAAATCAACATCATACCCTCTTTCTTGCATAAGAAAAACCTTGTAGCCAATCAGACTTACATCTACATGACCAACAACCTACGACTTACTCATGCATTAGCATATTTTGCATTAGCCTTTACCGCCTTACAACAAACATCTTCATGGGATTTACAACAAGAAAAACCATAAATATTGGTGCCCAAAATAGATTATAGATCCATGCAAATCATTTGCTACAAATCCCACAAATCCTAGGATTTTGTTGTAGTCGGCTTACCAGTCGACTACTAGTCAACCTTCATTCAATATTTGGGTGGTCATCTCATGCCCACACTTCAACCTCTTATTTTTTGACTTGTCATCGATATCTTCAACTTCGAATTTACCCAATCGACTACCTAGACCTTTGATTTGTTGTCGATCCACCTTGACCTTTGACTGTCAATTGATTCACCTCAACTAGACTTTCACTGCAAAGAATATAACAACCCAACATTCTCCCACTTGTTGTCTTCTTTGCTAAAACAATATATTATTGAACTTTCATTCACAAAATCTAAGAGATAATTATGAAGAAGACAAACTTCTAGGTCTAAGAGATGACCTTCCTACATTGCTTGGAAAAGATCAAGGAAATGGCACTAGGTGGAACTACCTCGGGTATCTTGTACAATTTCCTGTCCAAAGTAATAATAAGACTGCGAGGCCTAGACTCATATACAACATGACGTTTCCATAAATAAGTTTGGCCCAAAAGAACATCACAAACTTCAAGGGGAGAAACATCACACAATACCTCATCTTTGAAGGGCTCTATGCCATAAGACATGCGACATTGTTGGTTGATGCAAAGATCACATCCTTGGTGGAGCCATCCAATGGTGTAGGGATGCGGGTGTGGCATTGTTAGCAGGGAAAACCACTTGATGATATCTGTTGAGATGAGGTTCTTCTGGCTATCGCTATCAATGACGAAGTGCAACAGGGTGCCTTTCACCCACATCTGTGACTAAAAGAGGCGCTCCCCCTCCTCTGGCTCATCAGGTTCACTGGGATGGATCTTAGTGGTATAAATGGTGGAAGTGGGTTCTATTTCAATGATACATCTCCCCTTTTCTGGTTCTGACTCTGATTCAAAACCCGCATCTAATTCAAATACTTTCATCTCAGTCACCAATGACTACTTTGAGTGGAAATTGACAATGTTATGCCAAGGGCTCTTATGGAAGTCGCACCACTTCCCAGTATCTTTCTTCATATTTACATTGTCCTTATTTGTTTGTGGCTTAGATTGGTTGTCCTAAGGTTGTCCATTTTTTCTCTGCCTTTTCTTCTACGGGTTTTGGCTACCCTTCCCTACTTCTCCTGTGAGGGGTTCCTAGACCCAAACTGTTGCGATTTTTGTTTAATCTTCTGCTCGATTTTGATGGCATATCGATAGGTCACGCCCAAGGAAGATATTTATAGAAACTCCATTTCTTCCTGGATGTATCTATGCATACCACCACGATACTTTATCACTATATGTTACTCATAATATTTGATACCAAGCTTGGTGCACAAGGTATGGAAGATATTTGTGAAATTTGGCACTACTTGGTCCCTTTCCTTTCGCAGTGTGGTCCATTTTGTATATAGGTCATCATAACTTCTGACAAGGTAGTATTGTTCCTTAATAACATCCTGGAAGGACTCCCAGGTGAGTATGACTGTAAATAATGAGGGTTCCTCTATTGAATTTTTCTCACAGAAAGTCTCCAACCAATATTTGACATTGGGGATGGCTTTAAGGAGCGCAAAAGTAATCCTTTCTCTATTCGAAAAGTTATGGACCAAAAAATACCCTTATAGTAGATTCAACCATTTGTCTACAACATATGAATCTATCTGAACTTCAAATATAGGAATATAAAAGTTGATATGTACCTTGAATGGGACAGTGCCTTTGCTCAAGGAAGATGCATCACTTGTTGGCAGTCATTGAAGGATTTGCGCAAAACTATCCATCATCTTGTTCCTCTGTTGCATGAGGGATTCCTCAAGCAATAGCTTGAAAGGATATCTTGTCTCGTCATCTTTCTTTTCTCCCAACATGGAATTTTGCTTGGGCGTGCGAGAGCCTTTGTCCTCAAGAGAAACAATCTCAAGAACCAACTCTTTGTACCCTTACCTCGTCAGGGACATGCATTAAGAACGACAAGGACCAGACCACTCTGATACCACTGATCTATATTTTATGAGAAGAATGAAATGAATATAGATCTATATCATTAACACATATATTTAATGAACAATAATAGAGATACAATAAAACTTGGCTTCTATTAATAAAGAAATATGTTGAAACTGTAAAATGCAGACTCAAACAAGCTTTCTAGAATGGTGGCAACTTATCTTTGAGAAGATATGTGATGGTTGCGCTCATTCACAAGAAGATGAGTACAATGAGGCTATAAAATAATTTTTACAATAAACATGAATTCCAAAACCCTAGACATCCAAAATCCTAAACCTAGGAGATGAACATCCAAGACTCATGTGGGCCCCGTTGGGGTAAGTTGGTACGTCAACTTCCCAAGGTCATATATTTTTCATATGATCTTTGTTTTATGTGCATGATATCCCATTGGAAAGGTATATGTGCATGTTGATCCCTAAAAAAATTGTTTAGGAGCTCAAAATGGCCCCAGAAGTTCAGAACCCGAAAACTAGGAAAAACAAACTACCAAACTAAAATAATACCAATATGAGTCAGTTGGAATAGGTGGGTGGCCACCGATATCCACCTGGATCAATGACTGATTCTCATGTTTTCCCAACATACCTACAAGAGTTGTATCGAAGGCATCAGTTGAAATATAGAATAGGAGAGACCAATTTGGCCCCCTCAAGATTGGTGTTTGCGTAATTTTTTTCTTTTAGTATTTCAAAAGCATGTTGGCAATGATCATCCCAGAAATGGTCAATATCCTTGGTGATTAATTTAAACAAAGGGGTTTCTATCTTTTTAAAGTGTTCTATGGATCTTCTGTAATAACTAAAATTTCCTATAAAACTTCTTACTTATTTTAAAGATTTTGGAATTGGAAGGTTTGATATGACTGTTATTTTTGTTGGGTCCACTTCAAATCTGGCACTGGATATAAAATGGCCAAGAAAATACCTATTGTTTGCAACATTCAAAATTTAGCATCACTCAAAGCAAGGTTAGTTTCCTTTCACTCTATCAAAACCTTTTCTAAATTCTCTAATGCTTCAAGAAAAGTATCATCATACACATAGAAATCATCCATGTAGACATCCACACACTCATGGATCAGATAAACAAAGATAGCTAAGAGTATTCTCTGAAAATTAGGAAGGGAATCACATAGTCCAAAGGGTAACACTTTACAAGAATATGTTCCCCAAGGGCATGTGAAAGTTGTCATGTCTCGGTTCTCAAGTGCAATCCTGATCTGGTTATACCCACTAAAGCAATTGAGAAAAGAGAAGTATTTTTTTCCTTGTTAATTTCATGGTAATCAACACAAATATTCCACTTCCCATCGGGTAGATAAATTTGGCATATAGCAATTTCTGTAATTCTTCTTTGACAATCTCCTTAAGAGAAGGGTTTATCCACCTTTGTGGTTGCATAATGGGTTGAGCATTCTCCTAAATATAGATATGGTGGGTGAAAGTATCAGGGTGAATTCCCTTCATATCTTGATAGCTCCATGCAAAGGAAACAATATGTTTTTGCAACATTTTAATTAATTATTCCTATCGAGAACTGTCAAGTTGGGAATTTATATACAAAAATTTACCTAGATTGGTATCAATAGGAATTGTTCTTGATTATGTCATATCAGTGGTTACTACAAAAAATTTTAGTTATGAGGAAGTATTAAAATCATAATTTTCTTGAAATTTTTAGCTAAATATATTATCAAGAGGTAAATCAAAATACTGCAAGGGATATAAATTAACTAAAAATCTTTGAAGTTGCTTTTATTCGTTAAGTTCTTTGAATTGCATGATTTGATCTGTTATAGAAATGGATTGAACATTTTTCTCATCACTATTGATAGTGTCTAACCATGGAGTGTTTTCAAGTTCATGAGATCATTTGGCTAGAGGATATAGAGTTACATTCTTCATTGAATCTCCATGAGAAATCAGCGTGTTCCTGGACCTATAGATAATAAATGAAATTGTGGTGCCCATCCATGGCCTTCCCAAGATCAGAGATCACCTCCTGAAGGGGTTATGGGCTGCAAGGCCATAAAGTCAACATGATACTCCAATTAATATAAGGAAACAATCACATCATCTAACATACCTTTTGGCTTGATCTTAGATCTATCTACTAATTCTAAAACAGTAGGTGTAGTGCGAAGGTTAAGTAACTATAATTGTTCCATGGTATGCAATGGCATGATGTTAATGGCATCCCCTAAATCATTAAGGGTGTTTGGGACAAGAGAATTATTGGTGTGTACTGAAACAACCAGATTGTCTGGATCTTGATATTTTTCTACAAAGGTTTGTCCTGACATAAGGTATGTTGATTCCTCCACAAATTGAATTTGTGTGGGTTATATCTTCCTTCTTTTGTGTTTCTTGACACAAAGTTCCATGATGGTATTGGTATAGATAGGTATGTCCTTAATGGATTTCAATAAGGGGAATTTGATGCAAACATTCCTTAATTTATAGACTAAGTCAAACTTAGGATGAATAATTGGTTTCTCCAAGGCCAACCTTTATGGGTAAGGAGGAAACTTGGAAGGTTGAGGAGGCTCTAAATGTGGGGAAGTTTTATTTATTTAGACATTATTGTTGATTTTTTTGGGAGTTTCTTCCTCTTGATATTCTTCAACAATTGTTGGAGAGTCTTTATTAAGCACCCTTCCTGGCCTAAGTTGAATTTCTTGTAAGTCCACTAGAGTGACTAGGTAGGTGGGAAAGGTTTGTAACTAAACAGTAAAAGTTGGTTGAGTTACATTATTATTGGGCTTAGGAAGTGGTTAAGTGGGAAACTCTGTAGGTCTTGGAGGTGGGTTAGTTTTAAGTTGTAGTTGTAGTTTTTGGGGTTGTGTGATTTGTAATTGTTGAGGTGGTGGTGGTGGAATTTGTTGAGGATATGGTTGTTGTGGATATTGTTGAGGTGGTGGCATAGGGTATGATTGTTGTGAAGGTGTGGGATAAGTATAGGTAGGTATGTTCCCATAGTTGGGTCCCTGCCACCCTTTTTTCCAAGGACGGTTGTGAACCTATTTTTGGGTCCATCCTTGCCAAGGCACGGTAGGATCCAAGTATTTTGGTGCATATTGTTGACTAGGAAAATATGAATTAAATTGAGATGTGGGGTTTGAAATAATTCATGGTTCCCTTGTTTTCCAAGGCATTTTTGGTGAAAGTGTACATAACTATTTGTTTGCTTGATTCTCCCTCTAGTACACTACTTTGAGTCCTAGTAGAGTGGGGCATTGGTCTTTCAGATGGTCTCCTGCACAAATGGCATGGGTTTTAATAACATCAAGGGGGGAATTATATTAATGGGTGTTTTTCTCTACATTTAGGACAAAAAATAGAAAGAGTTTCCTTTTCATATTCTTTTTTTTCTTAAATTGTAAAGTATCTAAGTGTAAACCAATAGTGCCAAGAAGATCGGTCTTAAAATTTTGAAGAAAAATTCTTAATTCTTCCCTAGTGACATCACTTGTATAAGATTTAGTAATTTTAGAGAGAGTGTGCCTTGGTCCTTTACCAGATCTATCATGGATTTGAGAACATCTTCTGTACAAATCACAATTTTCCTCAAATCTTAGTCAAGAAACATTTCTAGATTCCATTAAACTGGGTAAATTTATGGATTCATCTAGTAGACCTCTCAAGAAAATGGTTCTTATTATCTTTAATTCTAACTTATGTTGTTTGTACCTTTGTAGCTTATACATGAAGTTTTCAAGGTAGTCCTTGAGTATTTCCTCTTCTTTCTATGTCATTTTGAAAATGTATTCCCTTAACTCTCTAGTCTTGCAGTAATCTTGGTATTTGTTACGAAATGTATTGTGAATTTGTTCCCAAATTATAATTGTATCCCCACCCAAACCCATAAACCAATGGATAGTTTCATCTTTAAGGGTGGTCGGGAATAACCTTAACTCTTGAGAATGAGAGGTATAGTCATAGCTATGAAAAAGAATATCAAATTCAAAGAGAAAGGAGTCAGGATCTTCCCTTACCATCCCATGGAAGTGAGGTAAAATTGAAGGGTTGAGTTTTTTAGTTGTACATTTGTCTCGGGATATACTATTGGAAATCTGAAAGTTACCTCTTCGGTCCTATGCACTTCATCTCCATCATTGGCATGTACCTCTCTTCCTTCAACCATGTGTATGTCCTTGAATGCACTATATTCTAAAGGTACGTGTGGAGACTCTAGTTCCAATATTGGGTTAAACTCTTCCTCCTCAGGTTGATGATTCGAGCATCCTACTACCTCTGCTTCTACTGTAGGATTTGTCAGTGGAACAATGGGCTTCTTGGCTACACTTGTAGTAGGTTTTTGTTTGGTGAAGATTCCTTTTGGAAATACACCTTCCTTCCCTCCTTTCGTAGACTTTCCTACCAATACTTTAGCATTTGAGATAGTATTTTTATCTAGTGAGACTACTCTACTTGTTCCCATAAATATACCTCTAGGGTCTCTAGCTCTATTCATACAGTACTAACATAGCTTTATAACTTATCAAGACAATGTACTCACCAAAGTGAATGTGTCTAGCTAGAACCTTCTTCAGAAATTCTGAAGAAAATGTGCCTTTGTGTCTTACCATTCACCATCCCTTCAGATCTAGTATGCCAGTACTTTGAAAGAAAGAGATCAAAAAAAGAAAATATATATTCTAAAGCATGAAAAAGTAATCCATAGAAGTTCTACTCCCTTGTAGCATCTCCCCGACAATGGTGCCAAAAATGTTGGGATAACTAATTGACTTAATTGATTAACATATAATCATCAATTCAGGGGCGTAATATTAGATGTGCCAACATTGTATGTGCAGGGATTAGGACACAACAATAACGATCTAAACTATTCTACTCCATGAAAAAGGTACTCTTCACACCTTTAACTAAATGAACTATTCTACAAGACTATGTAAGCTATGAGAATACCATGTAATGGGTAGAAAAAAATAATTTATTTGTTGTCCACAGGCTTGAAACACTTCACTTAAGCTAATTCCTAAGTGTCTAGAAGCAATCTTAGTTCCTACCTTCAATAACATTGTTATGATGATAATATTAAACAAACATACAAAGTTTTATCCTATTTCACTCAAAAGAGAATAACATAAAATAGATTTTCTTTATTGGACAATAATGTAGAGTCTTTATGTTTCGCTCACTACAACACTCATCTAGTGATACGTACTCAACAATACTGTTCAATTCCAACAAGAATTACCTTTATTAAATTTACCCAAAAAAGTAAAAGAGGATCGATCCATTATGCAAACAAAACCTGAACACTTTAATTCATTTGCAACTACAGATTTACAATGTAACTAAATATTTGAAAGCATGAAAATCATGATATGGAAACAAATGTGTTGACCATATATATGTATATAAAATGAGGTAGAGTTATTCAAGGAACACAATCCAATCATAAATTGAATCAAATTGAAGCAACAAAATTTAACTACCAATGTTCAATTTATAATTAAGGTCGATGTTAAAAGAACCATAGATTAATAATTGCAGAGGTATTTTCTCTCACAAACCAAATTATATTGATATTTCACTCAATACAACTTCAAACCTTAACCTGAAATTCACACAATTGTTGTGAAGAAAAAAGCATGAAAATATACACGGGATTATAATTTCAAACAATGCTTAATTATGTAAACAACAAACTAAAACCATTACCCTACTATAAAAGGATACAGAGTAATGAGAACCAACTGGTGGTCCCTTCCCAATCGATTTCATGTTACTTGAGAGAACTATAGATCTAACAACAAAATCATGATGCTAAGTAGATCCTAAACATAAGCTTATATCCTTGTATTAATGAGAATGAAAATGTATATCAGCAACTACAGAGTACATAGGGTTTAATCAAAATACTTTGAAATATCTTCATTGTCTTTTAAATTGCTATGGAATCACATTTTATACATGAAATCAATCCCAAGAATGGGCAAGGAGATGGAATCAAATCCCTTGTCCCATGCATCACTAAGTGTCTTACAATTGAAAAATATCATAGATATATCAAATTGGATTATTTTTGGTAATAGAAGGACAATTTACACATCAAATAGTTGGTGCGATATCCTCATGACATTGGAAATGCATGAGGAAATTGCTAGTTCGGGATCTCGATCCAAATCAAGCATGGTTGTGATAATCGTTGGGAATTCCAATCATATTCCTTTGACCTTCAATCAACATCTTCGTCACCTTCTAGAAAGAGATGACATGGACTCCCTTTCATGTCAACCTTACTACAAGAAAAATCCATAACATGGTTTGGTCCAAAATTAGTTGTTGATACATCAAACAACAAAGGTGTTGCAGGATCCCCATGTGTGTCACAGGATCTGAACTTGAGGTAAAATGGCATTAGCAACGAACCTACTAATAGCCTCCCTAAGCTTATAAAAACAATGGAAAGAGTAATATTATGGAAAATTTACCTCAATTGTTTATAGTAAACATTTTCATCCAAAACCTTCATTATTATGGTTATATGATAGAGAACTAGGCAAAAAGGAGGGAAAAATTGGTCAAAAGAGGGTTTTACTAGTAGTAAGAAACTGTCAATTTAGGGGCCCAACAGAGATGAAAGATGCAATGTGGGAGGCATAGACACATTTATTTTGAAATTTTTTTATGTAAAAATTATTGTTGTAAGTGTATGTAATGGTGGTGTGCACCAAGGATGGTACAAAATCTAGGGGGAGGGGGATAAAATACCCTAGTTTTGATCCTTGATTTACTGTTATGTATATACACTATGAATGGATATAATATTAACAATGTAATTTGTATATGAATATTGAATGATTAATAAAAGTACATGTTTGACTATAGAAGAGGAGGACAAAATAAGGGGGGCAATGATTCCATAGGAGGGAAAAGACAAGGGGACTTAGTAGGATAAGGAAGGGAGCTAACCCAAAGTCTGGTAAAACTTAACTATTTCTTTGATTATTATCTAATTATGGTTTACTATTTAATTAATCCTTAAGGGGGAATTAGTGCATCAAAGTGATATGTGGCCCCTTCATTCCATGCAATTAAAATTTACCTCTACCATGAAAGATAATTATTGCGATGGTTCGAATTTTGAAGGTTAAAGGGGAAAAGTTTGTAGGATGACTACTATTTATCTCTCAAAGAATAGAACTTATCATAAACTAGAAATTCACCCGTGAACTATCCTTCATCTAGGAAATTGGGAAATTTGTCCTAGAGTGAATTGTCGTGTATATTGAATTCAAGTTGTGAAAGCTATAACCAAAAATTTAATAGATAATTGTGGTTGTACAAAATGATATTGGTTACAATTGAGGAAATATTGCTACAACTAATAATTCCCTAGAATCCCGATAGTTAGATTTTGTAACGACCCTGCTTAAAGGGACTATGTCTTGAGTAGGAAAAGAAAATGTGGTCGCAGATTCCTTGAGTAGGAGACCACGTATCTTCTCCTTGGTAACCTTAAAGGTCAATCTGAGGGAACGTGTGTTGGAACAACTCCAAGGAGACAGTTGGTATTTAAAGGTTACTTCAAACCTCCAAAGCGGGAGGCAGTTAGACCCAAAGTATGAAGGATATAATCTGGAAATAGACAGATTGTTAAGATATCGAGGAAGGATGTACATCCCTGAGAATGGGGATATTCGAAGCATCATACTGAAGGAATCCCATAGATCACTTTATTGTGCGCATCCGGGAGTGAAGAAGATTTACGCAGATATGAAGAAACTCTTCTTTTGGGTAGGCATGAAGCACGATGTAGTCCATTTTTTCGCCAAATGCCTGGAGTGTCAACAAGTGAAAGCCGACCACCATCACCCAGCAGGCCTCCTACAACCACATGACGTCCCTATGTCCAAGTGGGAAGTCATCTCTATGGATTTTGTTGTGGGGTTGCCGCTCACATCCCATAGACACAATGCCATTCTTTTGATAGTGGATAAGTTAACCAAGAGTGCTCATTTTATTCTGGTTAGAGACACTTATGATGTCACTGATGTGGCACGTGTGTTTGTAAGTGAGGTTATCCGTTTGCATGGGATACCTAAGAAGATCATCTCAGATAGGGACTCCAAATTCACTTCTAGGTTTTGGACAAGTTTACAGTCAGCGTTGGGGACTCAGTTGAACTTAAGCACAGCTTATCATCCTGAAACCGATGGGCAGACTGAGAGAGTAAATCAAGTCATGGAAGACATGCTTAGGATGTATGTAATGGATAATCAAACCCAGTGGGAGAAGTACCTACCTTTAGTAGAGTTTTCCTACAATAACAGTTATCATAGTTCCATTGGAATGCCACCCTACGAAGCTTTGTATGGGAGGCCATGTAGAACGCCATTGAGTTGGGATAGACTAGAAGACCGAGTAACAGTTGGGCCAGAATTGATTCAAGAGATGGAGGAACAAGTGATTCATATTAGGCAGAGACTAAAGAAAGCACAGGATAGGCAGAAAAGCTATGCAGATGCACACAGGACCAACCGAAGTTATGAAGTGGGAGACCAAGTTTTCATTCGTATCAGACCTAATAAGAGTACCATACGGTTCGGGAAGGGGACAAAGTTGTCACCTCGGTTTATAGGACCATTCAGGATCCAAGAGAAAATTGGACCCGTTGCCTAT
>ML786067.1:965150-991232 GCA_009831015.1 Picea engelmannii | reverse complement strand
TGGATTTTTGGATTCTTCATTAGAATCCTCTGAATCTTTGTCGTTATCGTTATCACTCTCTATTTAACACATATAGAATATTTTTTGCTTGCATTTATGGCTTGGCCTCCAATTAGGTGTATAATATATAAAACATTGACTTTTGTCATCTTCTATGTTAGGTGGTGGAGTCCCTTTGTAAGCGGGAGTAAACTTTGAGCTTGGTTCTTCAGAATGACACAATGGAGGTTGATGAAAGAACAACAATTTTTCTTCTACCATCCTAGATTTTAATCGCAATTGCTACACATCCTTGATATCTATTAGTTTTGTTTTGTTTCTTATGTCTTCCTTCAATCCCGATATGGAAATTTGTAGGAGGTTATCCTCTAATAAATCAATGACATGGGTAGCTAACACATGTAACTCGTTAAAGAATTCAACCATTGTTCCTACCTATTGTAATCGAGTAAGTTTGGAAAATACTTCCTTTTCCTCGATGTTATGAAATATCCTGAAAAAATGCTTCCTAAATGTCTCCCATTCCCTTGATTGGGATTTTGAGTGCCACCATAGGAACCAGACACTTCCTACCTTATCTAAGTGAAATGATGCCAAGTTAATTTTATCCCCATCATCATACATCTTGTGTAACTCGAAATATTGTTCGGGTTGATTAATCCACTTTTTGATTTCTTTTTCATCTTCTCCATCAAATATCGGTACATCGAATCTCATCTTGTGTGTAAATCTATTAAAGGATCCCAAATCGGATGAATGTTTGGGGGGCAGAAAAATTGACTGGTGAGAGTGGAAATTGTGGTTATTTAATTCCTTATTCTCATTTTCCAATGATGCAACATGGGCCTTGAGCTCATCGTAGTTTTCTCCCCAGAACTTTAATCCTTGTTCCATGTTACTGAGTCTTATGGAGAAATCATCCATCTCATTGATTGTTTTGTAAATTTTATATATACCACTGAGTTTGTTAGAGATCTCATCCATCGAGGCTTTTAATTCTTTTATATCTACACCACTGATTTTTTTGGAGATCTCTACCATCGGGGTATTGTTTGTGTTGGATGATTTGTTTCCTATGGCAAATGAGGACTTCCTTGAAGTTTATGCATTTCTCATGATTCCCTTTAATAGTTTTTTAATGCTACACCTTCAAGGTTAAATGTCTTTAAATATTGTAAAAAATCAATATTCAAATATATTAGTTGAGGTGAGTGGTGGGCTTCGTCTCTTGAGTTTGGTTTCACTCACTTGGGTTTCTTTAGTGGATAGTAAATATAAAAGTTTTATTCAACGTCTATGCTTTTTTTAACTTGTATTTTATTCTTCCTTATTCACAGATTATTCACTTTTACGTGAATATTTATAAAACTTATGTAAAGAAATATTACTTTCACCTTCTCCATTTTCACGTTATTGACTTTTACGTGAATACTTATAAATCTTATCCTCCACGTAAAGAAGGATATGTGTTTCTTTTTTTATTTTTAATCTTCCATTCAAAAATTTATTCACGTAGAGAGAGGACAGTAGAATATAGTGCACCTCTTTTTCTTAAACCACGAATATGCCAAGATCTTGATCTTGGCTCTGATACCAATTGGAGTAGATTCGGTAGGACTAGATATATAAAATATATATTTATTATATATTATTTCAGTATGTCTTACAACAATGAATGGTCATCCTTATATAGATATTTTAGTTAAGAGACACACCCTTCACAACGATCAATTACAAATATTAATGATTACATATATTAATTATTAATGAAAATTTAATTATACTACACAAGATGGTCGACCTTTGGCTTTCACTAGCAAACAACTATCAAAACAACATTTGGGCCAATCAACCTATGAAAAGGAAATATTGGGTATTCTACATGCAGTGGATCTCTAGAATCCTTATGTATTGCGGAAACACTTCCAAATTAAAAATGACCATTGTAGCCTCAAGTATTTTTCGGAACAATGAATTTTATCCCCTGAGAAACACAAATTGATGACCAAGTTGTTTGGATATGATTATGATATCATCTACAAGAAGGGGAAAGAAAATATGGTTGTTGATTCTAGTTCAAGGAAATATGAATAAGAAGGGTGCCTCTTTTCCCTCCCATTCATTGTAGCATATTGGCTTCAGGCCATTCGCCAGGAATGGTTAGAAGACCCCAAAATTTCTATCCTAATCCAAAAATTGCAACAGGATCCTCAAGCTTCTCCTAGGTGCTCTTGGCACAATGAATAGCTTCTCTATAAAGGTTGCATGTATCTAAGAAAATAGTTGAACCTTAAATCCAAGGTGCTCGCTAAGTTTCATGATTCACCCTTAGAGGGGCATTCAGGGCTTACCAAAACCTATGAATTGGTCAAATTTTTTTTTTTCTAGGACAACATGGATTAGGACATCCACACCTTTATGGTTGAATGTGATACTTGTCAATGCACTAAGAGAGAAACATTCAAATCTCTAGGCACACTCCAACCACTCCCAGTTCCACCAACTATTTGGAGGGATACTTCTATGGATTTCATAGTTGGATTACCTAAATTAGGCAATACCTCAGTCATCATGGTGGTAATAGATCATCTCTCCAAATATGATCATTTCTCTGCTCTTCAACACTCGTTCACCGCATCAAGAGTGGATCAATTTTTTATGGATAATATATTCAAACTCCATGGCATGCTTCATTCTATTCTCTCTGACTGTGATACAACTTTCACCGGAAATTTTTGGCAAGAATTGTTCAAGATGCAGTGAACCCAATTGCATCGCAATATCACCTATCATCCCCAGACTAATGGAAAAATTGAAGTTGTCATCAAGTGTTTGGAAACCTATTTGTGATGTTTTGTGTCTAACAAACAAAATAAGTGGTCTCAATGGTTAACCCTATTTGAATGGTGGTTCAACACATCTTACCATATTTTCACTCACATGACCCCTTTGAAGCAGTCTATGGGAAAATTCCACTATCGATTCTCTCATACATACCAGGAGTGTCCAAATTTCAATAGTTTGACAACAATATTACAATCCGAGCAACCATTATCTATACCCTCAAAGAAAATTTGGTCTTGGCTTAGAATCACATGAAGCAACAAGCAGATCATGGTCATTTCAAACATCAATTCACTGAAAGGGACCAGTTGTTTCTTCATCTACAACCTTATAAGAAGACTTCACTCAAATTTGAACATTGTTAGAAACTCTCCCCCAAATTTTATGATCTTTATAAAATTCTCAAGTGAGTGGGGTTAGTGGCCTACTAGTTAAATCTTCCAAGTCACTCTAAGATCCATCCTTTTTTCCATGTCTCATGCTTAAAGAAAGTGATTGGAACTAAGTGTCAGACTCAAACTAGTATCCCTGAGTTGTATGAAGAAGTTTCCATTTGGTTGTAGCCACAAGCAGTCTTGTACCAGTGTGAGCATCATCTCCATCAGTGCACCCTCGAGGAAGTGTTAGTTTAGTGGAAGGATACACCTCCAAAAGATGCCACTTGGGAGTCGACTACCATTCTGCAACAATTTACTCATCTCAAGCCTTGAGGAAAGGGTTGTTTATCAAGGGGGAGGTTACGTTAGGGACCTAACCTCCATAACCCCTCACACAGGTAGAATAATATATTTTCTATGTAATAAAGGTCTACATTATTTAATAAGGCCTATTTAATAATGTGAACAAGTCTATTGTAAGATGACTTAATAGAAGCTTCCACTTCTAGAAATACCTTATTCTAGAATGTTCTTTAGAACATAGAATTAGTAGAAGTAGGAGTAGAAGTCATGATAAAGTCTTGTCTTGATAATTATTGTAATAGATATCTACTCTGTTGGAGTTTTCCCCCTCGAAGAGGCAAGTGAACTTGGATTTTTATCAATAAAGGTATCATCATTGGTGTTGTTATTCTCTATATTTGTTGTTCCACTGGTATTTGTTGTAATATTTATGTTTTTGTTTATTATAATACATATGGTACCTTACACATAATTATTTTCTAGAAATTGGATATTATTCCCCTTGTTGTATGCTAAATTCTAAGAGTCAATTGCTAATTTTCTGGGTTGTTTTTCCTATTGTTGTTATAAAATATTCATTGTTGATATAGACTGGTTTAATATTGCAAATTTACAACAACAATAGTTTTTACTTGTTATTTAGTGTCTAAAGGTGATTGATATGACATATAACTTGGTAATTGATGATTTTATGCATTGAAGAATTTATTGTCTCGAATAGGTTTCCCAATTACCTCGTTCAATATAATTTGTCCCTTCATCTTTTCTAGACCTAGCTTAACCATCTATGTGACTAAAATAGGGGGTCATGGGATTTTATAATCTTACTAATTGATCCCTTGAGGTTACCAGGGAATCCTCCCTTGTTTTGGACTTATTTCCTTCACTAAAATGAGGGAAGTACATGCTTAGTTGACAATGGTATATACCTCCAATTGTTACACAATATTGAGATCTTCTGGAGGGATTTGCACAATTAAAAATCATGTGATAACACCTTCCAAAATCCTTTTGTTGAACCCCCCTCCCAATACATATTTTAAATTATTAAAAAACCATATATTTACTAGATATCCCCTATTTTTACTAAATACCCCATTGATCCAAGAGGATCCATGAATGCTCACAGAGGTCCAAGAGAATCCAGAATGCTCACAGAGGTCCAGAAGGGTTCATAAATGATCAAAATTTAACTATATCAAATGATATTTAAAATTCCATCAATGTGTAGAGCTTGGCAATAACTTTCCAATGGCACAAAAATTGCCTCAAATGGAGTTCATATGCAAAAGTTATGGATGGTCAAATTTTGGGTCAAACCAGGGAAAAAAGACAAAAGTCAACATGATCAAAGGTGACACGTGTCATCACTACAAGGGTGACACATGGCATGACTTTATGACCTTATCATACATACAGGTGGTCGAATCATGTTTTCACACGTGGTAGATAGCTAGTAATGAAGCATGTCCAATTGGAAGGTGATGTGGCAATTTGTACAGTCCAAGTGGATCAATCATTTTTCGACACATGGAAAGGATAGACCAATGAGAGGATGCCATGTGGAAACCTCCCATTGGCCATTATGGTTTATGTTTATTAAAAAAAAATTGGTGATTGGAGGATCAAACCCAGGTCTCTTGCACATCATACCAACGAACTAATCATCACACCATTCATTTGGGACTTAACCACATATGACATAGAATATATTTAAGGTTGTTTTGGTGGTTAATCGGTCGGAAAAATCACTGAGGGATAAGCCCTCAATCCTATTTATATTTATATTCATTGTAATCGTGACCATAAAATTCGTGGGGATAAAACAAATATATAACACAACATACTCTATGTGTAATGTAAGTTACAACCAAAAGCACCTATGGGGGAAGGTCTACAGGTTTGAACCCCTGACCTCTTTCCCCATAACCCAAAGTTTTAACCACTAGACCATAAGTTATGATTTGTTATAAAAAACCAATAAATTTGTTATTAATTCGATGCCTATGTAAGAGATAAGGTCGAGCCACGGTTTGACCGATCTAGGCTATTTAATGGCACCAAAACCAATGTGCCAAACAGATATTGCAGAGTATGGTATCGAAGTTTGTGCCCGGGGGTAACTAGACTTAGAGGTCACACCATAATGCATTCCACAGGGTTCCGACATGGAATTTTGTGAACTTTATTCATTTTTCACAATTTTTCAAAAAGCATTCAATGGTGTACTATGTTTCTGAGTTTGAGAAATGCAGAAAAAAGTCATCGTAAAACAAAATCATTTGAGCATTAATAAACAAGTCTCTATTTTAAGTAGACCCGGAGACATAGCCCAAATTGGGTGAACTCCGTCATCAAATTTGTGTATGTGATTTCAATATTTTTGTTCTATTTACGCTTATTTATTTGCAAGTTATTCATCCTTAAAGTGTGTTTGGATAGATAAGTTAATTCACATGTAAATTGCAAATAGTCAAGCGATCATTTTTATTTTTAAGATCAAGTAGATGTTATCATTTTTTAAAGATTAATAAGCATCAAAGGATTTATCGAATCACCCTTTTTATATCCCCCAATACCTATAAACCCCCATGTATGTCACATTCCCCCATCCCTGTCCCCCAAAATAACTACAATATATTTGCTTTATTTCTCACGATTTTAAATTTCCCTTATGAATTTATGTGATAAAACATTGATCCACAAGGTGAAGCACCCGTGATAAAACCACACCTACAGGTCTAGTGATTCTCTCCTCTGAGCATCTAAATCCCTTTGACTAAATCTTTAAACGAAGTCTCTAGAGTGTTGTCTCTCCTCCAACCATCTAAAACCTTACACATAAAACCATAAAAAGACTAATAAATACACAGGACAAGAAATGTACACCAATGGTTTTTTAAGTTGAAATTAAAGAATATGAAGCAACGATGTCCCTTGAATGACTCCAAGATGTACCAAAGAAAAACAAGCATTGGGGAAATGCATTGGGTGTATTTCAGAATTAAGTTGGAGATGTAAATGAAGTAACCATGGGTGGTCAAATTTTATATCCTGAACAACTATTTCATCTCACGTTTTCTCCAACTAATATGTCTTCACAAGTAGGTTTTATTAGGGTTTCAAACAATGTCATGGACATAAAACTACCAAAACAAGCTTGGGAGGAAAATATTCCACCATAATAACTATTTATTTAAGATAAAACCATAAACCACTTCCTCCAAGTGACATCCATAAGTAGGAAAGTGGGCACATTGTTATTATTTTTTATTCGTTCTCAATGATGGAAAATAAGAATTCTTCCAATGAGACACTCAAATATAGTAATAATAAAAACATTTAAATGATGAATTTTCCTTGACTTCAACTAACTTATGACAATTTGTCAAATTTTGTAGTAAAGCAACAAATAATACCAAAAACCAAGAACAATAATCACCCTAAACACCATGTAATGAAATACATTTTGAGACCTACATTAATATATATTTTCAAATATATAAATATTACACATTGAACAACGTATGTTGTGTGTATCTAATTATGTACATTATTAGTATTTCATAATCTATTTCCTTAAAAGGATTAAATGTGGTCAACTATAAGTATCTTACAAAGAAGTGCATAATGAAGTACATAATTAAGTAAATTGTGTGTTACGAGGAAAATCTCTCTATGGCTAGGGGCAAACCACAATAGATGGAATGACACCCAAAATCAACTCTAACCTCAAGTATGTTGTATAAATGAAATGTTAACAAGAGAAGGCTAGAATCCTACCTCATGCAAACATCTGAAGAAGACCATCGTTGAGCACACGACCCAAAGCCTTACACCTACAACTTGTCTTCAACAACCAAGATACGCAAGAATTTGGTATTGATATATAAGTTAGCATATAAATCAGCATAATCTATTAACATACATGACAAATACGCCCATGGAAATCAACTCAATTCTTTTCAAGGTATCAATTGAACGAGAAAAGAGTATTTCTATTAATGTAATCAACAAAAGTACATAGGTGACAAACTTATGTAATGGCACATATCGGAAACGAGAAACTAAGTCCTTCAAGCAAGGCCTCCACCACTTCAATCCTCCACAAAGGCAAACTCACATGTAGGATTCAATGAGGTTATCCATCACAAGATAGGAAGAGCTTGGGGGTTGAACACAAGAATTTCAGACTTTCAAGGACAAAGGGATGCAGACTCAATTGAGGTGAAATTTATCCAAAGTGTCTTTGCTCTCAATTATGAATTGTGTATGTTTAAAGTTTGGATATGCCTCAATTTATAGCCTCCAAATGGAATTTAAGAGTCGATTTGGAGCATTTCCAGCATATGGAAGGTCAAGAATCACATATATCGTGACATGGCACAGAAAACCGACACAATTTTAATTTTTGAGCACCAAACCCAATGTATACGGGTTGCAATGGAGCATCTCGCATATGTACACATGTTGCATAACTATCAGGTAGAGTACATGTATAAAAATATGATTTTTTAGCTCTAGACTGAGGGGAAATGAGGTCTGTATAGGAAATGGAAGGCCATCAGAGAAAGATGCATGGAGTATGGAAAAATTTGTTATAACATATGCCCCCTAATGTGTGAATTCATAGGAGTATTTTTTATGGTCGAAATACATTATAATTCCCAGAAGTGGAGTAATGAAGGCTCAACTGGAAGTACTAGTTACTCATGAGAATATTACAATTCATAATGAATTTGTACACATGGATGCCAATATGAATTAAACTGCAAATCCATGTGGATATATATCAAATAGCTTCTCATGGCCATGAATAGGAAATACAAAGTGGAAATATGCCATAAATTTCCATAGTCACGAACATGACATAGTGGATTCTAGTCTCAAAATCAACTGAATATATTTGTGTATAATTGAGTACAATCTTATCTTCCATTATCACTGAATTCATATAGGTACTAGACCGATGAAAGACAACAATAGATATGGGGTGATACTATTGTAAGTTGGAGGTATTCTATAGTATCCATCGATGGTGTAAGTGTACATTATGTGAATAGAGGAGTTGAAGTCGAACACAATGATACTTCAATTGATTACTGGTCATTAAGGTATAACATTAACAAATGTGAGACAACCCTCTAATAATGAAATTAGGTGTCAAGGCATCGAGTACATTTCACAAGTGTGACTAAGGATGTTGAAGTCGAACACTTGAATAATCCATCGATCAAGAGACATTGATGTATTCCAAACTGTCTATGGTGGGAGAACCCACCATTGATGATTGCAAGCCTCTAGGTACTCATAGGACTCTAGGTATTTTTTCCTGAATAGATGAGATGAAGTTGATGGGAGGAGAACTGCTGAAAGGAGAGCATTAAGGAATCTCTCATCATCTAGCACGAGGTACAAAGTAATATATTGATAATTAGGAGGAGCTCGAACGAATAGGATGTTCACAAACCAATGACCATGTGTGTCTCTCGCATGCACCAGCTGCAAGTAGTGCATAAAAGAGACCCTCTGAATAACATCCAATAAGGAAAATTATCGACAAAGGCGAGGAAACCACCAATAGGGATAATGGAATCCAAGACACTACATGAATCCCAATCTGTGAATAGATTTCTTATCGTCGAACATAAGGGAAACCCCCCAATCAGTGACCATTGAGGAAATTCCATCCACTGGATTCAAGGTTACCTACCAATGATGAAAGTAGGCCCAGGGTGCAAGGTAGGACAACAACTTCATGTGATTCTGAGACACATTGAGGCTATGGACGACATGCAAAGTCAAGAGTTATAAGGAATGGTCGACGCAAGTTTTAAACTTCCTTTGAACAAGAGCATGAGAAATATGGATAACTCAGAAAACATAGACTTAAAATGGATTATTGATAAAATTTTACGATGTAGGAGGCATAAAAAAACTCTCCATAGGGACTCGAAGAATAATCAGTCGAAGGAGTAAACTCTAAGTAATGAGGTTAGCTTCCTAAGGTCATGCTAAACCCAAAACTTGGATGAAAATGGACTAAAAAGTTTTTTTTTTATTCAAAGGTGACATGATTATTGCCGATGGGAGATAATATTCTTTTCCCGCCTGTCTTTTTTTATTTTTTCATAGACAAAGAAATGTTATGATATAGGAGAAGAAACAAGTGTCACAAATAAGAGACTAGTTCCAAGCGGTGGAACATGTTAGAATAATGTAGATGTGCTCCTTTCACCATAGACAATGCTACACCATTGTCACCCAGCCAGAGGAACAAAATCCACTCCTGAGCACCTTAAACTTTGAAAGAAAGAATGATTCTGAGAAGCCACACTAGAACCAACAAATGACTAAGAGAGTGCACCCTCTCCAAAGGTAGTGCACAAGAGAAAGTACTGGAAAGACTGAATAAGATAAAACCATACAACTACAGTTTTTTCTGCTCTTCCTCCAAACTTGTGCATTGTTTCCTGGATTTCTAAGTGAGAGTGAGTGAAAAAATGAGCCAAGACGTCCTCTATTTATATTAATTTGTCCAGTGAATTTTATGGTTGGGCCGACCTGACTTTCTGGTAATTATACTTTATGTTTATCTTTCTCCTGTAAGGCCGAATTTTATTCCTCGAGGATAATACCTCAATATTATATATTCTATTGAGACGACATGTCTTCTAGGGTTTTCACACGTCTATTTAGGTTTCTCTTGCTTTTGGAATATTCTATTCTAGTAAAAGGTTACATATGGAGGTTAATACCTCCCGTGGCTACCATAATATCAACACTCCCTCTTAGCTAGGGAGGGATTAATGGTCTCAAACACATCCATCCATCTTCACATGGAATGGCAAAGAATCACATAGTATTGTAGACCATTCTACAGGTAGCATCATCATTACTATCAGCATCATCTGGTAACAATCATCAAAACATATCGTCCTACTTGTTATTTGTATTCTTCTATCATAGACCAATATTACAATATCTATGAGCCTAATTTAGCTATATTGATGATCCATATCCACCACCATGTGTCTAGAACCTCATTTGATTCTTGTCCCATGACAAGAATCATGACCTCATCGGAGCCAAATTCACCTCATAGTTGATCCTCTCATAGGATCACTCTGTGAATGAATTTAGCTCGATGCTATCGGACACGTGTGCCTAGAACCTTGGTTATTTCTTGTCCCATGACAAGAATTATCACCACATCAGAGCCACAAACACCTCATGGTGATCCTCTCATAGCATCACTCTGTGAATGAATTCAACTCGATGATATCAAACATGTGGAATTGCACCTCAAGCACCTTGATTCTTCAGTCTGTCAAAGACTGTTTTGGGGAACATATACTATGGATGTAGATATTCCCTATCTCCCCTGGTCTGCATCCCATTTCCTTTGGAGATAGAATCATGTTGATGCTTATCGGGGATACTCACCTACTCATGAGAGTTTTAAGCCCCGATGCAATTCACACATAGGATATCTAGCAACAACTCAAATATCCAGTCCATCGAAGATTACATCTGGGCCTATTTTCACATGATCAAGTCTATCTAACCAATATTGGAATATCGACACGATGTTTCAATCGTCAATACTCCCCTAGGGAAACATTTGCATTCCTATCAAGCTTGTCTCAGAGTGAGGCTTAGTGAAAATGTCAACTATCTTATCATTTGTGGATAAGTGATGGAGCCTCACTGCTCCTTCTTGCACAATTTCTCTGATGACATCCTACAATCTCCTTCATCCCAAATTTTGAATTCAAATCCCTCTATCTGAGAGAATCCTCAGACCATGCTTTCATCTGTTGAATTCTGCTTTGCATCCTACAAAGTGTCACAAAACTAATATGACTTCTTCCTGATCATTTTCTCCCTTTCAATTCTGACTCCCTCTGAGTCCTTTCAATTATTTTGTTCTTCTTGTCATACTTTTCTTGTTCCTAACCAAGAACTAGGGGCTCCTGTACCATGGATAATTGCCCTTCTAACAAAGATAAGTTTGGCCTCTCGTACTAGGATAATAACCAAGATGGCCTCCCATAAGGATAATAACCACAATGGCCTTCTGTACTAGGATAATACCCAAACCAAAAACAAAAATGGGCTCCCACACCAAGTAAAAATGGTCCAATACAAAAGAAAAATAATTAGAATAACTAAATTATACTTACAGTAATATTTGTAGAGATTCGCCTGATGTATTTAGTAGAAATAATCGTCATCACATTTAGTATTCTTCTTCTTCTTCTAAGGGTTTCTGCAATATATTTCTAGATAGAATTCAGGTTTCTTCTTAAACAAAATCAGACATAGATGGTGAAACTTGGGTATATTTTTATGTCCGCAAATGCTCTGAATAAATGGTCCCATGAGATCGGTAATCCATTAAGAGATATAGTGACAAGTTATGCATTTGGAACTTCATCTCCAATAGCTTTAACTTGATTCTTATTTTACAGACCTTTTTTAAATATATGTTGATTATATTTGACTTTGACATCTTGATGCATCATATTTGATTTCTCAAAGCTAACTTTCTGCTAATGTTCTTGCTTTCAAATAATTTTACCAAGGCATTGTACATTTTCTTGGCATTCTTTAGTTCTGCAATATGTGGAATCAGATTCTCTCTAACAAAATCTACTAGCATTCTTCTGGTCATTACTTCTTTCTTCTTGTTCTTGACCTTCTCTTCATCTTCTACCGAATCAGGAATGTTCTGGTTTATGTAGTCCAAAAGATCATTTTACTCTAAGATAAGAAGTAACTTAATCTTCCATGCTCTGAAGTTGGTGGCGCCTTTCAAACTATATTCTACTCTGAAACTGGTCTTCGTCACTATTTTGAATTTGACCTTGACCATTCAAACTTTGACTTAGACCAGTCAAACTTTGACTTTGTCCCAAAAATCCAACCTTGACATTTTTTATGGTTGAGGGCACTAGAATATCCAGGAATTAGGTCCAATGCTTCACTAAAAGTGCCCAATAATTTAGGGTTAGGTTTTGCTACAGCTGCAAAATCAAAAACCCTAGTTGCAGCTACAACTGGTGCTACAATGAGCTTGACAAGGAACTCTTGATCTACCTTCCAGCGGTTATAAGGTTTTGAAGGTAGTGTGGGCCCATAACTTGTTAGAATAATGTAGATGTGCTCGTTTCACCGTAGACAATGCTATAGCATTGTCACCCATCCATAGGAACAAAATCCACCCCTGAGCACCTTAACCTTTGAGAAAAAGAATGATTCTGGGAAACCACACTAGAACCAATAGATGACCAAGAGAGAACACCCTCTCCAAGGGTAGCACATAAGAGAAAAGACTGGAAGTACTAAACAAGAGAAAACCATACAAATACAGTTGTTGTTTCTCCTCCTCCAAAATTGCGCATTTTTTCCTAGTTTTCTAAGTGAGCGTCAGTGAACAAATGAGCCAAGACATCCTCTATTTATATCAATCTATCCAGTGAATTTTCTGGCTGGGCTGACCTGACGTTATGGTAATTATATTTTTTTTTATCTTTTTCCTGTGAGGCTGACTTGTCTTCCTAGAGGATAATACCTTAATATTATATATTATGTTGAGTCAACATGTCTTCTAGTGTTTTCACACATCTGTTAAGGGTTTCTCTTGCTTCTGGAATATTTTATTCTAGTCAAAGGTTACATATGGAGGTTAATACCTCCTGCGGTTACTATAATATCAACAGAACATACCTATGCTCAATACAAGGGAATCCATGTGAGGCATGGACACTCGGGGGATGTTTCCTCTACGGGTAAAGGGAGTCACGTTGCAAAGGATATATGAAAGGCACTACTTAGCTAGTGATAAGAATTGTTGGGGAAAAAGGGCTTATAATGAGAAAGTGGGAGCCGACAATAGGCTCAACAATGAAATAAAGATAATGGGATGCAATTTAAACTTAACACAAAATTTTCCTTTTTCATATATTTAGTCCCCTAGGCCCGAAAAAGTATAAAATAATACCCGGGATAACTCTTCTTGCCAATAGTGACTAGAGTATTCCTTTTTCGTAAATAGTCTACTTGGTCCAGAAAAGGGTTAAACTTATACCAAATAGGCATCCTTTCAAAACCATTTAACGAGTGTGAAAGAGACATGTTCACTCGACAATCTTTTCATTTTTTTGTGACTCAAAAAAGAGCGTAACGAAGACTCGGGGGGAGTCCCATAGGTAGTAGTCAGAATGATATTGAGTAAGAAAAATGGGGATCGAATGAAAATTCATGATTGTACTATAAGGAACTCCTAGTCCTATGGAGTAATGTCTACATGGGCACCAAATGACAAAAGGGTTGTAACTAGTGTACCCATGTTTGATAAGTCTCGACCACTTAATAACAACAGTTCTAGTAGTAGTGAGAAGGTTTTGTGTCGCTAATAAATGGGTTCGTACTTAGGGAATATGAATCACAGTTATGGGACGATGAAAAAATGAAAAGCGGGGTGAGAACCTATCCTATATGTCGGTGACGGAATATACATGTTGAAGGTACAAACAGACGATACGACACTGGAAATATGTTAAAAAATGCTAAACAAAACTAGGTTTTTCACAACATTATTAGTCCATAGGAAAAAACTATATAAAAATTGGTTTTTTATATATTTCATTTTTTTTTGTTTTTCAATTTGATAAAGGAAAACAAAAAACATTTCGTCTTCAGCTCAACTTATATATGTTATAATGGATGAATGCATGATTTTTTTCTCTACTTAGTTATGTGACAAATTCCAATATAAAATGTAATTAGCATATGCATTAGATACTTGATTATAACTTCTAGAGATTTGATTATCAGTAAGAAAATCAAAGTATCGTTCCAAAACTCCTACCCATAGGAATATTTGAAGTAAAGTAGGATCTCGCACATGGTAATTGTTGTTCAACTGACATACAAATAACTGGGATTCTAGACAAACTTTTAAAGATCGAACACCATGTGAAATGGCTTCATGTAATAGCTCTATGACGATGCTATATTTAGCCATATTCTTTGTTGATGGATCCATAGAAATGTCACTTGAAGACACCAGTTGTCTCTCAGGAGAATATATAACACAAGTGGCGGAAGCCACGTTCAGCTTATGATGACTGGCATTGTATGCGATTCCTAAGTATACTAAAGACTCTGTTGACATCTTCTGACCAAGGGAAAACTCAGTAAGCAAGAAGACGATGCAAAAGAAATAACAAAAAAGGAGTATATACACTAATATAGAAAGGCTACAACCGAATTTGAGGGCTCAAGCATAATACCTTTTAAGGTAGATCCCATTTCTGGGCTCGTCCAACATGTTCCCCTCATAATATTCTAATTCGCTGGCTCTTCTCTCTAGGACACATTGCACGTTTTTTATTTATCATATTGAACCTTAACACATTTTTTATTTTCTTTGATAGCTTAGAGGCGTCTCGACGCTGCTCATCGAGGTGCTCTAGGTGCACGAGGTGTTCTTTAAGATCGGATGTGTCAGGTAGGATTTCAATTACCAATTTAAGAGAAGGGATTTCGCACTCAATAGGAAGAATCGACTCCAAGCCATGTACCAACTGCAATGGAGAGAAACTAGTGGAAGTATTTACCATGGTTTGGTATTCCCAAAGTGAAGGTTAAAGCATCACGTGCGAGTCAAATTTACTTTGGCTCGCAGTTTTTTGCAAAATGGTCTTGAGATATTTATTCACTCCCTCTACTTGTCCATTTTCCTGGGGATAATAAGGGGAAGAATGGCCATGTGTAAACCCTATTTTCAATGCTAACTCTATCATCATTTCATCTTGAAAGTGACTACCATGATCAGTGAAAATATCCTTTTGGATTCTTAACCAGGCTATAATCTGATTGAATACAAAGAATGTTGTAGTATTACCATAATCTTTAACAGTAGGCATGGCTTATGCCCATTTAGTGAAATAATCCACAGCCACGATAATATGTTGGTGCCCCTAGCCAAGTTCAGGTTGTAGTCCATAAAATCCACCCCCCACTTGGTAAAGGGAGTGATGGTGATGACTAGGTGAAGAGGGGCTGGGTGCGAGCGCATTTTCCGAGCGAACATCTGGCAAGGGTGACACTTCTTGACTACTTCAATGCAATCTTTAAAAATTGATGGCCAAAAATAACTGACTCCCAATATCTTTTGGGTTGTTGCAAGCTCGGATAGATGACCACCACATGCCCCACTGTAACATTAATTGATAAAAAATTTAACCTCCTCGTGATTCAAGAAACAACGTAAGGTATTATCCACCCCTCAACAATACAAAGTGTCACCGATAATAATGTAGTTCTTAGCTTGCTGACATACACGTCGTCGATCGTCTCTCAACAGATGTTGAGGGAGCTTAAAGGTTTGAAGACAGATCAAAATGTCTCCATACCATGGGTCTGAAGATGAGATAAGTAAAATGTGTTCATCCGTGAACGAATCATCATGAAAAATATCCTCATCCAATCTAGGGAAGCCTGACATTAGCTCGAAAAAAACTGGCGACTTTTTAGATTTTACAAAAGCGAAATCGATATCAAATTGTTGAAAAATAACAATCCACTTATTGTATTTCCCCCCTATGATATGCCTATTTGGGATGTATTGAAATGGATTGATATATTCAACCGTAGTAGTTTTGTAGAGTAAGATATAATGTCGTAATCGTTGAACCTTATGTGCAACGGCCAAGGCCATCTTCTCTACATGAGAGTATTTAAGTTCAGGACCAGCCAGATTTCAATTGAGATAGTAGAAAATGTGTTCATGGATCTCATCGTCCTCCTGAACTAGTACCATACCAATCGTCCCTTTGGACACAGAGATATAAATAAAAAATTCTCTACTGTAGTCTAAGGGATTCAGCAGAGGTGTTTATACCAAGTCTTTCTTGAGAGCATCGAAGGATTCTTGGGCTCACTCATCCCATATAAACAGAGTGTCCTTCTTCAAAAGATGCATGAAACCTTTAGTTTAATTGGCATAGTTCACTATGAAACGACGTAGGAAGTTATCCTTCCCATGTAAACCCTGAAGTTTCCTAATGTTGCATGGGGGGAGGAAACTGAATTATTGCCTCAACCTTCATAGGATCCACCATGATCCCATGCTCAAATACTATGAATGCTAAAATATGACTAGACCTAACGCAGAAGATTCACTTGTGAGGGTTCAACCGAATGCGATAATAACGACATCTCTCAAATACTAGTCAAAGATGAGTTGAGTGATCTACCCTCTTGCGAGAGTGAGAAACGAGATCATCCAAGTAAGCTTCGACGATATGCTTAAGATTCTGAAATGCAAATGTCATGGCACGTTGGAAAGTTGCTACGGAGTTTTAAGACCGAAAGGCATTTTTCAGTATGCAAAGGTACCCCAAGAACAAATAAACGTTTTCTTGTGTTTATCCTCTGGTTTTATTTGAATTTGATTATAACCTGAAAATCCGTCCATAAAGGAAAGACTTCACTTCCCGCACACTCATCAAGAATATGGTCAATAAAAGGAGTAGGTAAGTTATCTTTAGGACATGCCTTGTTCAAGTCCCTAAAATCCATACACATGTAGAATATTCCTTTCTTTTTATCTATGGGAACGGGGTTGGACACCCATTCGGTCAAGGGAGCCGGGTAGATGAAACCAGCGTTGAGTAGCTTATCCACCTTTTCCTTAATATCGGGGGCCTTCCTAGGATTAACAATCCTAAGAAATTGTCGAACAAGTTTAGCATTAAGATAGATTTTAGTTTCATGCTTGAAAATGCTAGGGTCGATCCCTCACATATCTTCATATGACCAAAAAAATACATCTTGAAATTCTTTCAAGAGATTGGTGTATATATGAATTTCCTCAGTAGAACAATCTGCACTAACATATACATTCTCGATTTTACCAGGGGTTCAAGAGATGTTGATCGCGATGGTAGGATAAATATTCTCCATGATTCCTTCAACATAAATACCATGCATATCTAAAGGAACCACGGCATGACTGACCATCTCACTCAAGGTAGATATAAAGTCATCATGTTCAATCCTAACAAGATCCGGGAGAAAATAGGATCAATGATGCATATCGTCCCAAGGCCTATCAAGACCAGACATGGTCTCTAATATGGATTCATCTGAATGTAAAGTATCGTCAAGGAAATCATGTGAAATATATGATTGAACGACCCATATGGGATCTAAAATGGGATCCACCTCGTCCATCTATGAGGAGGAAGGATCTGGGTCAGCAGTAGCTTCTAGAATAGCCTGATACACCACTTATGTTGTTGATAATGGAATTTCCATCCCAATGTGTGAATGACCTTCATATGACATATTCGAAGAAGGTAGGGTCCAAGGTTCATTGAAATATGAATTATGTTAAGGAATGAACCTCATCGACAATGAAGACTCACTGGAAATGGAATTAACATGTAGAATTGGTGTCATGAAATCAAAATTACCCGTCAAGGAGGAATACATCCCAACACCAACATTCTTATTTTCCTTCTAAGACTTATTAATAACAGGGACTGAAGGTCCCACTGATGCATTAGGACTAGTATGCACTAAGGAACACTAATCGATCGTCACAATATTCCCTTCATGAGGAAAGCATAGAGTGCATAATACTGATGAGACAATGGTTATCATGGCATAAGTCAAATTATGCACTAGTAGTAGATTGTAGTCGAGAGGCACATCAACCACCTTGACCTCAACCTCCATATTCTTTCCACCTAACTGGATCGGGAAAGCGAGAATGATCCCATAAGGTCTGAAAGAATTCCCATCAAATTCAGTCAACATGGTCGTCGATTGAGGCAAGGGCGGAGAGCCAATGGCTTTCCAACAAGATAGGGACATCACATATGTCAAAGCACATTCATCAATTATAGTACGTTTGATGGTAATTTTCATGTACTCCACATGGATTTGAAATTCCACGTGGTAAAATAAGCGAGGATTAATGTCTGTCGCATTAAACTTGATAACCTTTGAGTCACACGGGTCTATATCTCCTAACTCAGATAATAAGGCATTCCTCTGTGAAGGACACATGTGGAGCACCTCCAAAGCCGACATCGTGCATGGGTTTTGGCCCAAATCTTCACAATCAAATAGTTTTGGGTGGCTCTAGCATTATGATTGTGGTTAGAGCTCTTTAGTACTCCTTTAGAAATATGAGGCAGAGGTTCTAGCTTATCTATATGCAAGGGTGTTTATGGGGGATGAGGAGGCTCTAGACCTACAACAGTTTGTGAAGAAATGTAATCGCGATATCAAGTGGCTAAATCAATATGAGACTTAACCATATTGACACATAGATGGCCATTTTCATGTGTTGAGGGGTTTTGACTCCCACTTGATGCATTTCATGTGTTAGAGGTCCTCGAGGCTATATTTTGATTATGTGGAAACATGTTTGTCAGTATAGAAGGTGGATGTGATAAGAGCCTATAGGCTTCCTCAATTTGGGGGAAAAAATGGGTAAGGTGATCATATTTACAAAGTTTACAGGGAAACTTCACCTTTCACTTTTCTTTCTTTCTCTCACTAGAATTATTATTCGATTTATCATTATTACTGTCATCCTTGGATTTATTTTTATTATTATTCCCACCCTTATGATTATTGCCATGTCCTTTCCTCTTGTTCCCTCCTGGTTGTTGGTTATCATTTGTGTTTTTCAACGATTGTACAGAATGCACATTCGTCGACTGGATGGTGGAGGATGAAGCTGAAGCTTGTCCTGCTACAGGCTAGCTTAGACACAAATATTTCAACTATTTTGTCACCATGTCTATAGCATTAGCATTTGTGGAGCCTATGATTCCATTAACATGAGGCTCAAGCATTTGTCTAGGATCATATTTTGATCACTGTGCGTCAGGTAGAATTTCATAAAGCATCCTAGATTGAGCATATATAAGGTCCAACTTATGGGATTTTAAGATGGATTCTTCCTCACATGTCACTCCATATGTAGAAACATCCTTCGAAATCTAAGGCAAAAAATACTTGAGGAACCATTCCAACAGAAACTATGGAGGAATGTAGGCTTTAATCAAGCTCTTCCTTCTACGCCATTCTTGGATATGATCAGAAATATGGGTGGCTTTATCTTGCCGAAGAGTCGACAAGTGTTATAGGTCGGCATCGTAATAAACCAATAGTTGCAATTGATTGAGAAAATACAAAACCATCTTACTGAAAGTTCTGTAGTTTCCCCTAGGTAGCTTGATGTACCATTTCGAAGTGTCCCCCACGAGGGTGTGTTGAAATAGCCTCAAACGAATAGAATTTTCATTTAGAGAGTTAGATCAGCACCATAGGTGGAAAGTAGTCACATGATCACCTGTGTCCTCACCAGTCTTGCCTTTGAATTTTGGAATGTCTGAAGGAAGCTTGGTGGGGACGAGGGTCCATGACGAATCGTGACGCATAGGATCATTCATCAATTTCGAAAAATCTGGAAGATTTAGTGTGGCAAGAAAATGGAGCCATCATTGCGGCCTCTGAGCCCATGCTCCTGGGAAATATTGGGGTTGAGAGATTGAAAACCATCCAGGGTTCTAGTATATACCATGGTTGTTTCTGGTAGGATAGTATCCTCCCCATAATTGATTCATGAAAGGTTGTAAGGGCACCATACCCATAGAAGCAGCATGATAAGGATTATATATGTTTCCCCCAGATGAAGTAAATCCATGTTGGGGTTTTCCCATACTGTAAAACTGACATCCTCCAAATGAAACACCATAGGACAAAGGGGGATTCTCCATAGTAAATTCATTCATCGGAATCAGAATTGGAGGAAGAAGGAATGGCGGATGGAATATAGGAAGTAAATTGACCGCCCATTTGAGCACTCCATCTTGGAGCACTGAATCTAGGACTAGGCTCAAAGGAAAGAGGATTCCAACCTCCAATCGTAGGAGTCACTTGGGGAATATGACCTCCACCAAACGAGAAAGGAACATAAGGAGGTGTCGTGCCTCCAGACCGAAAACTAGGATTCATATTAGTTGTCGAAATAGAGGATGAGAAGTGTGACATCATGTCAGGCATACCAAAATAAAAAGGGTTATAGGACAAAGGTGTTGACTGCAAATCATGATTCATCATACCAAAAGGAAATACAAAAGGATATGTTCCCATGGGTCGAGCAGAACTCACAGGTTGGGTAGAACTAGATGAGGGATCCTCTGGCATCCACACCGTTGAGGATAAGGGAGTTGAGGGGACCCCACTGATCACAAAGGATAGGGGAGTCAAAGGGCTTCCTGAGACGTTCATATATGACTTAGTACTCATGGTAGGATGATCACGAGTCTGGGAGGTGGAAATATATGCTCCACATTTATTAACTCTATGCCTTTTAGAAGGTGGCTTCGGTAAAGGATCAAGACGCGGTGGTAACTTCAAAAGATGAAGAGACTGACGAGGGGGATGGTCTTGCTCCATGATGATTCAGAAATTGAGATACAATACAAAATCATAAGGCCAACTAATAATCAGAGAGCACACTCTTAAATAAAGCAAAAGGCCAATGCACTGAAATAGGATATAATAGATAAAAGGGACCTACCGAACTAAAGTAGGTATGCCTCACCCAAGAGGGGCCTAAGACTCTGCAACAATAGAGTGGAGGTGTCATAATTAGTTATAAGGACCCTCGTAGGCTTCACAGCATAGTCAGTCAGATCCCTCTAGAGAGGAAATCCTCCATAAAGTCTGTGTGTTTTCCGACCCTTATTTGACTCAGGGTACCCATAGAATAACCCCTGCACGAAACCTATGTGGCTACCTATGTCAATCAATTAAATTCACAATGATATAACCAATGCTCAGGTGATCAGTTGCAAGTCTGGTCCACTGTATGGGAAGGGTAGCAAAGCAAAAAATATTGAAAGCACTACCTCTCGTGGAGGTAAAGGCACTAGCAAGACCCCCAAATACGAATAGAACCCCAGAAATATCTTTGACACTAGGAAGGCATTAGAGGGCTATCTCTGCAACCAACTTCGCATGACCTCATTCTTAACTCCAGTGTAAGCAGAGCCTCCTGAGGAAATCAATTATACAATGGGTTTCACCACTCCCTGGTCAAACATATACGTTCAGTTTTATATCCTTGGAGAAGTTTACTCACAAAATACTATTCCAAGGCCCTAGGTCCTATACTTGTTTGTGTACCCTGAAAAATAAAATCATTTCTAATCAATTTTAATTATTCAGCATTAATTTTAATGGCTTCTGCTTACTCAAAACGTGCGATCGTGAAAATAATGGTATTATGACTCAGCATCTAAAAAGAAGCAAATGTAAAAACATTGCTAAGTACTAGTCTTGATTTTGAATAAGATGGTATGATTCTAAATGTTATTTCCATAATGCAATCTCTACAATTTCAATGAAGTGCAATCTTTCCTAATATGCAAAAACTAATGAAAAGTAGCCAAAAGTGCAAATTCCATAAGTAAAATGCAAGAAATAATTCTTTTTTTTATTTTTGATATAATGAAAAGAAAATGCAAGGACTGAATAACAACCTCACAGGAAGACCCTACTGCAAGAAAAAGGAGACAAGATAAGCAAGATACCAAGAAGAAACTACCCAGACTAGTGTGCAAGGAAAAAAAAATGAGAAGAATGAAAAGAAAGGAGTTCGCCCAAAGAATTCACCAATAAAACATCTTCCTATCACTTTGTAGGCACTTAACAGTCAGAAAAGGGACCCAACAAGTCTCAACAACCAACAAAACTCACCCACCAAACACCAAACTCACCCAAACAAGACTAAAGAGATAGTGTGTGTGACTATTTAAACAACAGATCATGTATGTATGCACCCTAAAGGAAGACATCCCACGTATGTACACGCCCTGTCAAGGGACAACCTACATATGTCAAGGAAGACACTGCCTGGGAAAGGGTTAAGACAAGAAACTTAGATATAATGGAAAATATAGGTTGTCAAGAAGTAGATGACAGATAAACTTAGGAAAACAAAGATAAAATAAAGGAGAAAAACACCCAACACCCCAAAAAGGAGATCTCCCCAGTGGAGTCAATAATTATGTTATGAGGAAAATCTCTTTATAGATAGGGGCAAACCGCAACAGATGGAATGACACCTGAAATCAACTCTGATCTCAAATATGTTGTATAAATGAAATTTTAACAAGAGAAGGCTAGAATCCTACCTCGTGTAGACGTATGAAGAAGACCATCATTGAGCACATGACCCAAATCCTTACACCTACAACTTCTCTTGAACAACCAAGATAGGCAAGCATGTGGTATTGATATATAATGTTATCATATAAATCAGCATAATCCATTAGCATACATGACAAATATGCCCATGGAAAGTAATTCAAATATTTGCAAGACATCAATTAGACAAGAAAAGAGTATTTCTATTAATGTAATCAACAGAAGTACATAGGTGACAAACTTCTGTAACGACACATATCGGAATCGAGAAAAGAAGTCCCTCCAGCTGGGCCTCCTGCACTTCAATCCTCCACAAAGGAAATCTCATATGTAGGATCCAATGAGGTTCTCCATCACAATATAGGAAGAGCTTGGGGTTTGAACACAAGAAGTTCAAACTTTCAAGGACAAAGGGATGCAGACTCAATTGAGGTTAAATTTCTCCAGAGTGTATTTTCTCTCAATGATGAATTGTGTATGTTTAAAGATTGGATATGGCTAAATTTATAACCTCCAAATGGAATTGAAGAGTCGATTCGAAGTGTTTCCATCATATGGAAGGTCAAGGATCATAGATCGCATGACATGGAATGGAAACCTAACACAATTTTAATTTTTGAGAACCAAACCCGATGTACGCGAGCTGTGATGGAGAAACTCGTGTATGTACGCATGCTTCATAATTGTCAAGTAGCGTACATGTATAAAAATGTGAATTTTTATCTCTGGAGTGAGGGGAAATGAGGTCTGCGGAGGAAATGGAAGGCCATCAAAGCAAGATGCATGGAGTATGGAAATATTTTCTATAACAGTGTGAATATACATTAATATATATATACCTTTGAACATACACACTTTACAAATTAATATCTAAGAATGATGTATGTACACCCTAATTAATTACAGTGTGGGATATATATATATATATATATATACAAATTACATATCTAATCATGTTGTATTTATGTTGGTGTTCTTTTAAGAAAGAGGCTCTTTGTCAATTTCATCATCTATCGAGGGCGTATGGGAGGAAGCCATGTGTCATTGTACGTTAACATCACATGACAGGGCAGATATGGCTTGGAATGTTCGAGACAACAGAACAAGGCTTGGAACATTGGAGATGACATAAGAAGTGAATTTGTTATTCTTTCCTTCCCAATTTTTCTATGTGGGAAGGAAAGAATAGAACTCAAATTGCCAAGAATTAGAAATATTTCCTTCCTCGTCCTATTGGGTTCCTAGCCTTTCGTAGGTTTTATTTACTAGGTCCAATCCCAGGTCTAGTATTCAAGAAAGAAAAGCCATATCATCTTAGGGACATATCAGTTGAGAGAGGCCTTTCCTTTATTACTTACATCAAACATGATTTAACAACAAAGGTTTGGAATCTTCCTTTGGACCACCATTATTTATTTGCATATTTTCCAATAATTACTTATATGTTGCTCAGAGGCTTCAACTTAGGAGCCCATAATAACAAAACCATGACAGAGTGAGAGTTGGTTAGAGGGACAAATTTGATGAGGCAACTATGTTTTTGGGGGTCAAACCACTTAGCGGTAGAAGCATATCACTATGTATCGCTCCCGTCCCCCCTATGACTTCCGAAATTTCTGTTGAGAAACATTGAGAGGGAAGGATGTTGGACCATGGAATAGGTGCAAATTTAGGTGATTTTTTTCTTTTCTTACTGGATATCTCAAGTAATAGGGTTTTTTTTATAGAGAATGTTCAAGAGGGAAGTGAAATGGAAGAAATCACTTAAGTGTCTTTGCATCTATTTCTTAACTCAATTGAGGTTAGGCAGGATTTTAACCCTGCATTGATTGGCAGTTGTTGTCGAATGTTTCAAATGGAATTTGAAAGGTACTATTCCTGTAATTTTGTGCTCTGTTAAATTTAGTTTCTCAAAAAAAATTAACTCTTTTGGTGGAATCATTTTCTACAAAATTTAACGATAAGTTAAAGATTCTTTTGTTGGGTCGGGTCCATGTTGTGGCCGCAACACCCCCCCTTCACCTTTTCTTTTACAAGTAAAAGGAAAGGGGCCCCCTACTAAATTTTCAAACATATTTCCTAATCCTCTACTACTTGAGCCTAATTCTATTTATTTTCCTACCTTGAGGGATTTGGGGGGTTAATCTTTTTGATTGACTATTGTCTTTGATGGATGTTGATTGTTCATTTTTATCTGATGATTTCAAATGTATTAATGATCTTTATTGACCTGTGATATTTTGTCGAAATTTGTATGATGAAATTGACATGTTATCTTCGGACCTTTGGTTGATTACGAAATTCTTAATGATCTTATGTGGTTGTAGGGTTCAATGTTCTATTGCATAACTTGAATGAATTTATTGTTGAATATTTTCTGAATGGGAAACTTAAATTTTTCATCCTCTTGCTTACATATTGTGCTTAACGTTTTCATCTTTATTCTTTTGCATGTTGATCTTACTCTTTTGTTTCAAACTCTAAGTTTGAATCAAAAAACCACTAATCCTTCTTTTGAGTTTGAGACTTGCCACATACAGTTTTCAGGAAACTTATCTACATCCACCCACAATTATCTTTGAACAAACCCGATACTCATTTATAATTTTGATTGAAGGCAGGGAATGTATTTTTTATGGTATAATGGAAAATGTCTTCTTAATCGCATAAATGATCTCATATTTTATGTGGTTGTGGGAGTAGGTTTGCAGGGCCACTTCATTTACGTGACCGCTCTAGCCTTGAAATGCATGTGGGAATCCCTTCATCTTCATATTCCATAGACCTCTCTCCATTGTGAATCTTGTCTGTCATTTGAAGCCAATATTCAAAATTATAGACTAAACCTTGTCTTTCCCAAACCTCAGTTGATTATGTTACTATTGCTTTTGTATTGATGAAGTCGTGACCTTGATCCTTGTTCGGAACCCTGAATTCTGTGTAACTTGACCTCATTTTCCTAATTTTATTTTATTATTATTTTGTACATACTTTGTATATTTTTATTATTTATTGTTTATTATTTGTATTTTTGCCTCCATTTTCATTTGTATTTTTCCCCTAGTTTTGAAAAACCACATGGTTTTTATTCCCCCTGGTTTTCCCCAAACTTACCCTTGATATTTTGTTTTTTTTTTACATGGAAAAAATCAAGTTTACTTTAGAAATATTTTACATGGGTCAAATTTGTTTTACATGAGTAAACTATTTTTTACATGTGTTTTGCCTAAAACCTTTTGTATATATATATATATATATATATATATATATATATATATATATATATATATATATATATATATATATATAT
>ML786067.1:941274-951964 GCA_009831015.1 Picea engelmannii | reverse complement strand
ATGAAGACACCATCCTTGACAGGAGAATGAGAACTTCAAAACGAGGAAATGTGGAATATCTTCGAATTGGTCTTAAAGGCACAAATCCAAGCAAATCCAAGTGGATTGAGGTTGGAAAGGTGAGGGAACTATACCCTCATCTTCAGATAAACTGAAAATAGTCTTTTGGAGGTCCAAAAGCTTTCCAATGGGGAGGTGTGATCCAGGGGATCAAATTTTGCTCAAAATTCAAAGTGCTCAGAATCACTTCAAATCAAACAAGTGCATAGGCCTCATTGTCACAAACCCAACGCAACTCATTTGGGTTCAAACGGACATTGGATGAGTGAGATATCGCGTTCTGTTCAAATCGTCAAACAGGCAAAAAAAATGTGTTGGCTGTACAATCTGTACAATCCGTATGGATGCTGATGTGGCAGGGCCATACGATGACATGGCAGAGCTGTATGCTGATGTGGCAGAGCTGTATGCTGATGTGGCAGGGCTGAGTTGGTAGACAGTTGGCAGTTGGACGATGAATTATTTCTAGACACGTGGCATCTTGGTGGTGAATGGAATGGTGACACGTGGCCCAAGCAAGGGCCGCCACGTGTCACCTGGACAATGGTTTAAAACTTGTGTAGTCGGCAGGACTCAACCCTGCGACCTCCGGGCAAGGGGAAGAGCTTTGGGAAGGGCCGCCCAACCGGCGCGCCCACCAATGGTTCTTAACATATATATGGGGTTTAAATTATTTGAATTGCATATGTTTTGAATTGGGGCGCAGTCCAGGTCAGGGCTAAGCCCCAGCCCCCGGTCATATATATATCCACAATATAACCACCAGCACGTGCACATTCAAACACCATGCCCTTTGCCACTTGGCGCTACCATATGTTTTAAACCTTGACCCCTTTTTGTATATGTGTGCGGTCGTATGGTAATTCCACATGCCCAATGGGTTGGTGGTTAGGGGCTAGGCATGCCCTAACCATCCTACAGTTTGCACGGTTATGTGGTTGTGCGCTCGGTGCTAGGTTTTAGCATGGAATTGAGTGTGGGTGCTAGGTTGGACACACGGAGGTGCAAATTGTCGATCCAGAGATAGCAAGTTTGAAGGGGAACTTTCAGGAAGCCTATCTTCTTCATTTTTTGGCCAAATCAGGTGCCAAAAAAGCCCAGCTAGGGGTTTTGGGATGTTCTGAAGCCATTGGAGCCATATATTTGGAATTTTGAGCATTGTAAAGAACATATTTTATCACTTTGAGCAAATAATACAAAAGATCCATTGGAAGCTGGACCAGGAGATGTAGCCCAAGAGAGGGGTGAACTCCTTTATCATTTGTTGTGTTATGTGTTTTCTGTTCATTGTTATTTGTTTCTTCTTATCTGCATCTTGAATGTGTATTTTCTATAAAAATTTGTGTTTGCAAATTGATCCATTTGCATAAGAACACTTGAATTAATACTTGCAAATATTTTCAAGAATACAAGTCTTTATCATTTTCAGATCATCCATTGTGTAGGCATGTCGATAGTGGAAGCATTACATTATAGGGAAGGAAACGATCATCCACAATGATCACAAGCCTTTGTAATTCATGAAGACACAAGGAAAGTTACGGAATGACTGCCATCATAATTGGTCCACGTACATACAACAATTCTACTTAAATATCAAGTCCAAGAAGGGTAGAACCAACCATGTTGCAAGTTACCTCATTCATCCCCCGGTGGCAGCACTAACCACAGTTCTTAACTCCTATGGACATGAGACATCCGAATGGCCACAATTATACAATAATGACTCTAAATTTTCTACTTCCTATTAGACATTGAGCGCAAGAAAAATAGTTCACAACTTTCATCTTCGAGATGGATTGTTATGTCGTTTGAGCCATCTTTGTGCTCCTTCAAGCGAGCGTGACAAGATTATTTGGGAAGCTCATTACAGTCGGGAAGCGAGACATTTTGGTGTAAAAAAGGCAGTGGCAATACTGTAAAATCATTTTTATTGGACAAAGCTTCGACAAGACGTTCACAAGTACATCAAATGATGCACTACTTGTGTCATTTCCAAGCCCACCATCAAGAAATAGGGTTTATACACCCCTCTTCCTACTCTGGATAGGCCTTAGGAGTCCATCTCCATGGAATACATGTCTAGTCTACCTTCAACCAAGCATGGGAATGATTGTGTCTTCGTGGTTGTTGATCGATTCTCTAAGATGGAAATTTTGGCACCCTGCAAAAAGAGCATCACAACTGAGGCCACCTCCAAGCTCTTTTTCACACATGTTTGGGTTCATTTTGGGCTCCCACAAAATATTATATCCGATCGAGATAATACGTTCCTGAGCACTTTTTGGTCTAGTCTATGGTTGATAATGGACACCAAGTTGACCAAATCGACTTCCTTCCACCCACAGACTAATAGAAAAACATAGGTAGTTAAAAGGATGATTGTTCATATCTTGAGAATGTATAATTCCAAACATCCACGCACATGGGATGAAATCCTTCCTTATTTTCAACATAGCTACAACAAATCCCTCCACAACTCTGTTGGCCACAACCCTTTTCAGGCGTGTTTGGGGTTCCAACCATTGGCTCCCATTGATGTAACTTTGTCCATTGCAGTCGCACATGAAGAGTCCTCCCATGTCCAGAATGAGGTTGATTGGGCAGCCAAATTTGTTGATCACATCCAGCACATCCAACAACAGGTTCATGATATTGTGTATAAACTCAATGCCAAGTACAAGCAGTGCCATGATCGACATCGACTACCACACAAATTCCAGGTGGGAGATAAGGTTTGATTGCATTTGCAGAAAGAGTGCCTCACAGGACCCCACTAGAAGTTGTTCCCACTTTGATATGTGTTTTACACCATCACCAAGGCTATGGGTGAGAATGATTTTGAATTAATTTTTCCTCCTTTCCTTGGCTTGAAACTAGTATTTAATGTTGAATTGCTCCGACCATATTTTCCACCTCTCCTGGATACTTTGGATGCGGACGAACAATTGGCCCCTATAAACTCAATCCTTCTTGCATCGAACTGGTGAAATTTGATTGTATCATGGACACTAACACAATGGACACCCATCCCCAGATGGGGTGGCATGCGGCGATGCCTTGCCACATGGCTCAGCATCAAGCCATAGCTTAAATGTTTTAGGCCGCTCCCCATCTCTTCCGCATTTACGATGGTAGCTGGCCATTACAGCCGCTATACGGAGGAGGGACTTCTCCCTCGTGCGAACGCACTTGCTCAGCCAGCATTCAATATGAAAGGGTTAATGGGAAGCCATGCGAAGCTGGCATTTGATAATTCGAAAGTTGGAGAGCCTGGACAGAGCTGGTTCACTCTCGTTTTGGACCTCCCCGCCGGTTGGGAGATCTGGTGCAGTTCTGGTTCACTCTCGTTTTGGTGCATCTTCGTTTTGTCTCATTATTTATGTGTCTTTATCCACCCCTTATCAACAATGATAAGGAAGCGAGGCAGGCCTCGCCGAGGCTCGGCCTGGTACACCCACAAAGAGCAGAGGCAAAGGAGGAAGAACCTAGAGTGCGCTCTGTCAATGGCGACTTCCATTCTTCGGCAGAGAGCTCAAGCCGACCAAATGGCACTCCATGCCATTATCGCTGAGCCTGGGACAGAACATAGCACGCGCACCATGGAAATTGAGCCCAGAAGTTGTCTGAAGGAAGGTGCTGAGGACGAGTTTCCAACCTGCTATGTTGAGGAAATTCCATACCTGGAGGATTTAATGACCACCCTGGAACCCCAAGCCACGGTGCCTGAAATACAGGCTGGAAGCGGTCCGAAGGGAGATCCGACAGACGAATTCCCAATTTGTATTGTGGAAGAGATACCGTGGACGGATGACTACAGCCATGTTGAGAAGGCAACGAACGAGGATGAGGCTCGGGACAATGCATGCGCAGAAACGAATGTGGACGAGAACAGAGCAAGGATGAATGTGTATGCGGCCAACGCAGGACTGAACATGAACGAGGCCAGAGCAGGGATGAACGTGGAAGTGGGGAACTAAACCTTCAACGAGATAGGAAATAATGACTTGCATGGTTCACTCCTCCGTGCAGAGCATCTGGATCTGGTGTTCGAACTCCAAGGCCACATGGTAGACTAGGAGCACAGAGCCCTCCTCATGGGACAACATCTGGACTTGCTCCTTGATGCGTTCTCCAACACTCCAACAAAGAGGAAATGTCCAATTTGTGTGCAGTCGTTCGCCATCCCAACCAGATCCACATGGCAGAAAGGCAATGGCGACAAGTCACCGAGTATCTGAGTTCTCCTATGCTAGTTTGTTTTCTGTTTAAACATGTTGTTGCTAAATGTAAACTTGAACTATGGCCATTTGTCCTAGTTTCCTTCGGGTAGGACAGAGGGCAAAACAGTTTTAGCTTATCCTCCTAGACTCATTTCACTCCAAACTATGTTGGTTTCCGGTAAAACGACAACATTTTTGGTGGCTCAGGATGACTATATCTTTGTGTATTTTGTCAATGTTTCTCTGTTAACTTAATATAGTAGGTACTATCTTTTTAAAAAATAAAAGAAAAAAAAACACAATGGACACCCATTGGTAGACTATCAAACTCCATCGGGTCATCAAAGTGGGGAAGTTTCTTCGTCAGGGCAAGTGGCTCACCAGGGCTCAGATTCAACAGAAGTTTCCTCATCTGATGCAGGCACTTGACGCAATGGAGGCCATTGTTTCCTAAGAGGGGAGGAATGATCCAGGTGGATATCAGTGGCCACCCACCTATTCCATTGGCTCAAAAACCAGTTTCCATTTTGGCAGTTTTTCTACAGTTTTTTAGGTCCTAAACTTCTGGGGCTATTTTGAGGCCCTAAACAAGTTTTTTGGGCACGACACTATCACACTATAAGCTTTAGACAAAGTGATGGAAACATGTGTATTCCTCTGAAATTTATTTCCAACGAGCTATCGTGTGCCTAAAACGGAGATCGTATGCAAAAGTTACAACCCCGGGAAGTTGATGTACCAACTTACCCCATCAATGCCCACATGACTTTTGACGCTTCATCTCCTAGGGTTAGGTTTTTTTATGTTTAGGGTTTTCTCATTTAGGATTTATGTTAATAAAGACCTTTGGAGCCTCATTGTAATCAAATTCTTGCAAATGAGGATAACCGACACATATCTTCTAAGAGATGAGCTACCTCCATTCTAGCTAGCTTGTGTTTTTTTTTCTTTTTACAGTCTTTTGTATTTCAGACAGTCGTTAATAGAATCTGATATTTATTGTATTAATGTGTTCCTTGCCACATATATGTGTATTTCTTATATCTTTGTTATATTTCTTCCTTCATATCATTCCTCAAAAATAATATGGATCAGAAGGTTTCTTTAGGAATTCCTAATCGCATTCAAATCTAGATGAAGAGAAGGCAGATGGGAGGCAATCAACACACTTAAGGGGCAAGAATAGGTAAGCCCATAAATGATGACAAGGCTGAGTCACTAGTCATTACAACATAAAGGAGAAAAAAATAATCTTAGCAATTTCTTTGATATTGCAATTTCAGTATGTTTCATTGTTGTCTTGGTAATGAGCATTAGATTTTGGTAGAAAAACACACCATTTTCTTGGCTAGAGATAAACCATGCATTTGGTATTGGGTAGGTTCTCAAAGTCACCAAATATGGCTCATTGGAATGCTACTAAATATGTGCTAAGAAATTTTAAAGGCACACTGAATTATGTAATTCTGTTTGGAAAGAATGAGGGTTTTATATTGGTTGGCTAAAATTGGGTAAAATCATGAATGTGGGTGTCTATTTTCCTTGTTTTTTGAGAAAACAAATTATATTTTCAAAAACAAATCAACCTTCAGTAAAAAAAAGTAATTTTTTGCTTAGAATTTCACTTTACAGTAAAAAAACAAACTTGTCATGAATTTTGTTAGCTTTCTATTGATTATTTTTTTGTTGACATTTGATATGTCAATTTAGAGATTTTTTGACAGTATGTTCCTTAAAAATGAAGGGATTGATAATGAGTTATATTTTTCGTCGTGAATGTACTCATTATTAAACCTTTTTTTATGAAAAGTTAAATATGTTGCAACAATCTAAATAGATGCTATTAAAGTATGACTATAGTTTTCACTTTAACGGATAAATATTATAATTACTACAATTTTTTTTAATTTGAACAATCTGAAAAAGTTGCATATTTTAAACACGTTTAGTGTGATACCATGTACATCTCCCTTAATTTTTATTTAAAAGTAAAATCTAAAAATACACTTTTAAAGCGGATAGTGAAAGGTTCTGTAATATAAATTTTTCATAATTTTCGAATGTGTATTATTGCAGATATTAATTTTTCATTTTAATGAATCATTATGTCATCTAAAAATAATATGCATACATTTTTTTATAAAATTAATTAAAATTACTAAACAACAATTAAATTAAATACAAATTGTATCAAATGAAAGTAGATTCAATTCTAAAAATGTTGGTATTAGTTTTGAAACCAAAATCACTGTATTTTAAGGAAAACATTCACTTACAAAACAATTCCTTTCAAAGTCAATAACTTTTGTCATAAGGAAGGTTTTCTCAAGCAATTTTTTTCAAAATCAAAGCTTTGTTTATCTTTTGTTTAAAATTAACTTTTTATCCAAAATTTATTTTAAAGCAATTTGGTTTATTGAGCAATTTTTTCTAAGTTTTTTAAGATATTACTATAAAATTAATTTCTTTTATTTCTTTTAAAAAATACTTTTTGAGCTATAAATTTTGATGTTTGAAATTATATTTCTTGTTATTAAATGTTGATTTTTTTTAAATCTTTACAAATTCAATGATCATGGGCAATAAAAGGGAGTGCAAGAGAAAATATGATCGCACTTGGGAGGATACTCATCGTAAATAACAGTCTAAAGAGTACTATAGAAGAAAGAAACATGAACGTGAAAATATGTAAGGAACATGTGATGATAATGTAATTAGAGATTTGCATATTGATGTTCAACGAGAAGAAATCAAACCAGGTACATGCATACATATTATAGATAATGTTTAGAATTCAAAAAAATATTGTCTTTAATATAATTTTGATTGTAATTTGGAAAATATTTTGCAAAAAATGGAAATAGATTTGCCTCATAACATTAATGAAGTCTATGAAGCCAAAATGAAGTAGAATTCATATATATATATATATATATATGAGCACTTGTAGATTTTAATTAACTTATGATATTATTTGTCTAGTTGAAACTTGGGAGCATGAAGAGTCTAAGGTCCCTAACATAGAAGGATTTGTCTTTTGGTCAGCATGGAACAAAAAGTCCCACCATAAAGGGATAGGAGGCATAGCTTGTTATATTAGAAAGAGCATTTCTCCTCACATTCAACTTCATAAGATCGACCCTCTAAATAAATACATTTAGATAGAAATTTTAGACACCAATGCTAAGAAGATGTATATAGAAATTTGTTATTTTGCACCTATTAATTCTAATTTTTATAAGAAAAACAATCAAGATAGCAATTGTCCCTATAATAATTTAGAACAAGATATTTATAATTTGAAAAATGAAGGTAATATCCTCCTGCTAGGAGACCTTAATGCAAGGACTGCAACTAAACACGCTACTTTTTTAAGCACTGATTCCAACCATAATCTTTTATGGCGAGATGAGGACCTTGTTTTATCTAATAGCTACAAAAGAAGCTCTGAAGACATATTTGAGAATTTTTGTGGTACAAAGTTGGTCAAGTTCTGCAGCTCTCAAGACCTAATAATTTGCAATGGAGTAATGAAGTGGCCAAAATCCAACCAGATGACTTGTATTCATGGGCTAGGTAGTAGTGTCGTAGATTATGTGATATATGATATCCTCGTTTCCAACCAAATAACAACTTTTAACCTTTTAAATGACCATGAACTCGACTTTGATCATAAACCTTTAACCCTAAATCTAAAATTTTCCATGAACAGGAGCACCATTGAAGAGAATTATGATAATCAAAGACAATTTGTAGTACTCCAGATATAAAATAGTATGCAGAACATAATTATTTTAGCTAGAAATGGCAGAGAATAATGATACAATCAGAACAATACCAGAATAATACCAGAATAACACCAAAAAGAGCACTTTAATTAATGATAGGAATGATCACTTGCCTCTTCAAGGGGGAAACCTCCAATAGAGAAGAGCGTTATTACAATAATATCCAAGAAAATATTTATCATACCCTCTACTTCTATTTATACTAAATCTATCTATCCAAAAGAACAATCTAGAGGAAGATCCTTCTAGAAGTGGAAGCTTCTATTAGGTCTTCTTAAATTTGTCTTATTCTTCCTTATTGCTAGGCCTTATTAATATTGGACTTTATTACATGGAATTATAGTATTCTACCCACATGAGGGGTTAGGGAGCTTAGTTCCCTAACATTCCCTCCCCCTTGAAGAACAGCCTTCTCCTCAAGGCTTCAGATGAGGGAATTGTTGTAGAATGGTGGTTGGCTCCCAAGTGGAATCTTCTGGAGGTGTATCTTTCCATTGGACTAACACTTCCTAGATGGTGCATTGATGGAGACGACGCTCTCTCTGGGCTAAGACTGCTTTTGGATGCAACCATATTGATCAAGACGGATTTCCACGCATGGAAGGACTTTACTGTGTTCACCTAGTTGATTTGCAGAGTGGTGAAGGTGGTGACCTTATGTGTTATGAGTTTTATTTTCTCATGCATTTTAGTAATGCTTTGTGAGGAAAAGGTCTCATGCATTTATTTTATGCTTTTATGAGATGCTCATGCATTTAATTATTCTTTATGAGCTTTTGAAAAACTCATGCACTTAATTATTTTTGTAAAATGATTAATACTTGTGAGGAAATTAGACTCACGTATTTTTCATTAAATTATAATTTGGAAATTGGTTTTTATGTGAGAAACCACCTCACACCAATTTGCCATTTTTCTCACTATTAGGTTGAGAGAATCAGGGACATGGATGAAGAGTCTTTGGGTGGTTTTGAGACTTTTCCCTTTATGTACTTGAAGATAGTTTGAGATCCTACATTCATGGATCTTGTTTTTCCTCTTTTGTAATTAGATTCTATTATTGTGGATCTAGGAGTTAATGCTCTTTCTTAAGAGGGAGTGAGGAAAAACTATATAAGGCCTTATGTGAGCCTTTTAAAGGGGAGGAGAGTAATGGAGAGTTAATGAGTGGAGTTAGAAATCCATAGTGCTACTACTCCTAAGCTTTGAGAGACATATTCATGTAAGGTATTATCCTTCTTCATGTATGGAGGGGTATGAGTGTTGATTCGGATTATTTTTGGCACGAAATGAGATCGGAGATATAATAAAGAAATGCACAGAGATATCGCAGATATTCAATAATATAACATAAATATATCATATATGCAACCATAAACATAGATGTATAGTAATACACGATTTCTATTAATGAAATAAATGTACAGAGACTGTAAAATATAGAGTGAAAGACTCGATAGAATGGTGGCAGCTTATCTCTGAGAAGAAATGTGACGGCTACTCGCATTCGCAAGAAGATGATTACAATGAGGCACTGAAGGAATTTTTACAATAAACAGGAATGCCAAAAGTCCTAGACATCCAAAAGCCTAACCCTAGGATATGAAGTGTCAAAATTCATGTGGGCCCCGTTTGGGTAAGTTAGTACATCAACTTCCTGGGGTCGTAACTTTTGCATACGATCTCTGTTTTAGGCGTATGATAGCTCGTTGGAAAGGTATCATAGAGGAGATTCCTTTTGGGGGATAAATCATGCCTTTGGATATCATTGAGAACATATATCTCTAAAAACTTTCATTTGGGCCCTCAAAATGGCCCCGGAAGTTAAAAACTGCTAAAAATAGTAAATTGCCAAATTTGCCAGAAAATTGTTTTGAGCCAGTCGAAAAAGGTGGGTGGCCATCGATATCCACCTGGATCAAGTGTGAGTAGTCCTTTGTAATCCTCATTGAAGGAGAAGGCATCTCTTATGTAATCACTTATGAGAAGGTCCCAACATCTTTTGAATAAGGAATGAAAGCGATGTGTATTCCAATTGAAGCAGATCCGGAGATGTAGCCCAGGACGGGTGAATTATGTTACCAACATTGGTTGTCTCTCTCTCCTGTATTTTCATGTTCTTATTCCATTTGAGTTCATGTATGTTATGTATTCTTGTTTACAAGCATGGTTAATCATGGATTCATAATCCCTTTAATCCGTATGCAATTAATTCATCAGAAAAATGATTCTCGATTGAAAACTTGTGTAAAGTAAGTACTCACCCATTTTTAGATCATGTGGTATCAGAGCTAGGCTGATTGCTTTGCAGGATGGGAAAGGGAGCGAAGAAAGCAGAAAGACTTCAAGAATTAGAAGAGATAAATCACAACATTCACGCTGAAAATGCAGAGTTTAGGAGACTTTTGCAGGTGGTAGAAGAAGAGAAGCAAGAGATTCAAGAAAGGTCTCAGCTTCATGGAGAAGTCCTCAACGTAATTATTGAAGAATTGCAGCTCGAATTGCAAACCAAGGATGATCTCTTGGCTAAGTTGCAGCATGGTGAATGAATGGAATACAAATAGCCTTCTATCGTGGATGCACAAACTCAAACCGAGGTATATGATGTTTCTTCATGTT
>ML786067.1:848713-880247 GCA_009831015.1 Picea engelmannii | reverse complement strand
TATGGAGAGCCTGGCTAGCGGTCTGCTCGAGAGGGTCCTGTGTACCATTTTTTCCAAAGAGGCCATGCCCAGTCCTCGATTAGCCAGAGGAGGTCTGCACACGCTAACTTGGCTCTTAATGGCTCAACTACTCCCCTTACAGGAGCCATGCACAGTTAAGATGGCGTTTGGCGAAGGATATCTGTCTGAATTCGGATAAAAGGACACCAAGCCTTGGGTGACTGAGCACGCCGCTGTTAGGCGAATTTTCTCTGAGTATATAAACTCAGTCTTTGTATTTTGTAAAGTATCGATGGTAGAGCGAAGCTCCCGATTGTAAAGTTTTAGAAACACTCTAGTTCTCTGGTTATGCATCTGTATGCGAGATTTCTGGTTTTATGACAGACAGTCTTTCTTACTCCATCTAATTTTCATCTTATGCTGAGAAAGTTCGTGAACGACTGATTCGTGCGAATTATTGCAATCATGTTATGATAAAGGATTTATTGTTGCATTGTTGTATTCTCCGGTGTTTTGCGTTTGAATGTAATAAGATCTTGCGTTTAGATGCCTCCTCCTACAGTCTGTTAGAAACCTGATGTTTACGACAAACCTTTGCATCTCTCTAGTACAAGTATTCCTCCTACTCACCCTTACTACAACTCATTGTCTGGAGTTTAATCAAGACCTCACCTGCCCACGCATACCTGGCCTAGTTTTGGAGTTAGAACCACATCGCTTGAGTTAACTTCCATTTGATCACCCCATTAAACAAAACGTGACAATAAACTGATGGGCGTTGGGCTCTGCTCCTGCTGCAATCCAGGGGTGACTTTTGACGCTAACAGGATGTACAATCACAATTTGCATATTTACATAATCTACTTATGCACATTCATTTGATGCATTTTTGCATTCAATACCATAATGTCAACTTGTGATTTACCATGACAAGTTGTAGGGCTCAACCAATGCCTCAACACATCATCTATCCACCTAACTCGCACTTATTTAGTAATCTAAACACCTTCCTCTTTGGCCTAAACACAATGTACCAGGAATATATCCTTTCTATATTAAATGGTCCCTTAGGCATACTAGAAGGCCTTTCCTTTCTCTATGCAAAGGACCATTGAGAAACCCTTCCCTCCTCTTTGGTGTTCACAGTGTTGGTAGAAGATTTTAGTCTTGGATATCAACACAATTAGGGAGACCATGAGATATTTGTGCAACATTATAACTTTTTCCCTAGTCTAACAACAATATGGCCTTACACATGGCTACCTCACATGGCATTTGTTTTCATAGCATCAATTTAAGTATTTATTCAATGGTCTAATTCAAATGATCTCGTATTAGGTTACCCTTCAAAGGATCTTACCTTGGCTCATTTGAACACAATACACACTCATTGGGTCATCAATGCTTACTCTATCTTTGAACCACAACCCATTTGAATGAACCCATCTAAATCTTCTCTCTATTTGTTGCATCATAAACACCAACAAAAATGTATAATTTTGGGAAGATTGATGGGTTGTGAAGGACATGAATGATGGTTTTAAAGTAGTTGCCTCATGATATTGTGATGAATTTTAATTTGGATCATATGTACAAGCTAAGGAATATTACTTCCATTAAATGAAAGGATTTGTTTCTATGGTAGTCGATCCCAACAAAACCATTATGTTACTGCATCAACATTTGGGACATATAAATTTTGGGTTCTTTCAACATATGAGTCATCTACACATGGATGAGGATATTCCATAGATTGAAGCACCTAGTGGTGTTTGTGAAGGGTGTGTGTAGGCAAAACCCCTTTAAGACTATGTTCTTAAGGATAAAGCAAGATGAGCTTCTTGGCCTTGAGTTGGTTCATAGTGATAGATGTGGGCCTATGGTCAAATCTTTTATTGGGGTCCAGTGAAGTACTTACACACTTTTAGTCATGATTTTTCTCATTTCCCTTTGATATACTCCATTTAATCCGAATATTTCCTTTTGGGAAATTCAAAGAATTTAAATCAAAGCAATAAAATTATTAAGTATATCAAGACAAATGGTAGAGGAGAATAGTTAAATAGAAGAATATCAACGACATTATGGAGATGAATGATACATATTTCATTCCAAGCAAATAGAACTTAAATTATGAGACAATCAAACACCTACTCATGTTGTTGATGGTATGACTCCATATGAAAAATTGTATAGAAACAATCCATCAATTTCACATTTCAATTTTTTTGGATCAAGTGGATAGACCCATAATCCTAGTGAAATACCATACAAATTGAAATCTAAAAATCATTTTTATATTTAGGTGGGCTAAAACAAAGTTTCCAAGGCATGTCATTACAAAGTAAGGTGTTTCCTTCCCATATATCATATGTATTGATTTAACATGTGCACCGACCTTAGCCATTCAAACTTGTTAGACGAACATTGGTGCATAACTGGCCATCGATCTTCGACATTAACCTCTGATAAAAGTGGATGTCTTCCAAAGGGACGTTTTTTTATGCACCTTGTCCATAGATTTTGTTAGACGACCATCAAAGGCGTATGCACCGTTGATTTTAAAACTTGACTCCCCTCATCCTTCATTGTGCTATGTGGCGTGATGTGGAAGACTATTTGTTGTGTTATGTGGCACGCCCACCTAATTCTAAGCTATTGTTAGGAGGAGGATTTCAAATTTGGAGCAGTTATCTCTCAATGACAACTCACTGGATGGCCCAGTTCTTGCAACTTTCAATAATCTAACAAACCTTGTTTGGCTCAAATTAAATGGAAATAACCTCAGCGACAGGTTCCCTATGTTAAGTGCCCTAGAGGCCGAATTTCTTGGACGGGAAGACATGAGTGATAATCGGTTCTCAGACTCTCTCTTCCAACAACCATCTATTTCAATTATTGAATAAAGTTTGTGAGACCATTCTATTATCATGTAAAAAGAAATAAACTTTTTCATAAAAAATTGATCTAATTTTTTTAATTTAATACTTTATTATATAAATAAATATATATTTAATTTTAAAAAATATATTATTAATTATTATTATTATTTTTTAATATATAATCAAATTTAACATTTTTCATTATACACATTCATTTATTTAAATAAATAAATTATATAAAAATGATGATTTAAGAATTATGTTTTAGTGAAAAGTTTTAATGATTTTTTAATTTGTATAAACAACCACTTAACATAAAATAAATAAAGTATATGAATATATAATTATAGCTTGAGTAACATTTAAAAATATATAATTATAATTTCCAATTACAATTAAGAAAGTAAAAGATGTACTTATTATTAAAATTATCTTGGAATATGAGTAATTATAATGTTGAATAAAAATTAAGTAAAATAAATTATGTAGTTATTATAAAATTAATTTGAAGTACAAAATTATCTTGAAATATGAGTAAATATAATGTTGAATAAAAATTAAGTAAAATAAATTATGTAGTTATTATAAAATTAATTTGGAATACAAATTAGAGAAAAAAAAATTGAAAAATCATTTCTATTATAAACAATATTTTTCCATCATATAAATTGTTAAAAATTCATTTATAAAATTAATATAGTATTTTTGCTCAAAAAAAATTTCATTGATTATTTCAATCACAATTTCTCAATGAAGATAACACAAAGTCTTTTTGTCTCATGCTATATTTCCTTCACATTCACATTTGATAATTATATCCAAACCTCCCCTATGACATTTGATAATTATATCCAAACCTCCCCTATGAGAACTTCAACTCTCATAATGAAATACTAGTATATACCCTCTAAAGAACCCTCCTTTTCGAGTATTTTATGACCATATTTCTCATGCTACTCTCTCACGAAACGGGTATGTCAATTGATTAAATGTATTTTTGACGGGTTATTAATTTTATAAAAAGTCATTAATATCTTGATATTTTGTCATGGGTTGGAGGTAAGTGTGGTTGTGTTGGAGGTTAGAGCATGGTTTTATGTCAAATCCATTTTTTATTCTCAATAGTTGATGGTGCTTAATGAGATGCAAATAGCTATCTATCACCATTTACTCCTTAACAATGGACATTGAATTGTACATGTTGAGTTTTTATTATTAAAGGTTGAAGAAGCCCAAGCAACTAAGGAAAGAAAGTTGTTTTGGATTTACCATGAATTTGGACACAGAGTTCAGATAACTCTTGATAGGGATGACCTTCCCTTCCTCGATCCTTATAGGCTACAATGAATGGATAACCTTCGCTTGTGTGATGACGATGCTATAGGTGATGTTGTGTGATGAAGCTGCTATGAGTGCTCGACAACCAATAATCAAGTAAGGGCCAAGGCATTGTGTAAATCTCCCACTATTTCTAAGTTTAGATGCTAGTTTTGATTAACATCTATGGAGTCTTTTAGATACAAGTTTTGCTTTGCATATATGGAGTCTTTTGCATCGATTTTTATTTATTTGGTTGCAAATTTTCCATTGAATGGAACACTTCAATTATTAGTATAAAATTTATGTTATCATATAAATCGAATGTACATGTTACTGTGTCTAAGTTTAGATACAAGTTTTTCTTTGGGTATATGGAGTTTTTAGTTCAAATATGTTATGAAAGAAAAAATTCATATAATTTTGCTTTACATCCATTTTTATTTATTTGTTTGCAAATTTTCCATCCAACATAACACTCCAATTATTAAAGATTTAGGCTATCCAAATGAAAAGTACTTTCTCTTATCTCATTTTCAAAATATTGATCACACTACCAACCTTCCTAACCTCTTAACTCAACAAAAGTATGGTGATCTTGGAAAGCTTCTCTTAAGGTCCGATAGACCAATTAGGTCTTAGTGGACGTTAATCATCATCATCATCATCATATACAGATAGTTGAAAATAAATTAAGAAAAAAAAAAGATATTATAAATATACAAATATATACATTAAACATGAAACTGAAATAAATAAATAAAAACACATTTTTTACATTAAACATGAAAAGTAAAAGAAAAAAAACACACTTTTTACGATATCAAAATATAAGAAAATAGAAAATTGCTCTTTCTTCACGAAATGAAAATTGAAAATAAATAAAACACAACGAAACACCACAAAGTCCTATTCTCCATGGAACACACGAGATCTTTACATAATTTCTATCTTAGTTCTCACTTTTCTGAGTTCTCATTTACAGTGAAATTGAATGCAAAAAGTATAAAACCTAATGTAAGACCTCGGAACACTTGGGCTTTGATAACACCCAATACGATGAAAATTTCAAACTAAATTTTAATTGAAATTTTAAATTTTAAAAATACGATGAAAATGAGTTGCGACAGTGACGTTCAAGTAACCTTCGTTAGTATAAATTTGTAAGATAAAAGATTCGAGAATATCGTTTTTTTTTAAAAAGGGTTTTATTTTTGTATAAAGAGTTAATTGGATGGATATCATATTTTCCCTAAAATAACTTACCAATATTTATTTACAAAGAACAATTTGGAAAGGGAAGAGTAATATTTATTAGGTTTTATTTATTGTAAGAGTAATATATATATAATAATTTGGGAAGAGGAGTATTTATTAGGTTTTATTTTATGTATGTAAATTTTATGTTTAACTTATTATTTTGATTTAAATTTTTTAAGAAATGATTGTTTTTCAACCATAATTTTTATTTAGGGATATTTATTAGAAAATTATTTTTACATTTAGAAATGGATATTAAATAATAAAAAATAGTGGTTTTGTTTAAATTTATATCTTTCCATAAAAAAAGCATTTAATAAAATAATTAGACAAAAAAAATGTGAAATTTATTATCAAAAGATAGTTTTTTTAATCAAAACATTATTATTGGAGGGAAATATAAAAACTAAAACGTCATTTTTAATGAAGGGAAATATAAAAACTAAAATAACATTTCCATTTTTTACATGGAAATATCGAGACGTCAAAAAAAAAATGTATGATAGGTGAAAAAGAATCCAAATTCCAACCCTGGTTGGAGTATAACAATCCAATTACTATAAATATGTATATTTCTTAATAAAAAATTATAAGTTTTATGTATTGTGGTCTCGTCAAAGGGTACGCTTGCAGTTACGTCTGACCGCCATTATATACCTTCCCACGCGCTGATTGACTGTTATGAGAAGGCTCAGAGTCTGGCCTGGAGCTATCATTATGCAGTTGCAGTCAGTACAGCAAGGTTTTGGAAATTGTTCAACCGTCTACGCTGCATTGATGAGATGGAGAAGGAAAGTTTTTCCGAGACACGTTAAACGAATTCATTTGCAAGTTCACCATTTTAACATAATAATGACGAGGGCCACGAGAAAACATTACTTTGGTCAAGTTTTTATCCCAAAAAGTTGCACATGTTTTTTTGGAACCGTTCATATAATTTGGTATTTTGAAAAATTAAAGTGCACTTTAATTTGTTATTTTAAAAAAAATTGCACCATCTAATTGATGGGAAGTAATTTATATATATATATATATATATATATATATATATATATATTAAATATATATTAATATCATATATATATATATAATTAATTTAAAAAATAATATGATTAAAAATAAAACCCATAGTATATATATATAGTTTAAAAAATAATAAGATTTAAAATAAAATTAACACAAGATTGAAAGTTTTTGGATAGGGTGCCACGTTGCAAAGGGAGGCCACGTGCCTCAGACCCAAGCCATTAATATGGCAGGTCGACACCCTTCTCCTCATCATTAAATGGCTTCCCCTCACCATTGAATGGGAGGCCATTACTGTCCGACGGGAAGAGGAGGACAATTCCCTCGCACGACAAGAATGACAGTCATAAGGTGTAATGGCAGTGGGAAGCTCGTTACATAGGTCATGTCTGGCCTCAACATTATCCTCCCGCTCAGACGAGGGTGGATCCATCTTACCTTTGCGCTCTGTTATCACCATGACGATCATGCTTCAAATCCGAGTTTAAATTTAGCAGGTGACGAAATCAGTGTAGAGACATGGCGTCATTTGGAGGCTCAAGTCATATATGGCGGCGATGTGGAAAAATGTAGCGGAAGCGCGAAGGAAGCAGTCCTACGGACCATTGATCTTGAAGTAGCCCAAATCAACGGTTGAGGCCCATATCGGGCGATGAACTAGCATGGAAGATAATTATGCGAGGGCGGACCGGGGAAAACCATTGTGGTTTTAGTAGTGGACGTGTGGCACCCTTAGAAGTACATTGGGGCGAAAAGAAGTTTGCCTGAAACCGTTTTCCCAATAGCCCCGATGTCACGTTGTCTAATGTGTTAAATCAACAACTCGTGGGGGGAGGTGACGGCTAGTCAAATCACCTCACGTCGTTGGTTCGGATACTTCCCGTTCGACATGTCAGGTGAACGTCGTCGTATAACTAACTCAAAAGTTCATCATTCGAAGTAGATTGATGAAGCGTGGCAAACCAACGTACCCTGTCAGTAATTCCTGATTAGGATTCAAGGACTACCAGTCTTTAGATATGGGTAGCTTTATCCTACTCCGAGAAATCGTTGTCCCATGCATAAGCAAAGTAATCTCGAGCTGGATCAATTTCCTAAGTTTTGTAGAGATAAGAGAGACAAAAATAGCGGTCTATGCGAAGATTGGAAGACATGGACAACGTCAATCGAACAGTATCTAGTACAACAGGGTTTTCAACTAATGTGTCAAGCTTATCGATAAGTGAGAAAGAAAGGTGGGTTGCGCAGATATTAGCAACTAAATTTCATACCGAACCCGTAACTGAATCAGAGTCGGGGGTCAGATTAAACCCTGTTGTGAGGGACCTAGTCATCAATGAACAAGCAGAGGAAATCTACAAGCAGGCAGTGAAGAAGAAGCAAAGTAAACGACAGAGAACAAGAATCAAAGCTGAGACGATGGAGAGCGTCGAAGAAAATCAACTCACTTGGTTGAGCACTCTGAAGGAGGAAATTGCTAAGCTGAAATGAATTCGCAGGTGGGATTAAGTACATTCCAGCAAATTTTGGACAAATCGCGGTCGAAGAAAGGGGCCCCAGATATGACAGACTTGTTCCTAACGGTCCCTTTAAAATAGGATAATTGTTATTATAAATCACTTATTTTTGTAACTTATCTCTATTTTTAGAATTATGGGGAAGTCTAAACGTTTTGAATTCCACAAGTAATTCCTCTCTCTCTATATATATTATCTCGAGGATATAGAAAAGATGGAAAAAAGAGGAGCCTATCCTCTGTGCAGGAAGACTTTGGTGAATTTTAGGGCCATAATAAATACATAAATGCAAAGGCAGATTTTGGACTGTTTACAAAAAGATTCTAACTAGTGGTGATATGAGTCTTGTGTTCTTTTATAGTATGTGATTCCCGTTATCTTATATTTCATTTACGCTTTCATCTGTCTAAATTGGAGAAACCAAAGCCTAGAATTCATCATTGTGATGCTCTTAGCTTAAGCAATTTAGACTATGTGTGTTTCTTCTGAACCAATTCAGAATTCATTTTTGTTTTGATGCAGTTGTATGTTTCTTTTTCCTTTGATGCCATGCAAATTTTTAGATATAAACTCAGACTCACTGTCTCATTTAGCTTTTTCCTGTTGATAGTTTTCATGTTTTGACAATGCATTGTTCATTCCAGACCCCATAGCCCAAAAGTTGTCTTCATTTCTCAAGTTGTTTGAATAAGAACCCCCCAAAACAAACCAAATCTAGTCACCGATTTACAAAGAAATATCAAGTAACACAAGAGAGCCCTCTCTGAGTTGAGAAGGCTAGTGCCTCAGCTCTAAAGTAGGTTGAAACAGTTACCTCTGTCATTTGTCTATCAACCGGACAAAATTTACAGAGTGCTAACATTTTGGCGTCGTTGTCGGGGATGAAATTGAAAACTTTTCCCTGGGAAAGAATGACATGGTTGAGTTCTAAGGTCTGAGAGAAGCAGACACTTAGGCACATATTGGCTGTATTCCTTCTCTGGCGACTCCACATATCAAAAAATCAGTTTGAAGGTGATTCCACTGGCAAAAGAATCCATAAATTTAAATTTTCACTGGCGACTCCACTCTCAATGAAGAATCCAGCTTCCAAAACATCAATGGCGACTCCACTCTTAATGCAGAATCCGAATCCCAAGACGTTATTGGCGACTCCACTCAAATTTCGAATACATAATGCAGTTCAGAGAATTCACTGAAAAACGATGCCCCTTGGCTGAGGTATGAAAAGGCGTTATGGAAGAAAACAAATTCTCAAAATGGGATTTTTTGTGAGATCATTTTGCTATTTTTTATAAGCTGTCTTTGGTATTTTCTCAAAAATGCTAGACCAGTGCTTCTTTACTTACTACATGCAAATAATGACCATGACAATCCAAAAATTATATATCCCCCTCTTAGAAATACATGAACGTCCCCTCAGTTTATCATTGATTTTGATAAAAAAAAAAATCATCTGGGCCACATGATGACCATAACCAAGTTGATGAGCCTCATGAAACCAGGGTTGATATTTCATCTCCTGCACTTGATCCAACACCCTCCAAGACTCAGCATAGATACATACCCTTAAAGTTACCCCACATCCTTCATAATTTTCCTCCAAAACACTATGAGTACCTCCCTATGTTTGATGGGGAACCTGATACCATCTCAGTTGAAAAATACATCCAAGGGTTTGAGCATTTTATAGATTTGTTTGAGATTAACCATGATGATGTTTGTATGAGGGCCTTCTCTCAATCCTTGAAAGGGGACATCAAACACTAGTTTAAACATTTGCAGCCAGAGACAATTAGCTCATGGGAAGAATTGAAAGATGTATTTTTAAAGTTTTGGGGCAAGAAGAAATATTTAGACCTACATCTTAGAGAGTTCTATGCTTTGGAAAAGCAAGACAATGAAACTATTTTCATATTCAGTAGAAGGTTTTTCAGTACCTATCACAATTTTCCCAAAGAAATTCGACCCACTGAAGTTGCTACCATGCTCCATTATGCAACTACTCTCCATTCAAATTCGTCTCTCCTTCTTATGGAAAGAAGATCCAAGTCCTTACAACAAATGTTCTATGATTCTCTGGACATTTAGCAGAACATCCAAGCATGTAAACATATTCAAAATGAGAGACTACATGCTCAAGAACGTGAAAGTAAATATGAAAGGAAAGGGGTTGATTGGGATCCTGAACATAGAATCGACAACACCAGAGGCGCCCTTGCAGTTTCTTATGCCAATGATTTTGCAAAAAATTATATTCCACTTGTTGAAAGAAGGGGTGTTGATCTATCTCATGATAAGAAAAAGGATGATTTTTTTTGTATTCGTTTATATACGGTCAAGAGGACGAGATTACAAATATGTTAGTTGAAGAACATGTTGATGTTCCCAGTTTGTTCTTGTTAGATGGCATCACACAAACAGTTGGTTTGCCTATATATGACAAATATGAGGAGGATTGTGATGTTGAAAACTTTCTTTTTCAACAGTACAGTGAGATAAGTCAACCTACATATCACAGTTACAAAGGGCAAAGTATTGGATCAGTTGAAGAAAATTCTCTACCCTTGTGCTTTGTTGCATTCAAATTTTTGAGAGAAAATTTTCAAATCATTGTTGAAGCAAGCGAATTTGTGTTGATGCAAAGTCACACCAAACCAACGAAACAGAATGACAAGATATTGGAGCATTCTTCTCAGGCGCTTGATGACCCTATTCCTTGTTTTGTGGAAGATCTTGTAAATTTAGAAGTGCAGTCATTGGTCGAAGACAAAGTTGAAAGTGAGCATGTCCAACATTCCAAAGAAAGGGAGAAATGTGCCTGTGACGACGCTGGAGAAAATAAAGAAGGTTTTGAGTCAGGTAACAGAACCTTGCCATTGTGTTTTCCCTCATTCGAACCGTTGAAACAAAATGTATGTAGCATTTCAAATTAGAAAGCATCCAAGCACGACGTTGAAAGTGAAGAAAGCAATGGACTTATAGATAAAAACTCTCTTCCCTTATGTTTTTCTTCCTTTGAATGGTTAAGAGAAAATCATGAGACTTCAGAGAAAACAGGGAGTTCTGACTGTATTCACAGTAGTATTGTTTTCCATGAAAAGGTTGTTATCATTGAAGAACACCAACTACACTCACATGCATTTAACAATCATTACTTGGAAAGGTATTTCAATTCAGAATTGCAATATGTGCTTAACCATCAGATTAAAGATGAAGTTGATCAAGAAATTGCTGTTGAAGGTCGTTTCCCTTCCCCTAGAACTAATGCAGATGTTCAACAATATTCTCAGGAAGACAAAGTATTTCAAGGTTGCCTTTCTTCCCCTGAAAATGACGTAGTGATCCTATTTCTGAACAGCCTAGACATGGATGAAGATTTTGAAACTTCACCTATGGAGACTCCAAGCAGTGAGGAAATACTTGTGGAGGAAGCTTGCTCTTTTGTCTTGACTCCTGAAAAGGAATCATTCTTCCATATAATTCATGATCCCAAGACACATTATATGAAAAAAGTTTATAATCAGAATTCACCAATAATAGTGGATTACAACAAATCAATGTCTGTATCAAATGTGAATCTTTTTACATCAGATGATGTTCTCCAGTCATGGTTGCTTGATGACTCAAGAAATCCCTACTACCATATTTCTCAACAACTTTGTCAGTTTTTCAATAGAAGTCAATGAGTTCAATCACCTGAAAACAGGAATGCAGTGAGAGGAGTGGAATGTGATGATTGTTTTATGCATATCTTAGAAGATCCATTTGCGATCCTGTTGGAGGAAGTGAACAATCCAGGCCCTTCAAAATTTTTAAGAATTGAACTTATGGATAAAATTTTAAATGAATCGTCAGCAGAAGGGGTTTTGAACAAGCAAGTGCAAAAGAAACGAACGGTGGATAGAATGATGTCATGGCTACATTGGGATTATGATTTCACTTGATTAACAATCCTTTTTCAGCAGTTAGGGTAGGTAGGAGTGCGAGAATAAGCTTGTTGATCAAGCATTGTTTTATACTTCCAGTAGTACGTACAGTTAGATCCTAGCGGTAATTTTTTAGCACCCAGTGGAAAGCAGTTTGCAAAATCCGGTTTTAAGATTTGACGATTCAGTCTCCAAGCCGTAACAGGAAGCGAACACACATGTTTGAAGGCAACTCAATGAAGAAGGCACTGGGTCTATAATTATTTGCTACCTCACAGGGAGGATAGCATCCCTAGTTGGAGCCTATGTTATCACCATGACGATCATGCTTCAAATCTGAGTTTAAATTTAGCAGGTGACGAAATCAATGTAGAGACATGGCGTCATTTGGAGGCTCAGGTCATATATGGCGGCGATGTGGACAAACGTAGCGGAAGCACGAAGGAAGCAGTCTTGACCGTTGATCTTGAAGTATCCCAGATCAACGGTTGAGGCCCATATCGGGCAATGAACTAGCACAGAAGATAATTATGCGAGGGAGGACCGGAGAAAACCATTGTGGCTTTAGTAGTGGACATGTGGTGCCCTTAGAAGTACATTGGGGCGAAAATAAGTTTTCCTGAAACCATTTTCCCAACTGCCCTGATGTCACGTGGTCTAATGTGTTAAATCAACAACTTGTGGGGGGAGGTGACGGCTAGTCAAATCACCTCACGTCGTTGGTTCGGGTACTTCCTGTCTAACATGTTAGGTGAGCACCTTCGTATAACTAACTCAAAAGTTCATCATTCGAAGTAGATTGATGAAGCATGGCAAACCAACATACCCTTTCAGTAATTCATGATTAGGATTCAAGGACTACTAGTCTTCAAGTATGGGTAGCTTTATGCTACTCCGAGAAATCATTGTCACATGCATAAGCGAAGTAATCTCGAGCTGGATCGATTTCCTGAGTTTTGTAGAGATAAGGGAGACAAAATTAGTAGTCTATGCGAAGATTGGAAGACATGGACAATGTCAATCGAACAATATCTAGTACAACAGGGTTTTCAACTAATGTGTCAAGCTTATCGATAAGTGAGAAAGAAAGGTGGGTTGCGAAGATATTAGCAACTAAATTTCATACCGAACCCATAACTGAATTAGAGTCAGAGGTCAAATTAAACCCTGTTATGAGGGACCTATTCATCAATGAACAAGCAGACGAAATCTACAAGAAGGCAATGAAGAAGAAACAGAGTAAACGATAGAGAACATGAATCAGAGTTGAGGTGATGGAGAGCGTTGGATAAAATCAACTCGCTTGGTTGAGCACTCTGAAGGAGGAAATCCCCAAGATGAAATGAATTCTCAGGTAGGATTAAGTACATTCCAACAATTTTTGGACAGATGGTGGTTGAAGAAAGGGGCCCCAGATATGACAAACCTGTTCCTAATGGTCCCTTTAAAATAGGATAACTTTTATTATAAATCACTCATTTTTGTAACTTATCTCTATTTTTAGAATTATGGGGAAGTCTAAACGTTTTGAATTCCACAAGTAATTCCTATATATATATATATATATATATATATATATATATATATATATATATATTATCTTGAGGATATAGAAAAGATGGAAAAAAGAGGAGCCTACCCTCTGTGCAGGAAGACTTTGGTGAATTTTGGGGTCATAATGAATACATAAATGCAAAGGCGGATTTTGGACTGTTTACGAAAAGATTCTAACTGGTGGTGATATGAGACTTGTGTTCTTTTATAGTATGTGATTCCTGTTATCTGATATTTCATTTACGCTTTCATCTGTCTAAATTGGAGAAACAAAAACCCAGAATTCATCATTGTGATGCTCTTGGCTTAAGCAATTTAGACTATGTGTGTTTCTTCTCAACCAATTCAGAATTCATTTTTGTTCTGATGCAGTTGTAATTTTCTTTTTCCTCTTATGCCATGCAAATTTTCAGATATAAACTCAGACTCACTGCCTCATTTAGCCTTTTCCTCTTGATAGTTTTCATGTTTTGACATTGCATTGTTCATTCCAGACCCCATAGCCCAAAAGTTGTCTTCATTTCTCTAGTTGTTTTAATACGAACCCCCCAAAACAAACCAAATCTAGCCACCGATTTACAAAGAAATATCAAGTGACACGAGAGAGCCCTCTCTAAGTTAAGCAGGCTAGTGCCTCAGCTCTAAAGTAGGTTGAAACAATTACCTCTGTTGTTTGTCTATCAGTCGGACAAAATTTACAGAGTGCTAACACGCTCCATCAACCCCGATGCTCTGAGCACTGACGTTGCATCTAGTCGGCTCCTATCGCTCTTACCCTACACATTAGCACCCTCATTGACCTCACCATGCCAAGGGAAAGAGGCAGGCCGCGACGCGACCCTTCCTGGTATAGTTTTGTTGCTAGACAACAAAGGGTGCAGAGATTGGAGCGCGCCATGTCCATTGTCCGAACACAACGACAGGAGAAACCTAGAATGTCGCCAATGACATACATGGAGAAGAAGATTCCAGAGGAACCTATCTAGGTCCCTCTGGAATCCCTCCTCTTCACAGTACCGGATAATAGGCAGCCCCCCAACAATATCTCAATAAGCACAAGTGCTTCAACCATTGTCTAGCAAGCACACGAAGCCAGGGAAGATGCCACTTGGAGGAATTCCTCCACTTAGACCCTGTGGACACAATTCAAACCAAGGATTCTGCAGGGGAGGAGCTCAGGGCGGTGGAGGCTATGGAAGCATCTCAGGCGGACTCAGGCGAGGCGACGAAAGTCTTAGGAACAGAGGTGGAGGGTGGCCCAGTCTTGGCACCTCCACCACTGTCGACACTCCCGGATTTCGACCAAGTACCACCACCCTTCTTCCATCTGGAGTAGTTCGCGCTAGTCTTTGAACTAAGAAGACACATGGCTGACCAAATTCATCGAGACACCCTCATGCACCAGTGAATTGACATGCTTTATGAGGCCTACTCGAACACACCAGCAACCCAGCGTTGTCCGACATGTGCGAGGCCATTCGTGCTCCAGCCCAGGGACGACCCCCTCAACGATGATCTGAGTGACATGACCTGAGGTGAAAATGTGTAATCTCCTTGCTTTGGCTACCATGAGCACTCTCATCTTGACTCCTTGCACTGCTACAGTGCAATTTTATAGTTATGTCTTTTGTTTTCAGTTTATGTCTTCTGTCTTTCTTAGTTGCCTAGCACAGTGCTGCAAAGACTCGAATCCGCCATCTGCTCTAGTTTCCATTTGGCAGGGCAAATGATGGATTTCCATTTTGAACAATGACATCACAGTCTGCCACCTGTTCCGGTTTCCGCTAATTCGATGGAACATCTGGGAGACTTTAGCCATGTGGATTTTTTGTACTGTAAAAGTTATATAATAGGAATTTCCCTTTTTTATTCACAATAAAAACACAAGATTGGAAGTATTTTTTCTAGTTTTTTAAAATAAAAAATATTAATTTAGTTTTTATCTCTATATATATGATTAAAAAATAAAATTAATAATAATAATAATATGATTAAAAATTAACTCAGGTTTATGTATGATGTATGATGCATTGGACTCATAATATTCTCTCTTCTGCTCCAGTTTGAGTAGATTTCCCCCTTGCATTTTTGGGGTGAAACTTCACTTAAAGATATTGGATCAACATTAGGGAAGTTTTATTTTTCAAGTAAAGAATCTATAATTCATAGCATCACCTCATATGCGAGAATTTGTGTGGAAATGGATTTTAGTAAAGGGTTTTCAACACTAATGGATTTACCAGATTTCAAACAAATATCCCAAAAAAAACATCATTTCGTAGAACCTTTAACCCTACAAAACCTTTAACCCTCCTGCTGCTGTATATTGTACCAGAGGATCCGCCGCCAAACTCAATTTTTCCAAGCATGTCGCCCGTGTTTACGACGGCGACGTCGCTGTCTATTGTGCCAGAGGATCCGCCGCCAAACTCAATTTTCCCGAGCAAGCCGCCCGTGCTTGTGATGCTGATCAAAAGAAAAGATATGGCTGGGATCCCACACAACTACCGAGCAAGCCGCCCGTGCTTACAACGTCCACGTCGCTGTGTATTGTCTGAGAGGATCCGTCGTGCAACTCAATTTTCCCAATTCTATGCCCGACATTTCGTCTGCGTCTTCTTTTTCCCGTCAGCAAATTCAGCATGCTGCTAACAAATATGCCTTGGACGAAATTCCTTACACTTCGCCCTCTCTGCACAATAATGAGGGGAGGGAGAAGCCCGCATCTCCATCACGATCTTCTCCGAATTCAGAAACGGATTTGTCGAGAAACAGTCAGCAGATTTCCAAGGAGTTGGACTTAGAGTTGTAGGAATCTCTGTTTAACGACAATGATGGCCTGAATTTGGAGAAATTGCCGTCTATTGACGAGGCGTCGGCGTTGGAGCTCACTCCACCTTGGCAGCAACAGGGTACATCTTCCTGGAACTGACAGAGTCGTGGAAGTTTCGAGATATTTGAATTATTCTTAGTGAAGAAGAGAAAAGGAACATCCGTGCTCTGAAATCCCAAAAAGGGGCAAAATCCCCATCTTGTAGAGTTGATGGCCGTCAACAGAGTGGGGTCAGTTTCGAACTCGCGACTTCCTCATGGCCCACTCGAAGTCGGGTGGGATAGGCCGCGGAGGACGGCTGTTCGAATCACAAAAGCTTAAATATGTTTTCAAATACTTTGTATTAATTAAACTTTAACCGGAAACGGGCGGAATGTTTTATCCCTTTGATTTCTTAATTCTATTATTGATTTTCCTGAGAAAAATAGTATACTCCTTTTATTATTGCTTTTCCCGAGAAAAATAGTATACTCCTTGTATTTATTTATTTAATAATAAGCTTACTTTTGAACGGGCTATATAGCTTTGGATTCTACATATCTCTAGACTTGGAAGCTATTATCCGAAACTAAGTCAAATGAGCTAAGAAAAGGATTTCAAGTTTTCTATCATACTGCCAATCAGATTGATTTTTTTCTTTATATATATATTTTTTTATCTCTAAAATTGATTAAATATGTATCTTCAAAATTTTAATACAAGTACATCTTTACTAGTAAAATGGAAATGATAGGTTAAAAGTTTTATGAATGAAATTTTTTTTCGGGGATATTTACTAGAAATTTGGGGAGAAATTGTTAGATTCATATATTTGAGTGATTATTTTTATATAATTCGAGTGCTCCAGTTTTTCAACATGTTGAATTCGTTTCTGCATTCAAAAATGATTTTCGAACAACAAAAATAATGATTCATATAAATTTATATCTCTGAATTCGGAAAAAAAAAAACATTTGATAAAACAACTAGACAACACCAAATAAAAAATTCTCACCCAAAATGGAACATACATAATATATGCTCTAAATATATTAGTTAAAGTGAAGTAAAACACTCTTATTATCTCTTATTTTGAAATGTTATGATTATATGTACATTAATGTAATTTGAGACATAGGGACATACATAATATATGCTCTAAATATATTAGTTAAAATGAAATAAAACACTCTTATTATCTCTTATTATCTCCTAAATATATTAATTAAAGTGAAGTAAAACACTCTTATTATCTCTTATTTTGAGATGTTATAATTATATGTGCACTAATGTAATTTGAGACATACATTGCACAAAGCAAAAATAGTGTTCTAATTTTTATTAAAATACATAATCTTTGATGAGGAGAAAACTTAGTCTCTTCTTAACAACACTTATAAAGTAAAACAAGAAATACAAGTTTATCCCTATGCAATATGTACTCTAGCAATAAGGGTGTTATCCTTGCTATTATTCTAGTTAAGTCTAAACACATGCATCATGCTTATTGCACTTTAATTTTAATAATCCCTATCATGTCATACTTTTAGTGATGATGTCAAATATCTCAAAAGTTAACTCATCACTAAGCAACGTACACCAATGTGATGCACCATGTCAACACCATTATGACATTGTGATGCACCATGTCAATGCCATATCACAACTTAGGGGTACTTAGGTTATATATTGAGTGATCAAATTGAACCTAGTTCATTAGGGAGACCTTGCATGTTGATTCCCTAGTGGTAATATCCTTATTGAGATGTGTCAATGGATATGTGTATTTTCCATTGTTGATGCTAGAAATAATGTAGTGAAATGTATCAATACTTACAAATATATGGATTGCTCATGATTGACAATGCCTTAAAGAATTACGACAAGGACCAATGGGATGTACTGTTACTTTATTAAGCTCCTATGCAGGATTTAACTCCATGCAAGACACACTACATCCTTGCTCACTAGATCTCCATTGTGACAGTGTGATGTACCATGTCAATGCCATATCACAACTTAGGGGGCACTTAGATTATACATTGAGTGATCAAATTGAACCTAGTTCATTAGGGAGACCTTGCATGTTGATTCCATAGTGGTAATCTCTTGTGGTAATCTCCTTATTGAGACGTGCCAATGGATGTGTGTATTTTCAATTGTTGATGCTAGAAACAGGGATGATTTTAAGGATGGAAATTTATTTTAAAATGTAGAAAGGCGAATATTACTAATCCTTCATATTCCAACTATAAATGTGGCGATATTTTTGTAAAAGTATTCAAATTTCTAAGGATTTTATATAGTTTTTATAAAATTTTGGCGAATTTTAAGGTAAAATATTTTTATCCTATAGAATTTGGGAAAATCTGTTTTTTGGAAAAACCATGGAAAATTAGCCCATGAGTGAAATATAGCCCCTAAAATAATCCTTGGAGCCTAGAAATAATGTAGTGAAATGTATCAATACTTACAAATACATGGATTGTCCATGATTGGCAATGCCTTATAGAATTAGGACAAGGCCCAATAGGAGGTACCGGTACTTTATTAAGCTCCTTTGCAGGATTTAACCCCATGCAAGACCCACTATATCCTTGCACACTAGATCTAACATGTTTGGAGGCCATTACCCTTTTTGTATCAAGGGAACATAAACATCCCTTGATTTGAAGGTAAATCGATGCATAAGTACTAAATTTGTTGGCATTAAATAGAGGCCAAGGTTCTCATGGAACACCAACAAAGGCTCCATTGTAGTCTAGAAACACTAACATTTTCAATCTTCCCAAAAGGGAAGAAGGTCTCACTCGAAGCTCAATTGGGAGTGTTAAAAATATAGTGAGATATAGCAGGGCTTTTGCAACTCCACATACACGAATATACTAACATGCATTCATTATAACTATGTGCAATGGGACATTAAACAATATAACTGGAAATATAAACCATCATCATATATAGAACATGTATTATTCAGGATTCAAGAATAGATAAAGGAAACAACATAACTCAATTTAGCATTCATGATAGACACATACTCTAGTTTTTGAAAAGGGGGGCCCAAATATTCATCCATTCATTTTGTAGGAATTACAATGGAATTCTACAACATTGTAGTGGACATAGTTAGATCTCAATGACATTCACAACTATCAACAATTAACCATATAACAAACTAGCATTATCACTAAATTTAATGCTAAAGCTAATGCCTACTATCCCCTTTACCCTATCCCTACTGGTATACAATAATAGTGGCTAAAGTTGACCATGTCAATTCGGTTACAAAAGGACAGGGATGACTATGTCAATCCATTACCCATGTCGTCTCATTAGTTATGCTCCTTAACTTCTATCCATTTGTAGTTGACGTTTGTCGTGTTTCCTTATGCCTTAGCACATCCTTTGCACTAATATCTATGTTATGTGTAACATACCCGACCCCTAAGTACCTTTTAAGGGATAGGGCATTAGAATTTTCTTTTTTCTCAACTATCTCAAAACCTTTTCCCGAGCATACCATTGTCCTTTGCTCGTTGAGGGATTTCTAACAACTGTTACCATGCTCAATTTTGAGTTGAGGATCAAAAGTTATGGCCTCTCAAAATTTTCTAGAATTTCCTGGTAAAAGTCCACCTCACTACCATGTAGAATCCACATGGCACCTCATCACTCATTCCATTTGGCATGGCTTCTACCACCTATGTGATCATTCCTCGAGTTTGATCCCTTGGACCATTCTAGTCTTCGTCGAGATTTCTTATCCATGGTTCATTCTCACTATCTTAAGACTTCCGATGAAGATACACCAACGTGCATCTTTCCGAGATCCTACGACTCATAGCCCTCGATCTTGACAATTTTGAGCACATCGATGATGTATTTTGGAACGGGAGTTAATGAACAACTCCTAATAGTTTACATGGTGTGTGGATGTGACCTGTGAGATCTACGACGAAGATTTCACCTTGTCCCTTTGCCGATCAATGGTTGTCGTTATCCCTGACATCCATCATCATCGATGATCAATCCATTATCGTTGGATTTTTTGGGTCAATCATGACCATGCCAAACTCCCATATTTCCAACGACGATGCATCTAGATCCAACGCTCCAAATCACTCCTTCATATCTCTGATGATATCAATGACTTTCATCATTTTCCCTCTTCGGGCCCTCGTCAACCAACCGATAGTTGAAACCTATTGTCGTAAGGATGCTCTAGATGCCTTGTTGGGATGCCACATCATCATGATGTCATCATTCCCATTCCTCACTAGAATGGAACCCAATGCAATCTACGGCTAAGATTTAATCTCATCGGTTACCTAATAGATGACCCTCATTCATTTTGGGGGTCCCTCTCATCAGAGTGCATTCCCTCTGGTCTGTCACTGACTCCGACCAACTCCCTTCCAAGGGATGATCAAGATTCTTCCATCCTCTAGATTTGATGGCTAAGATTAAGCGTGGATATCTAAGGGTCTTCATGACCAATGGGACCCACACTCGTCTTGTGGAAAATCAACTTATAACACGTTTCTTTCATGTGACATGCTAGCGACAACGTTGGCCACCCCTGCCACCTCGACCATCGAGTTGCCACCATGGACCTGCCACTTGTCTATGCATGTGGCACTCATACCATATCACAAACCCTCCTCTCAAAGGCCCCAAATGCCATGACACGTGGTACAACCATCACTTGACACATGGACCGACGTGACTATATACGTCATCAAAGAGAACAAGAGTTCGTCCATCCGGGTGATGACATCTGTCTGCTTCTCGTTGGTCTAACTCCATCATCCGACATCCTCCTCCTTACAATTTCTTACCAAGAGAACGTAGGAGCTTGCTACGAATCGACAACTGAGGGTTAATCTAACCCTTACACATATCAATGGCTATGATTTATCCTCGGAGCCTTCTCATCGGAGTACCTTAACCAAGGTTACTTCGACAACCTCGCTATGATCGACGGTTCATATCTCTCGTATCATCCTCTGATAAATTAATGGTTCTCATTGACTCTCAGAGTTGCCTTTATCAAAGTTTCTCTGTTTCGAATTCCAATGTTACTCTGACGGTACTCACCCCTCACGTTCTACGGATGAGATCTAATCTCCATGCTGACTTTGACGACTACGATTACTTTGGGTCTTCTATGTCATTAGACCCCGATACTGACCACCTCAATAGATTTAACGATCCATATTCTATCATAGCCACCCTCTGATGGATCAACGATTCTTGTTGACTTGGAGTACATCCTTTCCAGGAAATATATCCTAGTCCGATGAAGGGCCATGATCTACTTGTACGTTAGATCGACAACTGTGATTATTTCTGGCTCAAAACACAGGATTTATGCAAGCTAATAATCCAAAATTCAAGACTTAACCATTTGTATGGATTCTTCAGGGGTTTCTTCACTCATTTAATAGTCCAATTTGGGGACTTCTCCTTTTTTAAGGTTCCTCCAAGCTAATTCCTTAGTTTACATGCCTGTTTTATTTTCATAGACAACACATTGTCGTAGATTACCTACTGCGCAGACAGGAAGTACGAGTACGTGTTTATTTTCTTTATTTTAGAGTGATACAGAGTGCTCATATTCAGATGTGCACAGAAAATATCTTCCCATATAGATTTGTGTTTACATTAGTACAAAGGATGCAAATGCAATAAACTATCCCTCCAATAAACATGTTTTATACTCAACGCAATAGACATTGCAGATAATGCAAGGATTCATTTCAAATATACAGACATATTTGCTCATGAAGAATCCACAAGAAACAACCATTCATATTGTCTCGACATTACTCAAGTACACATGTTTGCAATAAGAAAAACCATTCCATGCATCAAACAAACTTACAGATCCATGAATACAATCACAAGCACTAGTCTATTCATTTTACTTAACAAAGAGAGCATCAGGGTTACTTGGTTGTTACAATTTGGTGACCAGGAAACTAACCATGATTTTTCTCCTTTCCACCCAACCATAGGTACCACGTGTGATCCAGGTGGATATTGGTGGCCACCCACCTATTCCAACTAGGTCCTCTTCTCAGGTTTTAGTTCATCGCGTTCTTTTGTACTTCTTTGTAATTGTGGGTTCTACACTTCCGGGGATGTCTGAATCCTTACACATCTTCCAGGTGGATACTGGTGGCCTCCCACCTAATCCAACTAGCTTATTTTGCATGTTTTCATGTCAGCACATCCTTTTGTACTTCCAGGGCCGTTTTGGGGCCCTAAACAATGTTTTTTTGGCGTGCCACAGTCAAAATCTAGATAGAGTCAGAGTTTGACGACATAATGCGTAGTTCTCAAAAAGACCTTTCCAACGGGCTATCACGCACCTAAAACAAAAATCGTATGAAAAAGTTACGACCCCGGGAAGTTAATGTACTAACTTACCCAAATGGGGCCCACACTACTTTTGGCGTTTCATCTCCTGGTGTTAGGTTTTTGGATGTCTATGGTTTTGGCATTCATGTTTATCATAAAAAGGCCTTCAGAGCCTCATTGTAATGATCTTCCTGCGAATGAGTGTAGCCGTCACATCTCTTCTCAGTGATAAAGTTGCCACCATTCTAGCGAGTCTTGCACTCTGTATTTTTACAGTCTCTTTACAATTCTTTCATTAATAGAAATCAAGTATTGTTGTATTTCTATGTTTCTAAAAATTTTCACGAGTATTTCATTGTAATATCTATGCTTTTATTTCATTCTGAATAATCTGGATCAGTGGTATCAGAGCAGGCTACTCTTGATCATTTTTTCAGCGCATGTCCTCAACGAGGTCCGAGTATATCTAGTTGGGTCTCGAGCATGTATCTCTTGAGGACAATCACTCTCATACGCCCAAGAAACCCTTGATGCTGGAATAAAATAAAAAAATGACGGAGCATAATATTCTATTAACCTGTTGCTTGAGCAAGCTCTCGCACGACAGAGGGACAAAATGATGGAGAAATTTGCACACATCCTTCAACATTGACCAATAGCAACATGCACATATTCATCAAGCGACCATTTTGGAGGAACCTCTCCCTTCAAGGTACAAGTTAATTTTGATATTCCCATATTTGAAGGTCAGATAGATGCAGATGCCCTAGAAAAATGGTTAAATATATTAGAAGGTTATTTCTCAGTTCAAATTTTTTTCGACAGGGAAAATATCACCTTCGCACTCCTAAAGGCTCTCCCCCATGTCAAACATTGGTGGGAAACTTACTGGGAGAAAAGTTCCACAGAGGATTCTGGAATATATGGGGTCAAGCCCACTTGGAATTTTTTTGTGGATGCAGTCAAAGAACAATACTATCCTATTGATAACTATGAAGACTAGTACATGAGATGGACCACACCGCGGCAAGAGAAGAGCCTATCAGTGTCGAAGTTCACAAATAATTTCCATACCTTGCGCACCAATCTGGGTATCAAAGACTCCAAGCAACATCTGGTTCTGAAATACAATGGGGCTCTACATAGGTACATACAAACTGAAATGGATTTCCTAAACATCTCATCATTGGGAGCTTCCTATCGATATGTTGTCAAAATCAAGAAGAAATTTAGGCACCATAACAAATGGGAATTCAGGTCTGAAAATATGCAACAACCAAAGCATGGTAAAGACAACCCTAACCAATAGCCTCTAGACAACTAGTCTAAGACACAAGACAACAAGGGTAAAGGGAAGATGAAGAATGATATTGGGAAGTGGTGTGACTTCCACAAAATCCCCTGACACAACAATGATGAATGTCACTCAAAACAATGATTGGTGGTCGAGTTCAAAGACACGGAGCCAAACCCTGATTCAAAATTCGATCCAGAAAATATTGAAAACAAACAGATCATCGATGCATACCCCATTTCTCTTTTCGCGACCATGACAATTCAACTAGAATAATCAGTATATCCTAAAGAGGGGGAGCGCCTCTTCCATTCACAGATGTGGGTGAAGAGGACCCCGTTGCATTTCATTGTTGATAACGACAACCATAATAACCTCATCTCAGCTAAGGTCGTCAAATAGTTGGGGTTGTCAACAACACCACACTCACAGCCATACAACATCGGGTGGCTTCACCTTGGACGATATCTCCATGTTAGCCAACAATGTTGCCTGTCCTATGGCATCCAACCCTTCAAGGATTAGGTTGTGTGTGATGTTTCCCCTCTTGATGTATGTGATGTTGTTTTGGGCCAACCATATATGTGGAGACATCATGTTGTCTATGAGTCTAGACCCTATAGTGTCATTATTACACAGGGAGGTAATATTTATAGGATACCAGAGGTATTTCTAACTACTGGTCCACCAAAACAGTGCCGCAAGGTAATCTCCCATACTGCAAAATTCATCCTCTTCACAACCTGTTCAAAGGATGCGTAAAAGACCGCTACAACCCCTATAGCCTCAACACCTTCTATCTAGAAAAAACAGATCATTGAAGAGAAAACATATATTGTTCCTTCACCTACAATGGTGCCTACACAATGCCCCATCAAACCCATAGACAATAGGTTGGTGGAGGAGATTCAACCCCACCAGCAACAGGTTTGTGACAGTCTTCCACAGACCAAGTAGAACAACTTCTCTAACAAGGCACGTAGCTCACCAAGATTCAGATTCAGAAAATGATTTCCCCTATTCCCTGGACACTCAACGTAATGGATACCATTGCTTCCTAAGGGGGGAGGACTAATCCAGGTGGATGTTAGTGGTCTTCCCACCTATTCCAACAGGATCCTCTTCTCAGTTTTTAGTTCCACACATTCTTTTGTACTTCTTTGTAATTGTGGGTTCTACACTTTCAGGGATTTCTGAATCCCTACACATCTTCCAGGTGGATATTGGTGGCCTCCCACCTAATCCAATTGGCTTATTTTTCATGTTTTCATGTCAGCACATCTTTTTGTACTTCCAGGGCCGTTTTGGGGCCCTAAAAAATGTTTTTTTGGTGTGACATAGCCAAACTGTAGACGAAGTCAAATTTTGACTGCATAATGTGCAGTTATCGAAAATACATTTCCAACGGGCTATCACACGCCTAAAACGAAGACCGTATGCAAAAATTACGACCCCGAGAAGTTAATGTACTAACTTACCCAAATGGGGCCCACATGACTTTTGGCGTTTCATCTCCTAGGGTTAGGTTTTTGGATGTCTAGGGTTTTGGAATTCATGTTTATCATAAAAAGGCCTTTAGAGCCTCATTGTAATGATCTTCTTGCGAATGAACGTAGCTATTACATCTCTTCTCATAGATAAAGCTACCACCATTCTAGCGAGTCTCGCACTCTGTATTTTTACAGTCTCTTTACAATTATTTCATTAATAGAAATAAAGTATTGTTGTATTTCTCTGTTTTTGGAAATTTTCATGAGTATTTCATTGTAATATCTCTGATTTCATTTTGTTTTGAAAATAATCTGGATTAGTGGTATCAAAGGAGGCTGCTCTTGGTCGTTTTTTCAACGCATGTCCCCGACGAGGTTCAAGTATATCTAGTTGGGTCTCAAGCTTGTCTCTCTTGAGGACAATCACTCTCGCACACCAAAGAAACCCTCAATGTCGGAAGAGAATAAAAAAAATGGTGGAGCATGAGATTCTATTATCATGTTGCTCAAGCAAGCTCTCGCCCAATGGAGGGACAAAATGATAGAGAATTTTGCACACATACTTCAACGTCTGTCGATAGAAATAGGTTCATCTTCATCAAGCGGTCATTTTGGAGGAACCTGTCCCTTCAAGGTACAAGTTAATTTTGATATTCCCATATTTGAAGGTCAGATAGATGCGGATGCCCTAGAAAAATGGTTAAATCTATTAGAAGGTTATTTCTCTGTTCAAAATTTTTTCCACAGGGAAAAGATCCCCTTCGCACTCCTCAAGGCTCTCTCCCATGTCAAACATTGGTAGGAAACTTACTAGGAGAAAATCTCCATAGAGGAATTTGGAATATATGGGGCCAAGCCCACTTGGGATTTTCTTATGGATGCGGTCAAAGAAAAGTACTATACTGTTCATAACTATGAAGACCAGTACATGAGATGGACCACACTATGGCAAGCGAAGATCTAAACAGTGCCAGAGTTCACAAATACTTTCCATACCTTGTGCACCAATATGGGCATCAAATACTCTGAGCAACATCTAGTTTTGAAATACCATGGGGCTCTACATAGGTACATCCAAACCAAAATGGATTTCCTAAAAATATCATCATCGGGAGCTGCCTATCGATATGTTGTCAAAATCGAGTAGAAATTTAGACACCAGAACAAATGGGAATTTGGGTCTGCAAATATGCAACAACCAAAGTATGGTAAAGATGTCCCTAACCAACATCCTCTAGACAACCAGTCCAAGACATAGGACAAGAAGGGTAAAGGGAAGATGAAGAATGACAATGGGAAGTGGTGTGACTTCCACAAAATCCCCTGGAACAACACTGATGAATGTCGCTCGAAACAGTCATTTTTGGTTGAGGTAAAAGAAACAGAGCCAAACCTTGATTCGAAATCTGATCCAGAAAATATTGAAAAGAGACAGATCATCGATGCAGACCCCACTGCTACTATCGCGACCACAATAATTCAAACATAAGAATTGGTAGATCCTAAAGAGGGGGAGCGGCTCTTCCATTCATAGATGTGGGTGAAGGGGAGCCCGTTGCATTTCATTGTTGATAAGGACAGTGAGAAGAACCTCATCTTAGCTAAGGCCGTCACACAATTGGGGTTGTCGATAACACCACACCCGCAACCATACAACATCGGGTGGATTCACCAGGGACAAGATCTTTGTGTCATCCAACAATGTCGCATGTTCTATGGAATCCAACCCTTCAAGGATGAGGTAGTGTGTGATGTTTCCCCTCTTGATGTATGTGATGTTTTGGGCCAACCATATATGTGGAAATGTCATATTGTCTATGATTCTAGACCCCGTAGTGTCATTATTACTCTAGGAGGTCATCTCTATATGATACCAGAGGTAGTTCCGTCTACTTCTCCACAAAAATAGTGTTGTAAGGTAATCTCTCATATTGAAAAATCCATCCTCTTCACAACCTGTTCAAAGGATGCACAGAAGACCGCTACAACCCCTGTAGCCTCAACACCTTCTATCCAACAAAAAACGATTTTCGAAGAGAAAGAATATATTATTTCTTCACCTACAGTGGTGCATACACAATGCCTTGTCAAACCCAGAGACAATAGGTTGGTGGAGCAGATTCAACCCCACCAGCAACAGGTTTGTGACAGTCTTCCATAGATCAAGCAACACAAATTCTCCAACAAGGCATACAACTCACCAAGATTCAAATTCATAAAATGATTTCTTCTCTTCCCTGGGCACTCAACATAATGGATACCATTCCTTCCTAAGGGGGCAGGACTGATCTGGGTGGATATTGGTGGCCACCCACCTATTCCAACTGACTCCTCTTGTCAGTTTTTAGTTTAGCACATTCTTTTTTACTTCTTTGTAATTGTGGGTTCTACACTTTTGGGGATGTCTGAAGCCCTACACATATTCCAGGTGGATAGTAGTGGCCTCCCACCTAATCCAACTGGATTATTTTGCATGTTTTCATGTCGACACATCTTTCTGTACTCCCAGGGCCGTTTTGGGGCCCTAAACGGTTTTTTTGGCATGCCACAGTCAAACTATAGACAGATTCAGAGTTTGACGACATAATGCATAGTTCTCAAAAATAATTTTCCAACAGCCTATCACTTGCCTAAAACGGAGATCATATGCAAAAGTTACGACCCCGAGAAGTTAATGTACTAACTTACCCAAACGGGGCCCACATGAATTTTGGCATTTCATCTCCCAGGGTTAGGTTTTTGGATGTCTAAGGTTTTGGAATTAATATTTATCATAAAAATGCCTTCAGAGCCTCATTGTAATGATCTTCTTGTGAATGAGTGTAGTCGTCACATCTCTTCTCAGAGATAAAGTTGCCACCATTGTAGCGAGTCTTGCACTCTATATTTTTACTGTCTCTTTACAATTCTTTCATTAATAGAAATCAAGTATTGTTGTATTTCTCTGTTTCTAGAAATTTTCATGAGTATTTCATTGTAATATCTCTGCTTTCATTTCATTCTGAAAATAATCCAGATCAACGTGCTCTGTAACTTTGACAGCAGGCCACCCTCGTGCTAAGCCATGATACCACCGGGGAAAATCTCACTCATGTTCTACGGGAGTTTGGGATGTGAAGGTTACCCTCCTTCACACCACTATGGTTAAGGATTTCCTCACACCCACTTGGCTCATGCCTCAAAGAGGTTTGTCAGATACCTTCCCAGTAACAATATTGTAGCCTTCTTAGCCCAGGTTGGGTTTTCTGGACTCTCCACCCAAACTCTAGAGCTTAATCTCTTTTTCCTTTATTGTGTTTTTACATAGTTCTCCCCCTAGCTCTAGGATCTGAACTCCCCTTATAGTTCTCATCTGACCTTCTTCTTTCTATCTGCCTTTGTTCCTTCTCTTGCATGTCCCTCCCCCCCCGATTTTTCCCGACTTTTCCCCTTCCTTCTGTTATAAGGAACTCGTGGGGTCGATCCCGAGATGTGAAAAATGGTGCCCTATTGTACCTAGGGTTGGCAATTTTAGTTGTCCTAGCCTGATCTCCCATATCTGGATTTATCTGGGGTAGTTGGTTGTCCACCTAACATCCTTCCTCATTATCTGATTTGCGTTGAAATAGGGGCTGAGGAAAATAATCTAAATATCAAATATTATCGACAAAGAGGTTTGGGTCATCTTTAACATGATGAGTTGCTCTCTAAGTTTCTTCACTTTTTACTCTAGTGGCATCATGGGTAGTATTTCAATGCTTCACCCCACAATCAGCCGGTTGGAATTTTAAATCAATAATAATACATTTACATTGTTCTTATTCCATTACATGGCAACCATAATTCATGATTAATTACACATAATCATAGGTTTAGAAAGGTGGGTGTTACATTATGGTGCATTCTCATTGATCGATATTTTTGTAGCTTCCCCTAAAATGAAGAGGCCAATGAGCCCTGAACCACAACCATTGACTCACCCTCAAGTCAACCCCTCAGTTCCTCTTTCCTTTTAAATGAAAGGGCCAATTAAAGGATGATATGTAAGGATTTACCACATAATTTGGTAAATTGTTCTAAATATGTGTGCCACTTGCCCAAAATGATAGAGGATCCAACAATCAATTCCTAGGCCTTATCATTGTTTGGTTTTGTAGTATAAGTCTACATAAGGGCCTATTGATATGAATCTGCAAAGGACTCCAATTGCTAGATAGATAAATAGGAAGACTATGATGTGAGGCTAAACTCTCTCAAGACTTTCTTCCCAACCAATGTAGCCTTGTGGAGTGCATCTAATTGATCATCCGAAAGTTGAATTTCTTGAAACTTAGCCTACTTCTCTAGAGGGTTAGCGATGGTTTGAGCCTCTGCATTCATCTACTTGATTTTCTCCCATAACTCCTCAATAGGCTTGTTCTTTTTCTCTAGTAGGCCCATCCAATCTTGAATATCAATGAAGATTTGATGACTCTCTCTTTGCTTGGTGCAATTGGGCCCTTGCATTGTTAACTTCTTCAACTAGGGGCCCCACTATAGTATTCCAGATATAAAATAGTATGCAAAACATAAATATTTTACCTAGAAATGGCAGAGAAACAATGATATAACTAGAACAATACCAGAATAATACCAGAATAATACCAGAATAACACCAGAATGAGCACTTTGATTATTGATAGAAATTTTCACTTGCCTCTTCGAGGGGGAAACCTCCAGCAAAGCAAAGCTCTATTACAATAATATCCAAGATAATATTTCTCATACCATCTACTTCTATTTATACTAAATCTATCTATCCAAAAGAACAATCTAGAGGAAGATCCTTCTAGAAGCGGAAGCTTCTATTAGGTCTTCTTACATTTGACTTATTCTTCCTTATTGATATGCCTTATTAATATTGGCCTTTATTACATGGAATTATATTATTCTACCTACGTTAAGGTTTAGGGAGGTTAGGTCCCTAACATGCCCTCCCCCTTGAAGAACAACCTTGTCCTCAAGGCTTCAGATGAGGGAATTGTTGTAGAATGGTGGTTGACTCCAAGGTGGCATCTTCTGGAGGTGTATCTTTCCATTAGAATAACACTTCCTGGATGGTGTGCTGACATAGACGATGCTCTCTTTGGGATAAGAATGCTTGTGTCAGCAACCATATGGAACCTTGTTCATCCAACTCAGGGAGACTAGTTTGAGTTTGGCACTTAGTTCCAGTCACCTTCTTTAAGCAGGAAACATGAAAAACAGGATGGAGCTTCGATTGAATAAGTAGAGCTAATTGATAGGACACCAATCCCACATGCTTGAGCAATGTATAAGGACCATAAAATTTGGGCGCAAGTTTATGACAATGTTGAGCTTTGAGTGAAGTCTGCTTATAAGGTTGTAGTCGAAGAAATACATGGTCCCCTTCAACAAAATGGCATTCAGAACGACCTTGACATGCTTTTTGCTTCATGCGATTTTGAGTCATGACCAAATTGTCTTTGAGGGAACGAAGAATAGCCTTTTGGAATGTAATATTTGTGTCAACCTCCTGAACCTTCGAGACCCCTGGCATATAGGAGTGAATTGATGGGGGATTTTGGCCATAGACTACTTCAAAAGGAGTCATGAGAGTAGTTGTATGGTAAGATGTGTTGTACCACCATTTAGATAGAGGTAACCATTGAGCCGATCGATTTTTCCGTTCAGATGAAAAACACCTCAAATATGTTTCTAAATACTTGTTGACAACTTCAGTCAGGCCATCCATCTTAGGGTTATAGGCAGTGTTGAGATGCAGTTGGGTTCCCTATAGCTTGAAAAATTCTTGCCAAAAATTTCTAGTGAAAGTGGGGTCTGTGTAAGAGACAATAGAATTAGGCATACCATGAAGCTTGGAGATATTATCCATGAATATTTGAGCCACTGTGGCGGATGTGAATGGGTGTTGAAGAGCACAAAAATGAGCATATTTGGAGAGAGTATTTGTTAAGCCCTAATATTGGCTCATTACCACTTAATTGGGGCATATTAGATTAGTAATGTTATTTTATTTATGTCGGCTTTAGGCCATTAGTTGTAATTTAGATTAGTAATGTTATTTTATTTATGTCGGCTTTAGGC
>ML786067.1:794824-843196 GCA_009831015.1 Picea engelmannii | reverse complement strand
CTTGTACTTGAACATTTAAGTGGGGTAAAAGGAGGTTTCCCCCTCGAAGAGGCTTATTATCTGAAATTATCTCTTTTTCAAGGCGTTGAGTACTTTTCCTGAGGTTTTTCTATGCTATATTGAAGTTTGGTTCTTAACAGTATTGGTAAGCCTATGATGACTGACATATTGCCCGATTTAGGTAAGCCTATAATGAAGTCCATAGAAATATCTCACCAAATAGCAGAGGGAACCAAAAGCGGTTCGAGCGTGCCCAAACCTTTAAAAATTTCTCCTTTGTTGCGTTGACAGACCTCACATTTAGCCACAAATGTGCAGATGATCCAGGTGGATATTGGTGGCCACCCACCTATTCCAACTAGCTCCTCTTGTCAATTTTTAGTTCATCACGTTCTTCTGTACTTCTTTGTAATTATGGGTTCTACACTTTTGGGGTTGTCTAAAGCCCTACACATATTCCAGGTGGATATTGGTGGCCTCCCACCTAATCCAATTGTCTTATTTTGTATGTTTTCATGTCAGCACATAATTCTGTACTTCCAGGGCCGTTTTGGGGCCCTATACAATGTTTTTTTTGTCTTGCCACAATCAAACTATAGATAGAGTCAAATTTTAATGGCTTAATGCGTAGTTCTCAAAAAAATGTTTCCAATGGGCTATCACGTTCCTAAAACGAAGATCGTATGAAAAGGTTACGACCCTGGGAAGTTGAGGTACCAACTTACTCATAGGGGACCACATAACTTTTGGCGTTTCATATCCTAGGGTTAGGTTTTTGGATGTCTAGGGTCTTGGAATTCATGAGTACTGTTAAAAAGGAATTTGGAGCCTCATTGTAATCATTCTTTTTAGATGGATGCATGTAGTAGCCACATCTCTTCTTAGAGATAAGATACCACCATTCAAGCAAGTTGTTTTAGTTTTGCAGTTTTATAGTTTCAGCCTATTTCATTTATTCAATAGAAGATATTGTTCACTAGATATCTATGTTATTCTCCATATCTCTTTTTTTATTGTATTTAGTCTGTTAATCAGTTCGTTCTTCTCTTAATCCATATCATCTAAGGTCCTATTTCATACCCTCTTAGAAAAAAGAATGTTTGACCCGTTCATGGGTTTTGGTAAATCCTGAATGCCCAACTATGGGTAAGGAATGAAGTTCAGAAAGCACCGTGGATTTAAGTTGGGATTGCTTGCATAAATACAAACGACCTTTGTAGCGAAGCTCTTCATTATTCCAAGAGTACCATGGAGAAACTGAAGAATTGTGTTGTAATTGGTGGAGCAGACTAGAAATTTTGGGGTCTTTCAACCGTTCCTGATGAATATCTCGGAGCCAATCTGGTACAATGAAGGAGAGGGAGAAAAGGGACTCGTCTCTTCATATTTTCGGGAAAGAGCATCGACCACTATATTTTCCTTTCCCTTCTTGTAAATGATCTCATAATCATATCCAAATAGCTTGGTCACCAATTTTTGTTGCGTTGGGGATGAAACTCGTTGTTCCAGAAAATACTTGAGACTCTGATTAGTAGTTTTGATTTGGAATCATTGACACAATAAATAAGGACGCCATAGATCCACAACATGCATAATAACTAACATTTCCTTTTCATAAATGGATTGGCCCAAATTTCTCTTTGAAATTTGTTTCCTAGTGAAGGCCAAGGGCCTGCCAGCTTGCATGAGGATGGCTCCAATTCCTTTCCCGAAAGAATCACATTCCAATACAAATGTATTTGTGAAGTCTGGGAGTGATAGGACAGGGGTCGAGCACATAGCATATTTTAAGGGTTGGAAGGCATGATCTGAAGCTGAAGTCCAAGTGAAAGCATTCTTTTTAAGGAGGGAAGTGAGAGGAGATGCAATCTTTCCATAATTCCGAACAAACTTTCTATAATATCCTGTTAAACCCATAAAACCACGTAATCTCTTAAGAGTTTTAGGGCGAGGCCAATCTTGCATAGATTCAATTTTCTTAGGATCCACTCAGACACCATCCTTGCCGACAATATGACCCAGGTATTCCACTTCTTAGGCAGTAAAGACACATTTATATTGTTTGAGGAAAAGTTGGTTCTTAGAGAGTAGATGGAGAACTTGATTCACATGGGAGAGATGGGATGAACAAGTTTTACTATAGATGAGAATATCATCAAAGAAAACTAAGACAAAATGATGGAGAAAAGGACAGAAGAAATGATTCATAAGACTTTGGAAAGTGGGCTTGGGTGGTAGCCATTTCAAAAAATGGGTAAGAAAATGGTATAGAGGAAACAAAAGGGTTCTAGAGGGGTGGGTGAGACCATTGCGAAGAAGGGTGTCAAATTATAGGTACCACCACGATCAAGGAGAAAAGGGGGATCCAATGGGATAGGGGCCAAATAATGTTTTCAGGGAAGGGTCAGGTCCACAAAAAAAAAGTGTTAAAATGATAGGTATCACTGGAATCGAGGCGAAGAGAGGAACCTAGTGGAATAGGTCCCAAATAAGTGTGCCAGTGGGACCACTATACTCATTTTTTTTTACTCTTGCAGAGTTATACTCCGGCCTGAATCATACCACAGTGATGAAATTCCCAAATGCTTAACATAAAGAAATGGGTAGTAATTTCGCAAGTAGAATGCAGAAGGTGCAGTTGCACAACAATAGATCTTGTCTGTTCTGTTTTTGTTCCCATCTCCAGGGGTAGGATATTCAGGGTTTTTACAGACAAGGGTTTTCCCTGTGCTATATCTCTGTGATATATGTGAGGGGTCCACCATTTGTACTTGGCCCAATATCTCAGGGCACCAACTAAGGAGGCTAGACCGAGCCCTTAGCCATACTACCCAACTACTTAGGTACTAGAGAGTATCTTCCCGAGTGCTATTATCAATGGCACTATAGAATTTAGGTGGTCCATTGGTTTATCTATGGAGGGATTCAAGAAATCTAGGACGATATGTATACAGTTGCTGTCTGATGCACTACCACTCGAAGGGGTACCAACGTGTGTTACAAGTGTGACCAACAGATGCACGCTTAAGTACCCGTTGAAGGTGAATCCCCCTGCGGACAAGTGGATTACCTCTTGGTCTCTAGACTCCTAAGGCCAAGAAAGAAAAGTGCTTAACATGGACACTGACTTCCTTTTAGGTCTAATCAAGCTAATAAATGAAAGAGAAGGAGAAAGATATGTACCTTATTAGCGACGATCGTCCTTGCAAAGTCCAGGCTGAGATTTGATCTTGAGCTCCCTGATAGGTCCTTCAAAACAAACAAAGACACAATGGAATTCCTACTCTACTGAGATTAGCTCAATCATACATGCATCTACTGTAGACAAACTCATATGGAACAAGCACAAGTTTGAAAGAAACAGGCCAAGCATTGATTATATTATTGAGAACAAGTAAAAGTACTTACAATCCTTTGAATGAAGGTGCAACAGCTTCTTCCAGTTCTTCTTGTCCAACCCCTTTGCTCAAATAATCTCCACTGATTGCTTTGATGGAATCTCACTCATGAGATCATAAGTTTGATGTAATTCCCAATCTCCATTGTCAATACCTTCTTATGAGATCATAAGTTAGGTATAATTCTCAATCTTCCTTGTTCTGTCAATACCACTTATAGGATCATAAGTTTGGTATCAATCTCTAGTCTCCACCATACCTTTCACCATGAGAAGGCCTCCTTATATAACCTTGGAGGGGTCCAACCACTTGAGAGATCTTTGGGATAAGTTGAGGATTCCTCTCCTTCAGTTGAGGATCTTCCCTAAGATCATGCCTTGACCATCTATTCGAATCCAACCACCTTCAAGAATTGAGGGATTCTTCCCTTATTTGCCTCAACAAACCTAGAATTTGCTAAAAAAAGGGTAGCGCTTCCCCAAAAGGGTGCATAGGGTGCTCAAGCACTCCCCCAAAGAGGCTCATGGAGCACCAACATTCCCTGACAGTGGGTAGGGGAGCTCTCCTCTCCAAAATTCAGTTTTGAGTGTTTTTTCAATGGAAAAAGGTTTGTACTTCCTATCAACTGATTTCTCTTCTTCCAAACTAGCCTTTGAGGTGTCTTAAGTGTATTTGTGATGTCGTTAGAGGCACTACATAGGCAAGATGGTAGTATGATGTTTTTGACACTTGCAACACTTGTAGTCAAGATGCGAAACTTGTGAACAAGATGCGACACTTACAACACTTGTAATGACGACACTTGCGACACTATCAAAGTGAGTAATTTTGAGGTGTAACAGATTGCCCCCCAAAGTATGAAGTTAGAAGACGATGATGACTGAAGTAATTTTTGGACCTTTTTGAGAAAGGGTATGGACACAGAGAAACTGGAAAAATCCGTACACAACCATCAAACAAATATTATGACATGTTTCAAAAACCCAAGGCAGGCATGCCTGTGCTTGAGTGATAAAGACTTTTTAGGTATGGCCACCATAAAATACACTGCGGATCCATAATTATATTGACAAAATGGTATAGCCACTGCATATACAATGTGGATCTATACTTCTATGACCTGAACTGATCGTAGCCACAAAGAATACAAAGTGGATCTACGAAATGACAAGACATAGCCACGACCAATACAAAGTGGATCTATGTAATAGTATATGTTTCATAGTTCAAGAGAAATCCTTTGCAACCTGGGAAAAGTACATATAAGAGTGATGACTCAAACCAGGGTCTTCTTACTGATCCCGATGTAGTACGAATCTAACCATGTGAATAGATGTCTTGATATAGAACATGGCAGAAACCACTTGATTACCAATCAATGATGTAAACCGTTAACAGGCACGAGGGAAATCACCATTGATGTCAATGATTCCCAAGGTACTCTAGTACATTCCGATGAATGTGAATAAATGAGATGAAGTCGAACATCCGTGGAATCATCTGATCAAAGGTCAATGATGTAAACCAACTGTCAGACATGAGGAGGCCTGCCATTGAGGCATGCCGGTCCCAAGGTACTAACTGGTTTCTAAGTCTGAGTCCCTGGATAATGTGTCGAAGTCAATAGGAATAGACTCGTCGAAGGAGGGCCTTGATTAATCCCCCATCAACGACACGAAAGAGACACAAATATGTAATTGGTAGATCAAATGAACATGGACTGACACAGGTATTGAAACAAGATATTTGTGAATTTTGACTCTCGAGGCAGATACTTCCCTTGAACACTGAGCTGAAACAACATAAACTTGTCATGGACCAAAACACGATAATGCAGTGGATACAGTGAATTTCTTCAGGTGACCCAAAGGATTAAAAGAAACTCATAGGATTGGTTCAATGTAGAGGTTCAGCGGATTAAAATGCGTGCAAAGACAAAATGCCGTGTTCAAGGGCGACCGTAAGATTTACTAGTAGAGTTCTCAAAACTGCTTAGCTTGCTTCTTTCAATTTTTCCCCCATCTAGATAGATGAGTACCTCTTTTTAATTTAATGAGCTCGAGGAGGGTAACAGATGCTCAATATGAATCACCTTCGGTAATTCCTTCTTCCTTTTTTTAACGAACTGGAAGAAGTAAGGGTTCGATCCCATATGGGCCCTTCAATGCATGATTGTTTAATGATTCTAGAGAAGGTAAACTCGGTGGTTTTTCATATTTAGAGAGTCTGGAAACAACTTAAAGATGACTCCAATGTTGTCCTTTTTCGTAATGTTAGTCTCGTGAGGCCAAAAAAGAGATAAATTATCACTCGAAAGATGCCCTTTCAAACCTTTTAATGAGTGGGAAAGGAAGCAAGATCACTCAACAATCTTTTCATGTTTAGAGAGTCTAAAAAGAGCTCAAAGACGACTCCAGGGGGTTCCTTTTTCGTATATCCATGTAGGTCCAAAAAAGAGATAAAAGTTTACTTGGATGCATTCTCATGTATTTACAAGCATGAGAAAGAACAAAGACTAAGTTCGGTATGCCCCCAACTTGAAAGCTAGTGACTTAAATCCAAAATGATCATCAAAGGCTGGAGACATACCCTCCAAGCTTCAATTCATTCACCGACTTTGAGGTTGTCACCAATTTCTGTACTAGATGGAGAAAAAGGATATTGGTGGATGAAATGAAGGTTCAAATATGAGAGCTAACGAAAGACTCAACTCGACATCTACAATATTTGGCGAAAGACTCGACCTGATGGGAGAGGTGACTGTTTCATTTTTTAACGAGCTTGACACAGGAAAATAAGTATGCTCAGGGCTCTGGGTTCAATCCCCAGATTGTTGTTTCATTTTTTAACGAGCTTGCTACAAAGAGGAAAACTATGCTCAAGGCCTCTGTTTCATTTTTAAATGAGTTTTCCACAGAGAAGAGAAAACTATGCTTGTGGACTCTTCTTGATCATGGATTCCAAGAAAATAACGCTCTGGAAGAACACCATGTCAAGGGACAAAACTCAGTCATGGATTCCAAGAGATCTTCACTGGATGGAAGAAAATCACTCTAGAAGGAACACATGTTGAGGGCCGCAACAGGGGTAAGGATATTAGGCTCTAATATCCCTACCAAAGAGATCACCATGTCAACTACTGGATCCAAATCATCAGAAGTTGAAGTCATGGGAGATAACGCCACATAATTGACATGCAGAGGGGGTGATACTGTCATCATATAAGAACCATTCAGGGAGGTAATCCAGTCAGGACCGATGAAGGAAAGTTGATTAATAGTCACAAATTTTCCATCGTGAGGGAAATATATCACATGAAAAAGAGTGGACACAATAGCTTTCATGGAATAGACATAATCCCGCCCAAGGAGTAAAGCGAAATCCAAGGGGTCTCAGACTATCATGACATCAATAAAGACAATTTTCTGTCCCAAAGTTATAGGAAACTAAGGAAGGGTCCCTAAAGGTTGACTAGTTCTTCTGTTAAAAGATAACAGATTCTGTGTAACCGGTGCAAGCTGAAGACAACCCAAAGCGTGCCAAGCAATAGAGGAAAAAATACTAACAGATGCACCTTCGTCTATCTATGTTTGAGGAACGTCCCGACCAAAAACCTATACTGTAATCTAGAAAGGAATGTGATAAGGAAGACTAGGTCCTGTTAGCGCACCCAATAAAAAAGGATGGCCTCATTGCCTCGAGGGGGTTTCATGGGAGAACGAGGAATTCCCCCTAGCACGGTAGATTCGGTATCAATGAGAAAAACATGGGAAGTATCGGGTTTAATATCTAGAGGGAGAGTAGGATCGATCAATGATGGGATCGAATCGACCACGCAGGCATTCTTCAGAGGAAGGGTGGGATTGACTGAGGAAGGGACTGGATCAACCACTTTGGCACTCATCAAAGGAGGAGTGGGATCGACTGATGACATAACCAAATCGACCACTTGGGTTTCATTCTCCAAGGGGATAATGGGGTTGACGGGTGGAAACGGATCGACTGCTTTGGTGTCACTCTCTAATGGGAGAGTGGGGTTGACCAAGGATGAAAACAGATCGACTACTTGGGTTACACTCTTTTGATGAAGAGTAAGGCTGATCGATGACATAACTGGATCAACTTCTTGGGATTGTGGTTCAATCAAGTATGAAACTAGATTGACCACTTGATCAACTGGACTGACCACGGATGGAACCGGATTGACCAATCCATCAACTAACGATGGGTTGGGGGAAAGATTACGATAACCTTTTGGAAGTTGAAGTTTTTACAAAAGTGAAGAAGCCTTGTCCATACAAGGACAAAGGTGAGAATAATGATCACCTTTGCATAACATGCAAGGGAATTTGACAATTGTCTTCTTCTTACCAACCTTAACGTCACTAGTTGACGGGGTATCACCGGCATGACTAGCAGAGACCGATGATGTGGAGGACCACATTTCTAAGACCTTGGGAATACCAGGGCAATCCCTTAGAAAGTGGTCACCCTTACAAAGAGTGCAAGGGAATTTGGGTTTCTGATTCTTTACTTTAATCTTGTTGACCTCATCAACACCCCTAGTACTATTAACAATAACTGGTTTCTTGGATCCAACATCTGATGTTGTTGGGGCCTTGGTCTTTTTCAGGCTCTTCTTCTTCCTCTCTTTCTGTTTCTTCTTCTTCTGATCAATCTAGCTACTTGCTTTAAAGCTTTCACTAGACGAAGAAGGAGAAAGGGAAGGAGACTTAATGGGTGAAGAAGGCGAAAAGTCAACGTGAGGTTGATGTGTGGGTGGTGTACTAACATCTGAAGTATTAGGTGCAGTTGAAACTTGGGAGGATTCGAGATCACTGGAGTGGGGAACAACCAAACCGGTAATCCGATGGTGAGTCCCGGAAGACTTAGTGTGGCAATGTATGGAGGACCAAAGTTTCCAAAAGAAGGAAAGGTATAAGGTTCTTTAGGAGAAGGGGTTCCTCCATTGGTACTCTCAGGATTTGATGCCATTAACACTAACTCGACTTAAGGTCCACTAAGTAACACAACCAACATACGCTATGAATCTAAGAAGCAAACAATCAAAATAATTCTTCCTATAATGAAACCACTAGTTGGTGATGAAATCCAACGTCACGATATCAAAATAGGAAGAGGCAGGCCTAGAGCAGGTGGATCAGTTACATTGGTGACCTGCTTAATAGACTTATGCCTTGGTGCAAGCTTCCACAGAGTAATTGTGGATTTACCCTCCAAGGAGCCCGAGTGAGTTTGATCAACATCTGTTCCAGGTAAAGTGAGACTTCCCTTCACCTTCACCTTGTGTGAGACCCTAAAGATTATGGCTACTAAGGTCACCAACTCACAGTCAACCCTTGGGTGGGTATAGTTGAAAGTCCAATCCGAACGTATGGGCAGGATAATAAGTTCGAAATCAACTCGAGAGGATCCCACCCATAATTGTGGGTATACCCTCAAGTGACCCCCAATATACGATCTGACCACTACAACCAGTTGAACCACGGAGGGATAATCTCTGTAACTCTCTTGAATGCGACCTCATGCATAACCCCTGTGTGAGAGGGGGATCCCAGAAAGCCTATACGACAATTGGATTTTCTCTCCCTATTGCAAGATTCTAAGTTTGTTTGATAGCTTTGGAAATTTATCCTTTAAACCTATTCCAAATCCCTACACCTTAAACTAATTTAGGTTTGCTAACAAAGATGTAAAAAGTCTAATAAATTTTAGTTAAGCATTGATTTTAGTGGCTATTGTTTACTCAGAGGTGTATGAGAGTGAAGACTGATGATATTATGACTCAGTTCCCAAAACATGCATAAGAAATGATATCAATATTTTCTTTCAATGAATGTCTAATTAAGGGAAGGGGAAGGATTTTCCTTTCACTGTCAAACACCAAGATGAAATGACCTCATGCAATAGTCCTCAATAAGGAATCCAATGCAATGTTAAAATGTTTGTATGTGAATGATAACCAATAGATGTAAATCTTCTTATGCTAATCAGACTTCAAGAGTTGTGAGATTTAATCAATCTGGAAGCAAACTTCACATAAACCAAAAGACACCCTTGTTGTGATCAAACAAGAAACAGAAATCCAAAAACTCAAAAGTAAGGAGAAAGATCTTGGAAAATATGACTCAAAGATCAGAAAAAAAAGTACAAAAGACCTTTGAAACCCCTTACAAAGTTTTCACTCATTCAAATAAACGAGAAGAAAACGACAAATTGACTCCAAATCGTGAAGGACAAATTGTGAAGTAAGGACAAATGTCAAAAAATCCAAAAAAAAAGAGGATGAATTCTCAGAAATAAGGGTGTTTGAAAGCTAATATCAAGATGGACTGAGAGTATGGGACCCTGAGCAAAAGCCAAAACCAAGAAATAACTTCAGAAGATGAAAATTCTGGAGAATTTCTCACAAAAATGGGGCATCGCTCTAGTGTAAGGGGCACCAGAGCGTTCCAATGCTCTATGTAAGGCTAAAGGGGAGTGATAGTGCTCTAACAACAACAAAAGGGGAGCGCTCTGCTCCAAAAACTTAGAAAAAAACCCAGAAAATCAAAAAATGAAGGAAATTCAGTCAATCAGGGTGATCCTGATGACATAATGAGGCATTCAAACAAATCTAAGAATCAACATGACAATATGAAGAAGATCAAATCAGTGGTAAAAGGTCCAAAACAAGATCTGGGAATGGAACAAGAATCAGAGCTCCTGGAGTCGCCAATTTCTGTTGAAGGTGAATCCTCCTGCGGACAAGTGGATTCCCTCTTGGTCTCTAGACTCCTAAGGCCAGGACAAAAAAGTGATTAACATGGACAATGAATTCCTTTTAGGTCTAATCAAGATAATAAATTAAAGAGAAGGAGAAATATATGTACCTTATTAGCGACGTTCGTCCTTGCAAAGTCCAGGCTGAGCTTTGATCTTGAGCTCCCTGATAGGTCCTGCAAAAAAAACAAAGACACAATGGAATTCCTACTCTACTGAGATTAGCTCAATCATAGATTCATCTACTGCAGACAAAATCATATGGAACAAGCACAAGTTTGAAAGAAACAGGTCAAACATTGATTATATTAATGAGAACAAGTAAAAGTACTTACAATCTTTTGAATGAAGGTGCAACAGCTTCTTCCAGTTCTCCTTGTCCAACCCCTTTGCTCAAATAATATCCACTGATTGATTTGATGGCATATCGCTCATGAGATCATAAGTTTGATGTAATTCCCAATCTCCATTGTCAATACCTTCTTATGATATCATAAGTTAGGTATAATTCTCAATCTTCCTTGTTCTATCAATACCACTTATAGGATCATAAGTTTGGTATCAATCTCTAGTCTCCACCGCACCTTTCACCATGAGAAGGCCTCCTTATATAACCTTGGAGATGTCCAACCACTTGAGAGATCTTTGGGATAAGTTGAGGATTCCTCTCCTTCAGTTGAGGATCTTCCCTAAGATCATGCCTTGACCATCTATTCGAATCCAACCACCTTCAGGAATTGAGGGATTCTTCCCTTATTTGCCTCAACAAACCCAGAATTTGCTAAAAAAAGGGTAGCGCTCCCCCAAAAGGATGAAAAGGGTTCTCAAGCACTCCCCCAAAGAGGCTCAGGGAGTTCCAACACTCCCCGACAGTGGGTAGGGGAGCGCTCCTCTCCAAAATTAAGTTTTTGAGTGTTTTTTCAATGGCAAAAGGTTTGTACTTCCTGTCAACTGATTTCTCTTCTTCTAAACTAGCCTTTGAGGTGTCTTAAGTGTATTTGTGATGTCATTAGAGGCATGACATAGGCAAGATGGCGGTATGATGTTTTTGACACTTGCAACACTTGTAGTCAAGATGCGACACTTGCGAACAAGATGCGACACTTACAACACTTGTAATGACGACACTTGGGACACTATCAAAGTGAGTAATTTTGAGGTGTAATAGATTGCCCCCCAAAGTATGAAGTTAGAAGACGATGATGACTGAAGTAATTTGTGGACTTTTTCGAGTAAGGGTATGGATGCAGGGAAACCAAAAAAAGATGCACACAACCATCAAACAAATATTATGAAATGTTTCAAAAACCCAAGGTAGGCATGCCTATGCTTGAGTGATAAAGACTTTTTAGGTATGGCTGCCATAAAATACACTGCGGATCCATAATTATATTGACAAAATGGTATAGCCACTGCAGATACAATGTGGATCTATACTTCTATGACCTGAACTAATCGTAGCCACGAAGAATACACAGTGGATCTACGAAATGACAAGACATAGCCACGACCAATACAAAGTGGATATATGTAACAATATATGTGTCATAGTTCAAGAGAACTCCTTCGCAACCTGGGCAAAGTACATATAAGAGTGATGACTCAAACCAGGGTCTTCTTACCGATCCTGATGTAGTACGAATATAACCATGTGAATAGATGTCTTGATGTCGAACATGGCAGAAACCACTTGATTACCGATCAATGATGTAAACCGTTAACAGGCGCGAGGGAAATCACCATTGATGTCAATGATTCCCAAGGTACTCTAGTACATTCCTATGAATGTGAATAGATGAGCTGAAGTCAAACATCCGTGGAATCATCCGATCAGAGGTCAATGATGTAAACCCACTTTCGGACACGAGGAGACCTGCCATTGAGGCATGCAGGTCCCAAGGTAATAACTGGTTTCTAAGTCTGAGTCCCTGGATAATGTTTTGAAGTTGATAGGAATATACTTTTCGAAGGAGGGCCTTGATGTATCCCCCATCAATGACACGAAACAGACACAGAGATGTAATTGGTAGAGAAAATGAACATGGACCGACATGGGTATTGAAACAAGATATTTGTGATGGTTGACTTTTGAGGCAGATACTTCCGTTGAACACTGAGCCACAACAACATAAACTTGTCATGGAACAAAACACGATAATGCAGTGGATACAATGACTTTCGTTGGGTGACCCAAAGGATTAAAAGAAACTTAGAGGATTGGCTCAGTGAAGAGGTTCAATGGATTAAAATGCGTGCAAAGACAAAATGTCGTGTTCAAGGGCGACCGTAAGATTTACTGGTAGAGTTCGCAAAACTGCTTGGCTTGCTTCTTTCAATTTCCCCCCCATCCAGATAGATGAGTACCTCTTTTTAATTTAACGAGCTCGAGGAGGGTAACAGATGCTCGATATGAATCACCGTCGGTAATTCCTTCTTCCTTTGTTTAATGAACTGGAAGAAGTAAGGGTTCGATCCCATATGGGCCCTTCAATGCATGATTGTTTAATGATTCCATAGAAGGTAAACTCGGTGGTTTTTCATATTTAGAGAGTCTGAAAACAACTTAAAGATGACTCCAATGTTGTCCTTTTTCGTAATGTTAGTCACACGAGGCCGAAAAAGATATAAATTATCACTCTAAAGATGCCCTTTCAAATCTTTTAAGGAGTGGGAAAGGAAGCAAGATCACTCGACAATCTTTTCATGTTTAGAGAGTCTGAAAAGAGCTCAAAGATGACTCCAGGGGGTTCCTTTTTCGTATATCCATGCAGGTCCGAAAAAGAGATAAAAGTTTACCCGGATGCATTCTCATGTATTTACGGGCACGAGAAATAACAAAGACTAAGCTCAGTATGCCCCCAGCTTGAAAGCTAGTGATTTAACTCCAAAATGATCATCAAAGGATGGAGACATGCCCTCCAAGATTCAATTCATTCACTGAATTTGAGGTTCTCACCAATTTCTGTACTAGATGGAGAAAAAGGATATAGGTGGATGAAATGAAGATTCAAATATGAGAGCTAACGAAAGACTCGACTCGACATCTACGAGATCTGGCGAAAGACTCGACCTGACATGAGAGGTGTTTGTTTAACTTTTTAACAAGCTTTCTATAGAGAGGAAAACTATGCTCAAGGCCTCTGTTTTATTTTTAAACGAGCTTTCCACAGAGAAGAGAACACTATGCTTGTGGACTCTTCTTGATCATAGCTTCCAAGAAAATAACGCTCTGGAAGAACACTATGTCAAGGGACAAAACTTGGTCATGGATTTCAAGAGATCTTCACTGGATGGAAGAAAATCACTCTGGAAGGAACACATGTCGAGGGCCGCGACATGGGTAAGGATATTAGGCTCCAATATCCCTACCAAATATATCACCATGTCAACTACTGGATCCAAATCATTAGAAGTTGAAGTCATGGGAAACAACGCCACATAATTGACATGCAGCGAGGGCGATACTGTCGTCATATAAGAACCATTCAGGGAGGTAATTTAGTCATGATCGATGAAGGAAATTTGATTAATAGTCACAATTTTTCCATTGTGAGGGAAAGATATCACACGAAAAAGAGTGGACACAATAGCTTTCATGGAATAGACATAATCCTGCCCAAGGAGTAAAGCGAAATCCATGGGGTCTCGGACTACCATGACATCAATAAAGACATTTTTCCGTCCCAAAGTTATGGGAAACTGAGGAAGGGTCCCTAAAGGTTGACTAGTTCTTCTGTTAAAAGCTAACAGATTTTGTGTAACCGACGCAAGATGAGGACAACCCAAAGAGTGCCAACCAACAGAGCACAAAATACTAACGGATGCACCTTCATCTATCAATGTTTGAGGAATGTCCCGACCGCAAATCTGTACTATAATCTGGAAAGGAATGTGAGAAGGAAGACGAGGTCCAGTTAGTGCACCCCAATAAAAAAGGATGGCCTCATTTCTTGGAGGGGGTTTCGCGGGAGAATGAGGAATTCCCTCCAGCACGATAGATTCTGTATCAACAAGAAAAATGTGTGCAATATCGGGTTTAATCTCTAGAGGTAGAGTAGGATCGACCGATGATGGGATCAAATCGACCACGTAGGCACTCTTCAGAGGAAGGGTGGGACTGAACGAGGAAGGGACTGGATCAACCACTTTGGCACTCATCAAAGGAAGAGTGGGATCGACTGATGACAAAACCAGATAGACCACTTGGGTTTCATTCTCCAAGGGGAGAATGGAGTCGATGGGTGGAAATGGATCAACCATTTTGGTGTCACTCTCTAACAGGAGAGTGGGGTCGACCGAGGATGAAAATGGATTGACTACTTGGGTTACACTCTTTTGATGAAGAGTAGGGCTGATCGATGACGAAACTTGATCGACTACTTGGGATTGTGGTTCAATCGAGGATGAAACTAGACTGACCACCTGATCAACCGGACTGACCGGGGATGGAATCAGATTGACTAGTCCATCAACTAACGATGGGTTGGGGGAAAGCTTACGATAGCCTTTTGGAAGTTGAAGTTTTTACAAAAGAGAAGAATCCTCGTCCATACGAGGAAAAATGTGAGAATAATGATCACCTTTGCATAACATGCAAGGGAATTTGACAATTGTCTTCTTCTTACCAACCTTAACGTCACTAGTTGATGGGGTATCACCGACATGACCAGTAGAGGCCGATGATGTGGAGGACCACATTTCTAAGACCTTGGGAATACCAGGGAAATCCATTAGAAAGTGGTCACCCTTACAAAGACTGTAAGGGAATTTGGGTTTCAGATTATTTATTTTAATCTTGTTAACCTCATCAACACCCCTAGTACTATTAATAGTAACTGGTTGCTTGGATCCAACATCTGATGTTGTTGGTGCCTTGGTCTTTTTTGGGCTCTTCTTCTTCTTCTCTTTCTGTTTCTTCTTCTTCTGATCAACCTGGCTACTTTCTTTAAAGATTTCACTAAACGAAGAAGGAGAAAGGGAAGGAGACTTAATGGGTGAAGAAGGCAAAAAGTCAACGTGAGATTGATGTGTGGGTGGTGTACTAACATCTAAAGTATTAGGTGCAGTTGAAACATTGGGAGGATTCGAGATCACCAGAGTGGGGAACAACCAAACCAGTAATCCTATGGTGAGTCCCGAAATACTTGTGTGGCAATGTACGGAGGACCAAAGTTTCCAAAAGAAGGAAAGGTATAAGGTTCCTTAGGAGAAGGGGTTCCTCCATTGGTACTCTCAGGATTTGATGCCATTAACACTGAATCGACCTAAGGTCCACTAATTAACACAACCAACATACACTATGAATCTGAGAAGCAAACAATAAAAAAAAATATTCCCATAATGAAACCACTAGTTGGTGATGAAATCCAACGTCGCAATATCAAAATAGGAAGAGGCAGGCATAGAGTTACTGGATCAGTTACATTGGTGACCTGCTTAACGGACTTACACCTTTGTGCAAGCTTCCACGCAGTAATTGTGGATTTACCCTCCAAGGAGCCCGAGTGAGTTTGATCAAAGTCTGTTCCAGGTATAGTGAGACTTCCCTTCACCGTCACCTTGTGTGAGACCCTAAATATTATGGTTACTAAGGTCACCAACTCATAGTCATCCCCTGGGCGAGTACAGTTGACAGTCTAATCCGAATGTATGGGCAGGATAACAAGTCTGAAATTAGCTCGAGAGGCTCCCACACATAATCGTGGGTATACCCTCAAGTGACCCCCAATATACGATCTGACCACTACAAACAGTTGAACTATGGAGGGATAATCTTCGTAACTCTCCCGAATTTGACCTTGTGCGTAACCCTTGTGTGAGAGGGGGATCCCAGAAAGCCTATACATAAATTGGATTTTCTCTCCCTATCACAAGATGCTAAGTTTGTTTGATAGATTTGGAAAGTTATCCTTTAAACCTATTCCAAAGCCCTACTCCTTAAACTAATGTAGGTTTGCTAACAAAGATGTAAAAAGTCTGATAAATTTTAGTTAAGCATTGATTTTAGTGGCTGTTGTTTACTTAGAAGTGTATGAGAGTGAAGATTGCTGATATTATGACTCAGTTCCCAAAACATGCATAAGAAATGATATCAATATTTTTTTTCAATGAATGTCTAATTAAGGGAAGGGGAAGGATTTTCCTTTCACTGTCAAACACCAAGATGAAATGACCTCATGCAATAGTCCTCAATAAGGAATCTAATGCAATTCTAAAATGTTTGTATGTGACTGATAACCAATAGAGGTAAATCTTCTTATGCTAATCGGACTTCAAGAGTTGTGAGATTTAAGCAATCTGGAAGCAAACTTCACATAAACCAAAAGACACCCTTGTTGTGATCAAACAAGAAACAGAATGCCAAAAACTCAAAAGGAAGGATAAAGAGCTTGGACAAGATGACTCAAATATCATAAATAAAAGTACAAAATACCTTTGAAACCCCTTACAAAGTTTTCACTCATTCAGATAAACGAGAATAAAACGACAAATTGACTCCAAATCGTGAAGGACAAATTGCGAAGTAAGGAAAAATGTCAAAAAATCCAAAAAAAATAGGATGAATTCTCAGAAATAAGGGTGTTTGAAAGCCAATATCAAGATGGACTGAGAGTATGGGACCCTGAGCAAAAGCCAAAACTAAGAAAAAACTTCAGAAGATGAAAATTGTGGAGAATTTCTCACAAAAATGGGGTAGCGCTCTGGTGTAAGGGGCACCAGATCATCCCACGGCTCTGTGTAAGGCTAAAGGGGAGTGCTAGCACTCTGACAACAACAAGAGGGGAGTGCTCTGCTCCAAAAACTCAGAAAAAAGCCCAGAAACCCAAAAAATGAAGGAAATTCAATCAATCAGGGTGATCCTGATGACATAATGAGGCATTCAAACAAATCTAAGAATCAACATGACAATATGGAGAATATCAAATCAGTGGGAAAAGGGCCAAAACAAGATCTGGGAATGGAACAAGAATCAGAGCTCCTCCCTAGTGGAGTCGCCAATTTAGTTGAAGGTGAATCCCCCTGCAGACAAGTGGACTCTCTCTTGGTCTCTAGACTCCTAAGGCCAAGATAGAAAAGTGATTAACATGGACACTAACTTCCTTTTAGGTCTAATCAAGCTAATAAATGAAAGAGAAGGAGAAATATATGTACCTTATTAGCGACGTTCGTCCTTGCAAAGTCCAGGCTAAGCTTTGATCTTGAGCTCCTTGATAGGTCTTGCAAAACAAACAAAGACACAATGGAATTCCTACTCTATTGAGATTAACTCAATCATAGATCCATCTAATGCAGAAAAACTCATATGGAACAAGCACAAGTTTGAAAGAAACATGCCAAACATTGATTATATTAATGAGAACAAGTAAAAGTACTTACAATCCTTTGAATGAAGGTGCAACAACTTCTTCCAGTTCTCCTTGTCCAATCCCTTTTCTCAAATAATCTCCACTGATTGCTTTGATGGCATCTCACTCATGAGATCATAAGTTTGATGTAATTCCAATCTCCATTGTTAATACCATCTTATGAGATCATAAGTTAGGTATAATTCTCAATCTTCCTTGTTCTGTCAATACCACTTATAGGATCATAAGTTTGGTATCAATCTCTAGTCTCCACCGTACCTTTCACCATGAGAAGGCCTCCTTATATAACCTTGGAGAGGTCCAACCACTTGAGAGATATTTGGGATAAGTTGAGGATTCCTCTCCTTCAGTTGAGGATCTTCCCTAAGATCATGCCTTGACCATCTATTCGAATCCAACCACCTTCAGGAATTGAGGGATTCTTCCCTTATTTGCCTCAACAAACCCAGAATTTGAAAAAAAAAGGGTAGCACTCCCCCAAAAGGGTGAAAAGGGTTCTCAAGCACTCCCCCAAAGAGGCTCAAGGAGTGCCAGCACTCCCTAATAGTGGGTAGGGGAGCGCTCCTCTGCAAAATTCAATTTTTGAGTGTTTTTTCAATGGCAAAAGGTTTGTACTTCCTGTCAAATGATTTCTCTTCTTCCAAAATAGCCTTTGAGGTGTCTTAAGTGTCTTTGTGATGTCATTAGAGGCACGACATAGGCAAGATGGTAGTATGATGTTTTTGACACTTGCAACACTTGTAGTCAAGATGCGACACTTGCGAACAAGATGTGACACTTACAACACTTGTAATGACTACACTTGCAACACTATCAAAGTGAGTAATTTTGAGGTGTAACAATACCTATTGTATTTCCTGCATGTATGACTCCCCGACCACGGGTTTATGTGCATATGGACAGATCTCTGTAGCTTTAGGACATCATAATACGTCTCTACCCTGAAAATTTTTAACCAACAATTTTCTACCAAGGAAGGTGCTCTGATACCACTTGTAGTATTCCATATATAAAATAATATGCAGAACAAAAATATTTTAGCTAGAAATGGCATAGAAACAATGATATAACTAGAAAAATATCATAATAATACTAGAATAACACCAGAATGAGCACTTTGATTACTGATAGAAATGTTCACTTTCCTCTTCGAGGGGGAAACCTCCAACAAATTAGAGCTCTATTACAATTATATCCAAGACAATATTTCTTATACCCTCTACTTATATTTATACTAAATCTATCTATCCAAAAGAACAATATAGAGGAAGATCCTTCTAGAAGTGAAAGATTCTATTAGGTCTTCTTACATTTGACTTATTCTTCCTTATTTCTAGGCCTTTATTACATGGAATTATATTATTCTACCTACGTGAGGGGTTAGGGAGGTTAGGTACCTAACACCCACTCTACCCATTAACTATTGTTGTTGTTGACTCCACTGGGCATGAGCATTATTCAACTAATCCTATAATTCCCCAACCCATTGACGTAGCTACCTCCATGAAGTACACACAAAATCAAGTCATCACCAGGTTGGTAGTCTAGAAGTTCCATTGATAGACTCTAATATTCTCCCTACAACTTAGGCTACATGTTTCACAAGCACACACAAACAACTTCTATTTCAGTTTGGTCTTGCTATTGATCCTACATTTCAATGTCTCAATCCTTGTTCACTTTCACAAGCTATATATGTAACTATTAATAGGAAACTAGTGATATATAGAGCTTTAGAATTGTGAGGAGGGTTAATAGGTATTGCAAATTCAATGAACCATTTTTCAAATGGTTGTATATACCTTACTAGATTAACATGTAGTTCATCTATCCTATAATGTATACCTACCCTCTTACAAACATTACATGTTTTGGCATACTCTTTATAATCCTTAAATATAGTTGGACACCAAAGACTAACCTATAAAACTTTGAAATATTTTTCTTTTCCTACAACATTCCCTCCTGCAACTCCTCGATTATTTTTCCATAGAATATCATTCCTTTCATGATCCATCAAACACCACCAAAGAATACCATCAATCCCCAATTTGTAAAACTATCCCATGATTAACTTATAATCTACAGTTCTAACCACTAAGTGACACTTCTGATTTGTAGAGTAATATTCAATAGTAGAAACAATAGTTAAAAAAAAAACAATCTTTGTTAAATAGTTAGGGACAAATTCTACTTTGAACATATATGCATCTAGAAGTTGATCATACACTACACCACTTGATTCTCCTGACTTAGGCCTAGAGAGGTGATGAGGCCCTACATTATGTTTACCATGTTTAACCACAACTTAAAATGAGAATTCCCGAAACAATAAAAACCACCTGCAAATATGACCTTCTAGAACATGCTTATTAACCAAGTATTTCAATGTGGAATGATCTATATAAAACTTGAAGTGTCCTCTTAGAAGGTAGTATCTAAACTTATGTAGAACATGAACCATAACAACTCCTGCATACTTAGTGGTAGTGTAGTTGTGCTCAACTTGTGAAATTTTCCTACTTGCAAAACAGATAGGGTGATCCATATTTCCTTCTCATGGTTGCATAAGAACTACTCCTAATGCTATGCCAAAAACATCTACATGTTCATGAAATTCTATATTCCAATCAGGAAACACAAAGATTGGGGCACTTACTAATTTTTCTTTGATCATATTAAAGGTAGCTTCAAATTTAGGGGTCCATAAGAACAACTTAGCTTTATTCAATACCTTCTCTAGAGACTTTGTAATAGAGGCATAGTTGTGGATAAACCTTCTATAATAGCCAATATGTCCCAAAGTATACTGCAACTATTTAACACTCATTGGGGTAGGAATATTCACAATGACAACAGTATTGGCAGGGTCCACCAATACTCCTCCCCTACAGATAATGTGCCCCAACAAAGTGACAAATGGTACACATAATATGCACTTCTGCAAACTTATTAGAGAAACTTTGAGGTCGAAAATGGACCTCGAAACAAAAAATGTTCTATCAACATCAAATTTAAAATAACCGATAGGATTCAAGATGATGATGTCGACCATAAGGGTAAACAGTTTGGAGGGAAATAAAGAAAACTAATTTTTTATCATATTTTCGACTCATCTCCTTGTAGTTTTACTCAAATTTCAATTGTAGGCACTCGTTGGATGTGGAATTTCCAATGAGTGCCTACACTTGAAATTTGAGTAAACCTACAAGGAGAATAGTTGAAAATGCGATAAAAAAATAGTTTTCTTTCTTTCCCTTTGAAATTCATAACTCTTATTTTATTATTTTAACTCTTATTTTATTTATTTTCCTTATGAGGCCCATTTTAGACCTCAAAATATCTCTAATATTTATGGGGATCGGGAGCTTCCTACATCGATAAAAAATTAACCTTTTGAAACCTAATATGTTCCTTCAAAATTCTATATACAGTCCAATCATTGATATATACCTCCAAAAACTTGTGAATGGAATCTCTAAAGGCTACAATCACAACTTGGGAAAAGGTAGAGGGTGCATTTTTTAGCCCAAAAGGCATGGAATTATAAGCAAAGGAGCCCCTTTTTATAGTAAATGAGGTCTTCTTCTTATCCTCTTTTCCAATCTAGACTTGATGATATCCTGAAAAGCCATATGTAAATGAATAAGCCTGTTTTCCCACAACTTGGTTAAGCACCTCATCACTGAAAGGGGTAGGAAAAAGATCATGCACATGAGCCAATTTCAAACTTCAAAAGTTCACACAAACCTTGATGCCATCAATTTTGTTGTTTTGAATAAAAATAGGACAATTCTAATCAATTGATCTACTTGAAAGATTAATCCTATAGCCAACATTCTCCCAATTTCTTTCTTTATCTTCTCCTTAATCCTTAGATTAAGAGGGTAAAGTTTATTTTTAATAGGCTTAGAATCCAACCACAACTCTATATTCATCTCCCCTAACTTTCCTTGAATCCCTTTCATCTTAGCATATATGATTTAAGGGGATAAATTTCACAAATGGGATAATTTTCCATGGCTTTTCCCAAAAAACGTTTTTCCAAGTTCCATTTTTTCTAAAAATGATTCGCCCAAATTCCATAGAAAAAAATGATTTTACCTTAAAGATCGCCAAACATTTATAGAAACTATATAAAATCCTTAGAAATTTGAATATTTTTACTAATCTATCGCAAAACATTTTACATTTTTCATATTAAGGACGAGTAAGATTAGCTCAGGTTTCTACATTTTAATATAAATTTCCATCCTTAAAATCATCCCTGCATCTCAGTAAAAATTTGTAGAAACAAGTTTTCATATTCTAGGTCTTCAACCCTAGACATAGTTTGTTCATCTTGGTAATCTCCTATATAAGTCATTTTAAGTCCTTCTTCACTACCAATATTGATTTTTCACAACGTCAAAGGCTAGTGATACAGATTACTATTAACGTAATTATTATTTTCTTTAAGCACTTTGGAGCCTTCATATTCCTTAAAATATAGGTGCCTCAATTCATCCAAGCCATTTTCATCTTCTCCACTTTGACCAACCTTTATGCAACAAAGAGGGAGTTCCAACTATTTCATAGGTGTTTGGAAATCCATCAAATACTGATAATAAGGAAAAATAACATGAGGATGATTATTCTGCAACTTATCAGTAAACACAATTTCCTTAATACGATGTAGAATTATCATTACTTCATTACTTCATCTAATTGTCATCACTTCGTTACTTCATCTTCTCAAAACTGAGTCTAAAGGACAACCCAACTCCTAGCCTGCCTTCTAGTTTCCTGATGTAAATTACAAGCCTTAGGAATTGGTCCAAGAGTATGGAAGAATATATGGACCCAAAACTGAGGCTACAGGCCTTCACTTTCCCACTTTTGAGTGTTTCTATATGAATAAAAGGATATGTTATACCTTCATACATTTACAAAACCAAAACATTGTTTCCCTTAGTCAAAGATAAATATTAACATTCACATTTACGAGAAGGAACAAAACTATGCTTCATGGTTCGTTTTACTTCATCCCAAGTGGGTAATTTTTCTTTATGGGTGGCCCATAATATGATAGGAGTAGCTTTCAAAGCCATATCTAGAGAAGGGATTCTTCGATATTCAATAAATTTTCTCTTCATTACACTCAAAATAATATTTGAAACTAGAAGTCCCATCATACATAAGTGGATTCTACAATTCAGTTTCAATCCACCAAACAAATTTAACTTTATCACATCTTCTAGATGATATATCATATCTTATGTTTTTCCATTCATTCAAATCTTCTTCTAATTCACTATCAAAATAATGAATGATTTTACAACTCACTGATCCATTTTCTATATGGTTAATGTAGTCATCTCTCTTCATAGAGGTTAATTTATAGATCTAATCCAACTCATCTCTTTCCATAACATCTTCAATCCGTTTGGTATACCTTGGCCCTTTATATGGATCTAAGGGTTAGACTACCCTAGTACCATCAACCTCAAAGGTCATTGTTTCTTTCGTCTAATCAATAACAACATAGTTACCAAAGGAATGACCAATTCCAAATAATACTAGATATGGATGCTTCTCATCCATATTCCTTATGGATTCAAAGTTGGAAATAATTTTCACACTAGCCAAATCCAATTTTACATTCTCTAGCATACCAATGGGAAAAATCATGTATTGATTGGCCATACACAACTATATAGGGGAATAAACTAACTTTGGTTTTCTCATGGCTTCCTGTGAATTCTTAGGAAGAGTGTTGACATCAGATCCAATATCTAATATCAAATATTTTACATCATATACATCAATATAAGCATCCATTCTAAAATATTGTCTGTTTCTCCTGCTCGTTCTCCTCACCCTATTTTTCTGCCTCTTAGGAATATTAGAAACAATATATTCATCCTCATCCTCCTTATCCTTTGTGAGATTTTTGAGGGTGTTGTGAAAATTCTTAGTTAACTTCTCATCATCCAAAACATTAGAAAATAACTAAAACCAAAGATCAACAACCTTGTTGTAATTACCTTGGGATCTCATTTGTCCTTGTTTTGTAACTTTGGGTAGCTGTATTGGTTTTAAAACTCATTCCTTTTGTGCTTCCACAATTTTTGGTGAAGCAGGTACATACATATTGTGAAACATCTCAACAGTATCCCTGAAAAACCCCTTTTGTTGCACAGGGTCAAGTTTAGGTTCTCTTGGGTCTACCTTTTAAACTTTATGAAGTTAGAGATAAATAAAATCTACACTAGTTTGAGATACCCCTCTAGTAACAACAATAAGGTTCTGAATGGTTTCTTCATTAGCTAGTCTGGGTTCTAAGTTGGTTAAGTTCACTACTCACTATCTTGTTTTATCTTCCTGTTTTGTACTCAATATAGGGAATTCTTCTATAACATGGTTGTTGGTTCTGCAATAATAATACCAAGGTCTTCTAGGAACAGTCCAATATCAAGCAAGATGCCCCAATTCATCACAATTATAGCATATGGCTGGTCCAATTCTTCCACTAGTCCTATCACCTCTGTATCCACCACCTCCTCCACCTCTTTAGTGGCTTCCTCCCCCTTGAGGTCATGAGTTTTCAACTACCTTGAATGTGGATTTGTCTAATTGGTCAGCGAATCATCCAAATACATTCACTTCTAAATAATATGAATATTGGTTCCATAAAACACACAATAGACTATATTCATTTGTCCCTAATGACGGGTGGAGTGTCCACTTGAAACATTGGAAATTTTAAAACTTCTTACACAATATTTTTCCAGAAAGCTCATGCACCATAGGAGTACTTCTATAAAATAGGGAAATGTTTGGGAGGATGCCCATATGTCCTATGATTTTCACAATACTCCCCCATCTATGAACTCTAATCATGAGGGAGACATTGATAAGGTGTAGTGTTATGAAACTAGGCAATGGTAGTAACTTTCATAACTCCACTTGAAGGTATTCCTGGAAAGGGCCCCATAGGAGGATTGGGTGGAAGTCACCATAACTTCTCTCTACCAACCTTGGGTAAATTCAATTCTTATATCTTCTCCATTAGTGAAGCAATTTGATTCTAGACTTGGGAAAAGTCTAGGATTTCCCCAACTACTACAGTCTTAGCATTACTAGGGTATCCTGCCATAGATTCATTTCTCATTATCTATTCCAAAGCTTCTCTAGGAGCGGAAATATTCTGTTGCATCAAATACATCTCATTTAAAGGAGGCATCCCTTGAATGAACCATCCTTTTGATGGGTATAATTGATGCATAATGTAATCCTACCCATGAGATCTTGGAGCTGTTAAATAAACAAGATCGAAGAGAAATAAAATAAAAACAAATGTAGAAATAAACCATGGAAAATACACAATACAATAGAGACACATATATATGTGGTTCACCTAGTGTGGGTTACATCCACTAGAGAAATTGATAGGTCCTTCCTTTTTATTATCCAACAAATGAAGGGATACAACCTACAACACACTTGCTGTAACTTTCTCTTATTTCTCTCATAGTATCCTCTCTGAGAATACAATATTCACAATGATACACAACCACAATACAATTCCCTCATAAAAGAGGGTTTCCTTCTAGGGAAAAAAACCCTATCATAACTTCTATCGTCAGATCTGCAACCTTATAATGAATGGTCCATATTTACTATGAAATTACAATATACATTTATAAGGAAATTTTTCCTTTGGGGGCTTCGCCTCTAAACCCCCATCAGGGGATGCTACCCCCGAACCCCTGCTAGGTGTCTGCTTGCCCCCGGACCCCCCAACTGGGTGGATGAACCCCTCGGACCCCACATGGGGGGTAATCCCCCCTTGCAACCCCACCGCGTGGAGGGGTGTACAATATTGTTGGGTGTACAATATTCATGGGGTATAAACACGACTGAAAAACAAAGACCTGTGAAACACGAAGATAATCAGGCTCCAACACAATAATATCCAACTTGGAGACTGATCACAAAAACTCCATTGTTGTTGTACCTGCTGGACTATAATTCACCTTGGACCTGGACAATTTCTCATCTTCACCTTCATGCTTGAAGACCAACTGAAACTGAGCACGAACTTAGTTTCTCCCTGGTTACTCCCTTTGTTTACATGTCTACAGGATTCTAGCTAGTATGTATCTTTTCCAACTTCAAAATTCCATCTTCCAAGAAGGATCGTATGAAATGGTACCTAAGTTTTATATTCTTATTATTTGAATGGAAGGATGAGTTCTTTGCAATATGAATGACACTCTCAATATCATATTACAACTTGCTACTCTCCTGCTTCTTTCCCAATTCCTCCATAAACCTCTATAACCAAATCATTTGTTTACTAGCTTCTATATCAACAACATACTCTACTTCTGTTGTTGAAAGTGCAATAACATTTTGTAGTCTTTAAATATAACTTACCGCTATTCCACCTACAATAAAAACATACCCTGTGGTGCTCCTCCTACTATCTTTATCACCTGCCATATCTGAATCAACATATCCCTTTAGAACAATGTCTAAACCTTTAAAAAATAGTGCATGAGTAGAAGTACCTCTCAAATACATGAGAATCCACTTTACTACCTCCCAATTTTATTTACCTGGATTGTTCATAGACCTGCTCACAACTCCCACTACATGTGGAATATTTGGTCTCGTGCAAACCATCACATACATTAAGCTTCCAACTGCTGATGAATAAGGGACCTTGGACATGTATTCTATCTCCTTCTATGTCTTGGGACACATTTCCTTGGTTAATTTGAAATGGCTGGCCAAACATGTACTAACTGGTTTTTCATTTTGCATTCCAAACCTCTCTAACACTTTCTTTATGTACTCACTCCGAGACAATGTCAATTTGCATTTTTTCCTGTCTCTTGTTATTCTCATACCAAGGATTTTCTTTGCAGCACCCAAATCCTTCATCGCAAATGAATTAGCTAATTTACTCTTGAGCACATTTATAACCTACATATTAGAACCTACAACAAGCATGTCATATACATACAATAACAAGCTAATATAACTTCCATTTTATAGCCTTTTAAAATAAACACAATGATCAATATGAAATCTACTATAACCTTGTTCTGTCATAAGCCTGTCAAACTTCAAATACCACTACCTTGGAGCTTGCTTTAGGACATACAAGCTCTTCTTCAACCCACATACCAAATTTCCTTCCCTTTGATATCATACCCCTATGGCTGCTGCATATAAATATCTTCCTCCAAATCCCCATGGAGAAAAGCTATTTTTACATCTAACTATTCAATATGTAAATCTTCGATTGCCACAAGACTTAAAATAGTCCTAATTGAATTCATTTTAACAACATGAGAAAATATTTCATCAAAATCTATACCTTTCTTTTGTGCAAACCTCTTTACAAAAAGTCTATCCTTGTACCGCTTTTTTCCTCCATCTTCTTCTTTCAACTTGTAAGCCCATTTATTCTATAATGCTCCTTTTCATGTAGGAAATTGATCAAAGTTCCAAGTTTGGTTATTTACTAGGGAATCCATTTCCTCTTTCATTCCTTACTCCCACTTATTTTTAGTGTCTACCCACATTCCCTCTTCATAACATTATGGTTCACCATAATCAATCAACAATAAATAATACAATGAATGAGAGTATCGTTCAGGGGGTCTACTTAACTTGGTAGATATTCTAACAACACTTGCAAGAATTTGAGGTACCTGTTGCTCCTGTTGTTGTACATTTTGATTTTCTGGTAGCTTTGGAATTTCTTTTTCAGTGATCTCATCAAGCACTGTGTATTTTTCTTTTTCTTTTTCCTGTTTCTTTCCCCCCAACTAATCTTTGTACATGATCTTCTCATTGAATATGATATCTCTACTCCTAATGATTTTGTGATTTTCATAATCCCATAAGCGACAATCAAAATCATTAACACCGTATCCAATAAAGGTACACTTCTTGGATTTTTCCTTAAGATTTGTTCTATTTTCTTTATCAATATGGACAAATGCTTCACAACTAAAAGTCTTCAGAAAATAATAGTTTACCTTTTTACCTGTCCATGCCTCCTTTGGAATTCCACCATCCAAAGAGCTTGAAGGTCCTCTTTTTATTAAGTAAATTAAAATATCTACAACATCTGCCCAGAACTATAAGGGAAAACCATCATGCAATCTCATACTCCTTGCATGCTCCATGATTGTCCTGTTCATCCTTTCTACCACACCATTTTCTTGTGGTGTTCCTGAAACTATCTTCTCTCTATGAGTCCCATGGTATGAACAGTAATCATCAAACTCCTTGCTACAATATTCACCTCCATTTTCTGATCTCATACATTTCAACCTTTTTCCTGTTTCATTCTCAACCAAAGCTTTCCATTTATTAAAAGTATCAAAAACATCATATTTTTGTCGAATGCAATAAACCCAAGTTTTTCTAGCTGCATCATCAATAAAAGTAACATAATAACGAGAGCCACCAAGAGATGATACCTAAGCTGGTCCCCATACATCTGTATGCACAAGCTCTAACCTTTCACTCTTCTTTTCTTTTATGACTCTGATAAATATGACTCTCTTCTATTTTCCATAAACATAATGCTCACAAAAATTCAAATCAAATTGTTTAAGATCTGGAAAAAAATTTCTTTTGTGAAGTATCTCCATTCCCTTCTCACTCATGTGTCCAAACCTATGATTCCACAGTGTTTTATCCACTCCTATAGAATCTAAAGAGATAGAATAATCAATATTACAAGTACATAAATACAATGTACGTACATTCTCTCATTTTTCTATCACCAATGATCCTTTGGTGACCTTCCACGACTTATATATAAATATAGATATAGAACCTTCACTTGCCAACTGCCCCATTGAAATTAGATTTTTCTTAGATCTGGAACATGTCTTACCTCTTTCAACAACCATTGGTTTCCATTCCTTTGCTTTATTTTTTACCTTTCCCATTCCAACAATTTTGCATGGTGCATCATCACCCAAATAAACCTGTCCAAAATTACCTTGAACGTAATCTAGAAAATGTTTCCTATGGGTTGTAACATGAAATGAAGCACCTGAATCTACCACCTAAGACTCAAAAATATTATCTATGGAAAGAATCAAATCATCTTGTAACACATCACCTGTTACATTTGCTTCCTGATTTTTCTCCTGTTGTCCATCTGTTTGTTTCTTTGGAGCTCTGCAATCTTTCTTCAGATGTCCTGTCTTCTCACAATTCCAACACTCTATCTTTCCCAGTCTCGATTTGGATCTTCCCTTCCTAGAATTCCCATGGTTCCCTGAGCCCTTTTCACTATCCTTTTGTCTTTCAATATTCTCCATGTTTAACGCATTACCTGATGTCTCACTTGTTCTTTTCCATCACATTTCCTCACAAGGATAACACCAACAACATCATCAAATTTTAAAGTGTTTGAATCAGAGACATAGTTACTTACAACCATGACCAAGCCATTCCATCTTTCTAGCAATGAGCACAAGATTAGAAGAGCCCTGACCTCATCATCAAAGTCCACTTTTATAGAACTTAGCTAATTAGTAACCGTATTAAATTCATTTTAATGATCTACCACAGACCCACCTTATGACATATTCATATTAAATAATCTATTCATTATAAATACCTTATTGGATGTCGAGGTTTTTTCATACATTTTAGCCAATGTGCCCATCGACTCCTTCATTGTCTTTTCTTTTGAAATATTGAAATCCACCAACAGTGCCAGGTTTAGTCGTATCATTCCTAGTGCCTTTCTGTCAAGAACTTCCCATTCTTCATCCTTCATGGTCGTCGAATTCTTTGTTATTCCACCCAATGGTAGGAATAAATCCTTCTGATATCAATAATCTTCCATCTGCATCTTCCATAAATGGTAGTTTTGGCTGTTAAATTTCTCGACCCTAAAATTTTCATCTTCTACTATTGCTCCCACTAGAACTAGGAACCCTATTTTCCTACGAGTTACCTTTTTCTATGATACCAATTGTTATATAAATAGGATCATAGAGCAATAAAATAAAATAAAATGTTGAAAAAAACCACAAAAGATACACAATACAATAGAGACACATATATACGTGGTTCACCCTTTGTGGGTTACATCCACCAGAGAAATTTCCAAGTCCTTCCTTTTTATTATCCATCAAATGAAGGGATATAACCTACAACACACCCACTTTAACTTCCTCTTCTTTCTCTCATTGTCTCCTCTCTTAGGATACAATATTTTGAATGATACATAACCACAATACAATTTCCTCATAAAAGAGGGTTTCCTTCTAGGGGAAAAAACCATAACATAACTTATACCATAATATCTGTGACCTTATAATTAATGGTCCATATTTATTGTGAAATTACAATATACATTTACAAGGAAAATTTTCCTTTAGCTGCTTCACCCCCTAACCCCCAAACTCCCATCGAGGGCCTGTTTTTCCCCAAACTCCCCAGTCGAGGGGATGAGACCCCTAGACCTTGCATAGGGGGGAAACCCCCATGCAACCCCCCCCCCCATGGAGTGGTGTATAGTCTTCATGGGGTATAAATACGGCTGGAAACAAAGACCTATGAAACAAGAAGATAATTAGGCTCCACAACCAATAGGAACCTTTGATCATATTACCATGTAGACTCACCAACCATCTGCCAAATTTATTTTAATTCTACTATACCTTGATTCTTATACTGAGCCAATTTAAATTTAGAAATGAATTGTTGATTAACTTCTAGTAGAGTAAGAGCCACTCCCCAAGGTGGGTTGTCTATGAAATTCATGTACCATTGTAAAGATGTTCCCCTCAATTTTTTTCTAAAACTCTATTAGCTTAGATGCATCTTGTATTCCCTTAGAGATCCAAATGGATTCATAGAGAAACAACTTTTTTTCTGAATTATATTCTCCTTTACCCCATAATTATATTTATTTCATAGAGGATCCTCCTTGAGTTTCCACCATCCCATTAGGTGTATAACATTTTACAATGAAACCATGTGGACCTAGTTGCATAGTCAAATTTTATCTTGATGCTAACACTATATTTCTAGCTCCTTGAGTTGTATTAGGTTGCCTTGAACTATTACTACCATTTCCTAACTAATTAGACAAAGAAAAAAACACAAAAGGATGAGATATTAAAGATACTTTATGATTCAAGGGTGCCTAAGGAGTGGTTGGATCTGGTCTAGTTCCATTAGATTCAGGTATGGCTTCTTTAGGTAGGGGGGTTATTTCTCTTGAAATAGTCAATGTACATCTACAACAATGTTAACTAATATATTAATTCACTCAACCTATACCACATATTCTAGTTTAGGGTATTCCACAACTTCCTCCAAGGTTGTCTTCACTTCACTACTCTAGATTGCTACATTTATCTTCAACACTTATGTATTCCTTTCTTTAGACTATATTGATGCTCCTTCATCTCAACTGTCAATTTTCATATGCAACTCTATGTGACTAATTTCATATCTGAAAATGGCTTCCTAGTGATCTAACTATCATTGAACAACTTTACACTGAAATTATTGACTAAAAACATATGCAGTAGAAACAAAAAGATTAGAGATGAATCATCAATACATAAGAGATACAATGATTATGTTCTATAACTTTATCCAATCCTTCAAATCCGAGGATAAAACTAGTCCTCTCAACCAATACAATATCACCAAATATGAGGACAACCTGGTCCTTGAAAAACAAGAGAATTTGAGGACAACCTTGTCCTTCTAGTACAAAAAAGAAAACCAAACCTCAACTATATTATGGAAATATTCTCTACCCAAGAATATGCTATAGATCACCTGTGTCGCCTGCTGATGTCACTTGTAAGCTTGTACAAATCTATACCTTCCTAGAAAACCAGATACATATTTCACAAACTAGCGACCCACAGACATACATGGTTTTCTCTCCTGTAAACATCATATACCATATACCTAATTGTTATTATGAAACCCACATATATATGTGATTCACTCATCTGCAAGCCATGTATGAGTACAAAACACTGGTACGGTCACCTCCGTACACTTCACTCTTTGCCACCTTCTTTCTCATAGGCCAGATTCACCACCTTGTAGACTTTCCTAGTTGAGATCACCAATCCTCCTTGACAAAAATGCAGATGATCCAGGTGGATATCGGTGGCCACACACCTTGTCCGATTGGCTCAAAACAGTTTTCTGGCAATTTACTATTTTTAGCAGTTTTTAACTTCTGGGGCCATTTTGAGGGCCCAAATGAAGGTTTTTCGAGATATAGGTTCTCAATGATATTCAAAGGCATAATTGAGCCCCCAAAATGAATATCCTCGATGATACCTTTCCAACGAGCTATCATACGCCTAAAATAGAGATCGTATGCAAAAGTTACGACCCTGGGAAGTTGAAGTACTAACTTACCCAAATGGGGCCCACATGGATTTTGGCGCTTCATCTCCTAGGGTTAGGTTTTTGGATGTCTAGGGTTTTTGGCATTCCTATACATTTTAAAAAGGCCTTCAGAGCCTCATTGTAACCATCTTCTTGTGAATTAGCACATTCGTCACATCTCTTCTCAGAGATAAGCCGCCACCATTCTAGCGAGTCTTTCACTCTGTATTTTTACAGTCTTTGTACATTTATTTCATTAATAGAAATTGTGTATTAATGTATATCTATGTTTATGGTTGCATCTCTGATACATTTCTGTTATATTATTGGATATACATGATATCTCTGTGCATTTCTTTATTATATCTCCGATCTCATTTCGTTCCAAAAATAATATAGATCAGTGGTATCAGTGCAGGCTGTTCTTGATTGTTTTTTTCAGTGCATGTCCCCGTCAAGGTCCGAGTATAGAAATTTGGGTCTCGAGCTTGTCTCTCTTGAGGAAAATCTCTCTCGCACACTCAAGAAATCCTCAATGGCAGAAGAAAATAAAAATGACGGAGAAAACGATCCTATCAGTATGTTGCTTGAGCAAGCTCTCACGCGACAGAGGGACGAAATGATGGAGAATTTTTCCCACATCCTTCAACGTCTGCCAATAGCAACAAACTCATATTCATCAAGAGACCACTTTGGAGGCACCTTGCTTTTCAACGTACAAATTAATTTTGATATTCCTGTATTTGAAGGATAGATAGATACAAAAGCCCTAGACAAATGGTTAAATCTGCTAGAAGGTTATTTCTTTGTTCACAAATTTTTCGACAAAGAAAATATCACCTTCACACTCCTTAAAGCTCACCCCCATGTAAAAAATTGGTGGGAAACTTATTGGGAGCAGAGTTCCACAGAGGAGTCTGAAATATATGGGGCCGATCCCACTTGGGAGTTTTTTGTGGATGCGGTAAAGGAACAATATTACCCTATTGGAAACTATGAGGACAAGTACATGAGATGGACCACACTGTGGCAAGAGAGGGACCAAGAAGTTCCAGAGTTCACCAATACCTTCCATACCTTGCACACCAAGTTGGGTATCAAAGACTCTGAGTGACATTTGGTTCTGGAATATCGTGGGGCTCTACACAGATACATCCAGACTGAAATGGATTTTCTGGACATCTCATCACTCCGTGTTGCTTATCGATATGTTGTTAAAATCAAGCAGAAATTTAAGCACCAGAACAAACAAGATTTCGGATCTGTAAATCTGCAACAACCAAAGTATGACAAAGACATCCCTAACAAATAGTCTCCCGAAAACCAGTCCAAGACACAGGAAAAGAAGGGTCACGGGAAGACAAAGAAGGACATCGTAAAATAGTGCGATTTCCACAAAATCCCCTGGCACAACACCGATGAGTGTCACTCAAAACAGTCATTGGTGGTTGAGATCAAAGACAAGGAGCCAAACCCTGATTCAGAATCCGATTCTGAAAATACTGGTAAAGGATAGATCATTGACGCAGACCCCACTGCTATTGTCGCAACTGCAACAATTCAACCAGAAGAACCAATAGATCCCGAAGAGGGGGAGCACCTTTTTCATTCACATATGTGGGTGAAGGGGATACCACTGCATTTTATTGTTTATAGCGAAAGCCAGAAGAACCTCATCTCAGCAGAGGTCATCAAAAAGTTGGGATTGTCGATAACACTACACCCGCAGCCATACAACATCGGGTGGCTTCACCAAGGACGAGATCTCCATGTCAGCTAGCAATGTTGATTGTCATACAACATCCATCCCTTCAAGGACGAGGTATTATGTGATGTTTCCCCATTGGATGTCTGTGATGTTCCCTTGGGCCAACCATATATGTGGAAGCACCATGTTGTTTATGAGTCTCGACCCCGTAGTTTCATTGTTACTTTGGGGGTCATCTCTACAGAATACTAGATGTAGTTTCGACTACTATTCCACCTAAAAATTTCTTCAAGGTAGTATCTCATACTGCAAAATTTAGCTTCTTCACAATCTGTTCAAAAGAAGAACAAAAGGACACTGCAACCACTACAGCCTCACCCCAAGCACCTCTTATCCAACAGAACAAGGCCTACAAGGCTGCAGCAAAGTGCAAAGATTCCTTCTACACACCATCCTCTGATGTATCTTGACTTGTTGAACAACCTCAGTCTCAATGGGTTCGTTACAAACTTCCACAAACTGAGCAATGCGACGTCTCCAACAAGGCAAGTAGCTCACCAAGATGAAGATTCAACAAACGCTTTTCCCTCTCTCCCAGAAACTCAATGCAATGGAGACCATTTCTTCCTAAGGAGGGAGGATTGATCCAAGTGGATATTGGTGGCCACCCACCTTTTCTGACTGGCTCAAAACAATTTTCTGGCAATTTTGGCAATTTACTATTTTTAGCAGTTTTTAACTTCCGGGGCCATATTGAGGGCCCAAATGAAGGTTTTTTTGAGATCAAGATTCTCAATGATAGCTGAAGGAATTATTGAGCCACCAAAATGAATCTCCTCTATGATACCTTTCCAATGAGCTATCATACGCCTAAAATGGAGATCGTATGCAAAAGTTACGACCTCGGGAAGTTGAAGTACTAACTTACCCAAACGGGGCCCACATGACTTTTGGCGCTTCATCTCCTAGGGTTAGGTTTTTGGATGTCTAGGGTTTTTGAAATTCCTGTTTATTGTAAAAAGGCCTTCAGAGCCTCATTGTAACCATCTTCTTGCGAATGAGCGCAGCCGTCACATCTCTTCTCAGAGATAAGCTGCCACCATTCTAGCGAGTCTTTCACTCTGCATTTTTACAGTCTTTTTGCATTTCTTTCATTAATAGAAATCATGTATTATTGTATATCTATGTTTATGGTTTCATCTCTAATACATTTCTGTTATATTATTGGATATACGCGATATCTCTGTGCATTTCTTTATTATATCTCCGATCTCATTTCGTGCCGAAAATAATCCGGATCAACAGACTCACTTATGCCAACTCCATTCTTCCAAAATGATGATCCAATGTCATAATTTCATCTCTCCTTTATATAGGAGTCTAATGAGTGAGTTTAGGAGCCCCTCATAAACTCAAAAATTAATTATATTATTTTAGTCCTCTTTGTGGGTGTGGCACCCCCACACAAACCCAAAACTCCCATCAACTTTCCCATGAGGCCCTTGCCTCATTTCTATGTTGATTTCACTGAAACGAAAGTCAAAACTGGTGCCAATGAAAATTCCCACATTCTTGGCATCTTGGCCTCTAGCGGGAATACCTCTCGAAGCTACAAAAATCAACACTCCCTCTTAGCGAGGGAGGTATCCCATCCTCCAACATCTGGATGCACCATTGTCGCACATAATATATATGGCTCTAGATCTGCCACCTAATCTTTACTCCAATAGTCCAAACTGGCTACTCCCTCTATCAATGTCTCAAATGGGTCATTGACCTCTTTCAACATAAGATATGTTACCACAACTACACTCCACTCATCCCAACTGGCTAATCTTATTGTCCAATCTGTCTGACTGATCGCATCCTCAGTCACTGAAGCAAATCCTGCTATGTAGTCTTCCTCACTATATGTTCCCTCTGTGACTAAAGCGAATCCTTCTCCCTAGTCTTCTTAATTGGTTACCTCCTCTTTCACTGTAGAAAAACCTATTGAAACAAGTGTATCCTCCATGGAGGTCTCACATGCCCTAGAATCCTCCTACCTCTAAAGCTCCTAATTGGCCTTGTCCACCCATGAAACCTATCTGCCAGTCCCGGAAGATATCTCTCTCCCAACTGAAATTGAGGGGGAATTCCCTCTGAATGACCATATCTCCCTCTAAGCGAACTGAATCTCCTTAAGATCAAGCTCACTTTGAGATTGCATGCTCACCCTAAAACTTGACTCCCTATGATTATGCACATACCTTAGGGCCATCTGCTTCCTTTCCACTATCCTCTGCATAGTCTTGGGAGACTGATCCTCCCTCTCGGATCCCAAGGGATGAATCCCTCTGATTCGGTACTACTGGTGGGGCCACCTATCTCCCCACTCATGGAGCTACCTACTCTTCCTCATATGTCTATATGCTCCTACTAGCCACAACACTCATAGGATGGCCCCTTAGCCTATATAGGTTTCCCTCCCTAACTCCAAGAACCACTGTTGATCTAAATCTAGACCATCTAGGAACAAACAATACTTGTCCATCTTGAAATGATACATGATATCCCTTCCTCTTAATTTCTAGACTGAGAGGACACTCCTCTTGAGTTCTAGCACCCACAACACATTTGACATCCTCAGTATGTATCCTGACTCCAATCGAAATGATACAGTACCATATTATTGTATTGAGTGCTTGGATCTCATACCAATATCCACAGATAATCCTGAGCCAGTCTCTGTGAGAGTGTCAAACAACTCTCTAACACCTGTCATATGGAAATATGCTCTTCTACCCACCAACCCTCTCTCCTTGATGGAGGCAGTACCTAAAAGGGTGGAGACCAACACGATATCCCTTTGGAACTTGTCTGCAACCTCACCAACCTCTATCATTGATTCCTTCTTCCTTATTCCTCTCCCCTTCCAGTCTAGACACTATGAATCATAGTGCCAAAAATCATGACACTCAAAAAATATGATCTTAGTAATATCCTTCTTCCATCTCAGCTCTGGAGATGATTCCCTTTCAAGAGAATCTCTTCTCCCTGATGGACCTCTTATGTCTTGAGAACCCCTTCCACCCTTCCTAGTGCGAGCTACAATGGCCTAATTATCATTACTACTACTCTTTACCACACCATCCATATCATCCCTGGATACCAACCAGGTCTCCTCCTGGATGCAATCTGTCCATAGTATGTTAAAGTCTAACAACTTGTCTCTTGCACAAATCCCCTGCACAAATGGCTACCAAGAAATGGGAAGACCTCTCAATTCTAAATTCACCAACTCTACATCCTGCATTGTCTCACCAATAACTATGAGATGATCTCGGATATAAGTAATCTTCATAAGATAACTGACAACTGTGTCTTCACTGGTCATCCTGAGAATCTAAATCTGATTCTTCAAGTGAATCTTGCCAATATTCTTGTTTTGGTAAAGACCCACCAAAGCATCATAGATATCCTTGGTAATTTCTTTCTTGACAATTTGAGGAATCAAGTGGTCCTTCATAGACTCTAGAAATACCTACTTGGCCTTCACTTCCCTCTTCCTATGAAATTCCAAATCTACTAGATCAGTTGGGATAGGAACCACATCTTCAACATACTCCTTGGGATCATTCTCTTCCAACAGAAGGAGAACCCTTTCCTTTCCAAGATTGAAATTTGGTTTCCCCTTCCAAACTATCCTCAAGCTTCAATGTATTCACCATCTTTACCTGTTTGAAACAAGAAAAAGAACAAGTACAACACTCTTCCAATGTTGTAGCCAACAATGTATCTCAGGATGACCCCCTTCTCTTCAAATCCCAAGCTCTAATACCATACCAATTTTCACAAGAAACTCTATGTGACTAATTTCATGTCTGAAAATTGCTTCCTAGTGATATAACTATCATTGAACAACTTTACATTGAAATTATTGACTGAAAACATATGCAACGAAAACAACAAGATAAAAGATGAATCATCAATACACAAGAGACACAATAATGTTTTTCTCTAACTTTATCCAATCCTTCAAATATAAGGACAAAAATAGTCCTCTCAATCAATACAATATCACCAAATACGAGGACAACATTTTCCTTTCAAAACAAGACAATCCGAGGACAATCTTGTCCTTCCAATACAAAACAAAAAACCAAACCTCAACTATATTCTAGAAATATCCTCTACCCAGGAATCTACTATAGATCACATGTATGTCTTGCTGATGTCACTTGTCATCCTGTACGGATCTGTACCTGCTCAAAAAACTAGATACACGATTCACCAACTGGAAACCCATGGACATACACAGTTTTCTCTCCTACAAACCATGTATACTCTATACGCGATTCGTCCTTCTGCATCTCACATATATATGCACTTAACTCATCTGCAAACCATGTATGAGTATAGAAAATTGGTATGGTCACCTCCATACACTTCGCTCTTTGCCACCTTCTTTCTCCTATGATAGATTCACCACCTTGGAAAATTTCCTAACTGAGATCAACAATCCTCCTTGTCACAAGTGCACACTAACTTATGCCAAATCTAGTCTTCCACAATGATGATCTAATGTCACAATTACATCTCTCCTTTATATAGGAGTCCAATGAGTGAGTTTATGATACCTTCCTAAATTTAACAATTAATTATAATAATTTAGTCCTCTTTGTGGGTGTGGAACCCCCACACAAAACCACAAATCCCATGAACTTTCCCATGAGGCCCTAACCTCATTTCTAGGTCAATTTCATTGAAACAAAAGTCAAAATTGGTGCTAACAAAAATTCCAATATGCCTGGCATTTTGGCCTCTAGTGGGAATACCTCTTGAAGCTACAAAAATCAACACTCCCTCTTATCAAAGGAGGTATCCCATCCTCCAACTTCTGGATGCACCATTGTTTCACATAGTAGATATAACTCTAGATCTACCACTTTGTCTTTACTCCAATAGTCCAAAATGGATACTCCCTCTATCACTGTTTCAAATGGGTCATCAAACTATGTTAGCATAACATCTATTACCACAATTTCACTCCACTCATCATGACTCGCTGATCTTTCTATCCAATCTGTCTCGCTGGCTACATCCGCAGTCACTAGAGCACAACCTATAATCTAGTATGTATGAATGGACACATCCCTGGTCCCTGAGGCAATGAATATCTCCTTTATATAGGAGTCCAATGAGTGAGTTTAGGAGCCATTCCTAAACTCAACAATTAATTAGAATATTTTAGTCCTCTTTGTGGGTGTGGCACCCCCACATAAACCCACAAATCCCATCAACTTTCCCATGAGGCCCTAGCCTCATTTCTAGGCCGATTTCACTAAAATAAAATTTAAAACTGGTGCCAACGAAAATTCCCACATACCTGGCATCTTGGCCTCTAGTGGGAATACATCCCGAAGCTACAAAAATTAACATCAACTACCTCTCATTGGGATTCCTTCCATCGTTATTCCTCTCTCCTTTAACCATGAGATAGCTATATCTCCTTGTATTCTCAACTTCCACATCTCTTTCATTATTCCCTCATTACTGATTTCACCACTAATTTCATATTGCAGCCACTCACTTCTCTTCCTTATCACATGTATTTGATTCTTCCATCACTGATTAGTAATGGCCAACCTCCTTAAAATCCATTTAACCCTCTCACTAGTCTCTAATTTACCCCCATTCAATTGTTTTCCTACATTCTACAACTCTCCAACACCATTCCATCCACCCCCTATGATGTATAGGAATTACTCAACCATGTCTACAAGGGTAAATGGGAACAATCCCTCTTCTACCAGAAATATCTTTATCCAAAGAGGTATTTCCCATACCAATCTACCTTAAGCTCCTTTCTCAAACACCACTTCTTCTTTTGAAAAATATTGATAGTTTTTCACAACGAAATCTATAATTACCCTTCTATAGTATTCTTGACCTATAAATAAACATCAATAGTAATCCAATGATCTACTTGCTATAATGCAATGGGATTCAAAATGGTCCACTGGATGGTTTTTTCCATGGATCCTTGTATTACAAGGCTTCCTTAATTCTCTTCAACCACTTGTATAAACTTACAATGAATTAAAACAAAAAATACTTATACTAGTCCTTACAAGGGCCATCATATAGTACATATCCATGACACATCCAAGGGTCCCATTCATGCAACTTTACCTCTTACACTACAAAATATTCAAACCTTTTCTCCCATCAATTTTGAAATATGTACCTACAAATTCTATGGCTCATCCTACATATATGTCCCTTTTAAAAATAGGTCTAAAAAATTAAACTATTGGTTGGTGTTAAATAGAGGCTAGGGTTCTCATGGATCACCAACACAGGCTCTATTGTAGTCTAGGAACATTGATATTTGTAATCTTCTCAAAAGGGAAGGAGGTCTCACCTGAAGCACAACCACGAGTGTTAAATATATAGGGAGACACATAGGGCTTCTGAAATTCCACATACATGGTTATACTAACATGCATTTATTATAACTATTTAGAATAGGACATTAAACAATAGAAATAAAAATATAAACCATCAATATATATAGAACAAGCATTATTCAAGATTCACAAATAGATAAAGGATTCAACATAACTCAATTTAGAATTCATGATAGACATGTACTTTACGCTTTTGAAAAGAGGGGCCCAAATATTCATTCAGTCATTCAAAAATAATCACAATGGGGTTCTGCAACATCATAGTAGATAGAATTAGATCTCAATTGTTAGAAACCTAATCTGTTAGGGTTATGCTATTTTGTACTATTCACTTGAGAAGGAATATGAAAAGTCACAAGTGAATAGGAACTGTCATTGGGAGTTCACAAGACCTCTTGGAATATGAATCCAAAGGTCATAGATAATGTATTTATGTGTATCATATTAATAAAATATATATCATGTGGATCTCCATTATGGTATATTCTAATAGTGGTATCAGAGCAGGTTAACTCCATGATTCTATCCCTGGGAATTTTAATCTCTCGTGTATAGAAACACCCCTCTGCCTACAAGTCTGTCTTTGCGTTACTCTATATTCCATTCACTTGGTCATTTATAGGTGTTAGAGTTTCCTTTGCCTTATGAAATCCATTGTACTATAAGGATCCATACTTGTTCATTTGATCAAGCATTAGGGTTTCCTTCTCATCTCTCTCTCCATTGTTCTACATGTTGAACGCCTCTTTCTTAATTTCCATGGTTTTGTCAAGACTATTTTTGACTCTCAAGGGTGGTTTTTGTTTGGCCGTTGTATTCCCATGACTGTATTCAACCTATGGAAATTTGGCATCTTGAGTCATTGATGATCTTTCCCATGAATTACTTGACATAATATCTCAATAGCTCTCTTGTTTGACAAAACAAAGTGGTAGGGGGAGTTTTTAACATCAATTTCCACCACATATGAATTGATGACATGCTTAGCCTTTCCCTTTCCCACTTGCAAGGTGCGTACATACACATGTTTCTCCATTACATGGCATGTACACCTTAATTTGGCTCATAATAATAATATTTTACATATTTTTGGGTGGGGTTCATGGGTTCCCTCCATTCTTGACCCCCTATTGTCCATACACAATTGTTTGTAACAACTCCAACCACCTGGAGAGGTATATAATGAGCCTAAGAATAGATGAGAAAAAAGGATCATACTTGAAGAAAAATAATGATGACATTTTATTACCTTGTCTACAAGCCCTTGTTACCTTGTTGTTGATATTTTCCCTCAGACTTGGAATCCCTCCTTTCCAACCTTCCTTTCTCTTTATATGTAGTAAAGAAGAATCCCATTTATCTTCTTTGGAATTGCATGCACATTGGAGTTGGAGTTACTAGCTATGGTCAGTGGCCTGGGTGGAGGGACCTGAAGTACGGTTCCGGAGCAGTGTCCAAGTAGATACATGTGGCAACTACCTTTGTCTTATTGTTCATTAATAAAGAGACATATTTCCCATCAATTATTTTTGTTTTAATTCAATATGTTTATTTTTGAGGATTCAAGTTCTTAGAACACTAATTGATGCAATTTATTTACTTTCAATCATTTTTGTGAAGGTTAGTTATCATATAACTACCCTCTTTGTAGTTGTCAACTTGATTGTTTTGTAGGTGACCAAAGGGACATTTTGGAAGGAGTGATAAAGCGAAATCTTTTCAACCATAGGATCATCATCGAATGTAGGAAACATGGTATACTTCTTTCTTCCTTCCCTCCCATTATGCCAAGAAAGAGGTCTAGATTGGTGGCAATTGAGAGTAGCATCACACAGTTTCATCAAACAAGAGTAACAACAAGAATTATAGCAACACTAAGTTTCACTAGAGTGACAAATGGTGGAATAAAAGTCACTAAATTTGGAAAAGCGTTAAGGTGGAAACAAATATAATGTCAGTGACGATGTTGGTAATAGGCCAAAAATGGTGAAATCATGTAATAAAAAATGGAGTGATGGTAAGGGGTGGGGTGATAGTGGAATAAAAGGTTGATATGTTAGGACGTCATGCCAACACTAGAGTGGAATATGAATGGTGGTGAGTGAACCACATGCACCATGGATGACTAGACATTCTCCCCCTAATTGAACTGAGATGCCAACCTCGACAAAATAAGATGGTAGTTGGATATGAGTAAGGGACCACTTGTACATTAACATGGTAATCAATGAAAACTGAAAATACATATGAGAATTTGTACCTTCATACTTACCCACAAGACATGAAATGATGGTAGCACTAAGTGACAAGACCAATGATGCCATCCATAAAATCTAAAACAAGTGTGTGGAATGGCATGGAACCCATGGATTAGTAACAAGTGGAAAAATAAAATTAATGTGTGAGGATCCATAGAAATCAACGATGAAAAACAAGGCATGAGGAATAATGCTCGAGGATCTGCAACAATTGATAGAGAAGATATGACTAAAGGATCTATGGAAATCATTGAAAAGGATCCAACTATTTGTAGAAAACATGGGATTTGTATCAAGTGATTGGATCTGTAGCATGAATAAAATCAATAAGAAAATCAATGTTTATTTATTTTATTGTTGCAAATATTGTTTTCTAGAAAGGTGGTTTTCAAACAATATTTGTCCAATTCTATCCAAAAGGTTTTTGTTGGGTTGCAATTTTGAACCATTGATCAACTCTTTTACCTTTACTTTTATATGTTCACCTTTCACTTTTGTCCATTTCCACCTCCCTTGATGGCATAATGTGCATGAAATAATGTATAAGTTGTTATTTGAGAGAAAACTCTTAGTTTAGCTTATAAATAGTGATTATAAAATATATTTTTGCAATCCATTGCATGAAAACCAGTAATTACAAGAATTAATTGTATTTTTGAGTGATTACAGGAATTGGTGGTTCAAGTACTTTCCCTAAGTATTAAGGAGAAATTCCACTTGGAGATGTTTCATAGAAGTCTCAAGATGAAGAATTACTTGTTTTTCCATCGTTTTAGTGTACAGAGCCCAATGGTCAACACTCTCTCAACATCATCAGAATTACATGAAATTCACAAGAATTACAGGAAAATTTGCAAACTTTTGAGCAAATATAGCATTCAACGCCATAAATAAGGGAACAATTAGTCAACAACTCGAGGATTCAACTCAAAAGGATCGAAGAAGATAGTATTCTTGTGCTATAATGAAGATCTGATCCACAATTTCTGAAGTTAGTTTGATTTAGGAATACAAACGATTTTCAAAGAAATTGTATAAAGTAAGAGACATGGGATTTGAATAGGTTAATAGAGAATGTTGTTATTATCCTCTGGGACTTATTGTAATTTATGAAAACTATTCCTAAAGAGTGATTAATGGATATTTGATAATTTTTGTGTTAATCATCTCTGTGTTATGAGTTTCTTTAAACAACACACCCTAGGAAGGCCCCCCTGGTATGTGTTGTGTTTCCTGTAGCATTGAATTTATTTCCTTTAAGTAATAATGAATTTTATAGTGTGTTCTTATTTGTTTTTACAATTTCCTATAAATCCATGTCTATTGTGTTTTCCTCCATTTCACAGTGACTACTAAATTTCTACGAGTATGTTTGAATTCCTGTAGATTCATAATTCTGTTTTCATAGTCACACGTGAATTTCCTTTTCTACTATACTGTTACATACCTTAATCTCTTTAGGTTGCTTATATGAGTTGTTTCAGATATATACATTCAAAGTATTCAACATAAATTGAACAAGATTTTGTCTTCAGTTCCATACAAAAAAATCCATGAAACATTTTCAAAGGTAGTTAAATCTGTAATTTTCGAGATGAACATTTTTCAGTTGTTTAAGTTTGATTCAATTACTCTCAACTCATAAATCAAGATAATTTCTTTGATCATAATTTCAATTAACTAAATGAAGTGAGTTCTGCAAGGGGAACACTTAAGAGTAGTGATCGATTTGTAGCATGAGTCTTTACCATCTGACAGTTAAACCTGAACTAGCCGATTGAAGAATTTTACCATCTATTTGTGAGTCTGGCAAGTTCAATAGGAAGTTTTAGGAAATGTTGAAAGTCAATTATGCACATATTGTTCCTGTGGCTCACAAGTTTAACTACCTGGATTGATAATTGAATGATGAGAAACCTAGACCACTAAGAAGCCCAACATTTTGGCATCGTTGTTGGGGATGCACTAAAATAATCGATTTTAAGAGTTGATTTTTCTAGATTTTTAATTTTCTTTTATTTATTTTTGAGTGTTCACACATTTCAGACTGAGAGGAGTGCACGCGGTAAGACAAGAGGTAAGAACTTGTGCATTCACTTTAGTTAGTGTGTGCAAGTCCTAGTCATGTGTGTTTTCATGAATAATCCAGTTAGAACTAGGGATAGCAAGGGCAGGTTTATTAAAAAAAAAAAAACTCACTTCATCTAAATCTGAAAAAAAAAAACTCTCAGAAAAATCAGAAAAAAATAAAAAGTTTCCAAAAAAGATAAACCCCTCACAAAACCGCTAATTTGAAACAATTATTACCCACCAAACCATTCATAATATCATCCACTACTAACTTGGTTATAGGTACTCATAAGAATAAAGGAAAATATGTTTTTGAAGCAAGAACTAAGCAAACTCAAATAGAGGAGGTTGTTGAACAATCTGAAGATTTAGAAGATGAGCCAGTGGATTGGAACAAATAATTTTGGATCTTTTGGGGAAAAGGAATGACAGATGCTAAGTCACATCCAGAAGGAGGTGGTCCAAGAAGAACACCAAATGGAAGAATAATAAGAGATGAATATGATAGAATACCAAAAATAGTGGAACAGAGAATAGAAAGCGAATAAAGAGAAAGGAGAATAAGAGAAACTGAAGAAGAAAGAGGAAGAGGAGAAAGAGCACATGAATAGAGGGAAGAAATAATACAAAGTGAAGAAGGTGAAGTATATGGAGAAGAATAAAGCAAATTCACTTTTGGATTTCCTATTATAGATTTACCTATAGCTCATGGTTACGAGGTAAAATTGAAAAATATTCCTCCCTCAGTTCTTTCCAAATTTTATGGTTCAACTTCTGAGGATCCTGATGATTTTTTATTCAAATTTGACATCTTATGTATAAATTATGGTTATATAGATGATGCACATAAATGTTGATTAATTGGGTTGGTTTTCATTGATGTCAACCCTTCAAGCAAGTCTGGTAGAAAATTCTGGTAGCCCCAACATTATGGTCAAGGGACTCAATATGTTTTGAGGTATACAGATATGAAGATCAATGTATTTGTAGGTAAGACTATTCTAGATGGATAGTACATGTCATTCCACTTCCGGTGATATGTGGAACACCACATAAATCCTCAAGGTTAGAGATTTATGGCCTTGTGAAGTTGGAGAACCCTCATGAGTTATCTAGAAGCCCTTCGAAGGTCAAAGAAGTCAAATTATTCTAGAAAATCCTAGAAGAAGTTGACTACTCAAAGTTCGTGCAACTAGGAGTTAATCATGGGTTAAGTTGTTGCAATAAGAAAATAATTAAAAATAAATTAGTTGCAACTAGAAGTGGAGAGTTTACTATTTGTGGATAAAGTGGTTATAAGCGGACAAGTGGTTAGAAGTGGGTTAGCCCTAAAAGAAGGAAGTTGAGTTAAGTTGGTTAGAAGGTAACCCTTAGAGGAACATATTTGGAGAATATAAATAAGAGAGCAATGGTCTCCTATTAGGATTATTGAGCACATTGAATATCTATTATTGTGTAAGGTTATTGTAGGTACTCATTGATACATCTGAATTTATGCAAGTCTAAGGTACCACGAAGGGTTGACAATGAAAGTTTCAGAGTTGTAGAATACTAATATAAACCTATTTTTTGAGGTGTATGTGGGATATAGTGGAAGAGGTCGTGTATGTACATGATATGGCAGTATAAAAGGGTGCATACAGTTGGAAAATACACAAAATCTTGAGTTTTTGCGGGTGTTAAGGTTCTCAGAGTCTGAAAACAAGCTCCCAGGAAGGTCTACAATGATCAGGTATAGCAGATCTATCTACATGTTCAAAAGACATGTCTTATTTTTATGAGCAGTTGGATATTGTTGTCTACATGGGACATGGTTATTAGGGTTTGAGGATTTTCCCTAGAGAGGATATTGGATGTATGGAACTTACTTTATAAGTCATATCTACAGAAATACAGTACTGGTATATTTGATATTTATCATTGGTACATCTTTTTAGTGTTAAGGCATATCTTGTATTTCTTGGCACATGGTTGAGGGATTTTATGGTACATGGATGGGGGATTTTGGTTTTGAAGTGGTTGTGAAGTTGTTTGTGAATTTTTAGGTTGCATATCAGTGAGGGTTTGGTGTCTAGTCCATGTGAGGGTTATTACACTTGATCGTGATTATATACACATGTATGGCACATGACTAGAGATATATAGATGCACTTGGTTAAGGGATATGCATGATGCTGTATGCATAGGGAAAAAATACAGATTTGACACAGTGACATGTTACAAGTTGATGTGACAGAGACAACAAACTGTATGAGTTTCAGAAAAGGTGAAAACCCTATCTTTTTGAAGGTGTATGCAGGTTGTAGTATAGACAGGCCACGTACATACAAAGATTGCAATATAGACAGGGCACATACATACATGAGCTGCAACATATTGGTATTTGTTGGTACATGCTGAATTTTGGTACATAATTGACTACATGCTATTGGTACAGGTTGGTTACAGGGTGTTGGCACATATCTCATAGCAGTATATCTCATAGTGACATCGTGGTAGTGGTTTCATTAGTTTGGCACCTTCGAGAAATCAATTCCCAACAATTCTGTCACCTAGAGAGAATTGCTCACGGGCCCGACAACCCACTTCTTCAATATCCCACAGTATTGACAACCCGCTTCTTCAATATCCCACTAGCCTTATAACCTACTTCTTCAGTCTATCCCCTAAGCTAACCCAGTACATGTACAGTGACAGTAATAGGAAGGTACATAGGACAACTGAATGAGTGAGTGAATGACAATGGAATGATGGAAAATGAACTAATTCCAAACTATATGTATGCATGTTCCCAACTTGACACTTGTCATGTTGAGAAAAACCTTGGCCCACTTTTCCCCATCCTTAGAACTTAGGATAAAATAATTATCCATACTTTATACTTTAAGGAATATTAACATAATATTCCTTTTGTATTAAGCTCCCTATATTAGCCTCTTGTCCTTAACTTTTATCCCCCTTTCCCTAACTAGTGGAGTTTATCCCCCCATACTCTTTTACATGGTTGGTCTAATGCAGTGATGTGTTTTTCATTAATATTTGTATGTGATTTACATTTATAATACACACATACTGTCCTTTTTGTATCCAGGCTCACCAACCTAAAAAACATGAACATATACAAAAAGGCTCTATGGCCTCAATATCACGCACTCAACTTGCTACGTGTGATATCCTATGATGCGCACTTCTTCTTTTAGTGTGCAACACATATGCACACTATATTATGGAAGGTGCTTACAAAACTAATTCCAATACTTGATACAAACAATTCACTAGCTTTTATACATATACACACTTATATTTAGATTTACAGTTGGATTTCAAACTAGGGGTATTACATTCCCCTTCCCCTTATTTATGCACTATCCTCAGTGCAGTATATACACATATACAACCAAAATTTCAAAAATATTCAATACCTACATAGCATCCTCGTGCTCCTAAGTAGCATCTTCAGGACCGTACTAGTTCCATTGGACCTTTACTATCTCTATGGCTTGATTATGAAGCTGCTTGATATTCCGGTCCAATATGCACACTGGATGCACTTGAAAGGTGCCTTCTTGCTCCACCTGAATCACATTCCAATAAATGACATGTTTACCATAAGGTATATAATTTTTGAGAAATGATACATGGAATACATTATGAATATACATTGATGAAGGAAAGGAAATCATGTATTCTATAGGTCCAATCCTCTCTAGGATTTCAAATCGCCCACAATAACGAGTTGCCAACTTTGAACAATTTCCCAACTTCGAGGAACATCTGTAGGCATTTACTTTCAAGAACACATGGTAACCCACTTTAAATTCCCTATGAGTTCTGCCCTTATCAACATATCTTTTCTCTCTGTCTTGGGCAACCTTTAAATTCTGTTTTATTTTCATCATTTTCTCTTCCATTTTCCTGAGTAATTCTATCCCAACCATT
>ML786067.1:777921-792325 GCA_009831015.1 Picea engelmannii | reverse complement strand
AAGCTACAAAAATTAACATCAACTACCTCTCATTGGGATTCCTTCCATCGTTATTCCTCTCTCCTTTAACCATGAGATAGCTATATCTCCTTGTATTCTCAACTTCCACATCTCTTTCATTATTCCCTCATTACTGATTTCACCACTAATTTCATATTGCAGCCACTCACTTCTCTTCCTTATCACATGTATTTGATTCTTCCATCACTGATTAGTAATGGCCAACCTCCTTAAAATCCATTTAACCCTCTCACTAGTCTCTAATTTACCCCCATTCAATTGTTTTCCTACATTCTACAACTCTCCAACACCATTCCATCCACCCCCTATGATGTATAGGAATTACTCAACCATGTCTACAAGGGTAAATGGGAACAATCCCTCTTCTACCAGAAATATCTTTATCCAAAGAGGTATTTCCCATACCAATCTACCTTAAGCTCCTTTCTCAAACACCACTTCTTCTTTTGAAAAATATTGATAGTTTTTCACAACGAAATCTATAATTACCCTTCTATAGTATTCTTGACCTATAAATAAACATCAATAGTAATCCAATGATCTACTTGCTATAATGCAATGGGATTCAAAATGGTCCACTGGATGGTTTTTTCCATGGATCCTTGTATTACAAGGCTTCCTTAATTCTCTTCAACCACTTGTATAAACTTACAATGAATTAAAACAAAAAATACTTATACTAGTCCTTACAAGGGCCATCATATAGTACATATCCATGACACATCCAAGGGTCCCATTCATGCAACTTTACCTCTTACACTACAAAATATTCAAACCTTTTCTCCCATCAATTTTGAAATATGTACCTACAAATTCTATGGCTCATCCTACATATATGTCCCTTTTAAAAATAGGTCTAAAAAATTAAACTATTGGTTGGTGTTAAATAGAGGCTAGGGTTCTCATGGATCACCAACACAGGCTCTATTGTAGTCTAGGAACATTGATATTTGTAATCTTCTCAAAAGGGAAGGAGGTCTCACCTGAAGCACAACCACGAGTGTTAAATATATAGGGAGACACATAGGGCTTCTGAAATTCCACATACATGGTTATACTAACATGCATTTATTATAACTATTTAGAATAGGACATTAAACAATAGAAATAAAAATATAAACCATCAATATATATAGAACAAGCATTATTCAAGATTCACAAATAGATAAAGGATTCAACATAACTCAATTTAGAATTCATGATAGACATGTACTTTACGCTTTTGAAAAGAGGGGCCCAAATATTCATTCAGTCATTCAAAAATAATCACAATGGGGTTCTGCAACATCATAGTAGATAGAATTAGATCTCAATTGTTAGAAACCTAATCTGTTAGGGTTATGCTATTTTGTACTATTCACTTGAGAAGGAATATGAAAAGTCACAAGTGAATAGGAACTGTCATTGGGAGTTCACAAGACCTCTTGGAATATGAATCCAAAGGTCATAGATAATGTATTTATGTGTATCATATTAATAAAATATATATCATGTGGATCTCCATTATGGTATATTCTAATAGTGGTATCAGAGCAGGTTAACTCCATGATTCTATCCCTGGGAATTTTAATCTCTCGTGTATAGAAACACCCCTCTGCCTACAAGTCTGTCTTTGCGTTACTCTATATTCCATTCACTTGGTCATTTATAGGTGTTAGAGTTTCCTTTGCCTTATGAAATCCATTGTACTATAAGGATCCATACTTGTTCATTTGATCAAGCATTAGGGTTTCCTTCTCATCTCTCTCTCCATTGTTCTACATGTTGAACGCCTCTTTCTTAATTTCCATGGTTTTGTCAAGACTATTTTTGACTCTCAAGGGTGGTTTTTGTTTGGCCGTTGTATTCCCATGACTGTATTCAACCTATGGAAATTTGGCATCTTGAGTCATTGATGATCTTTCCCATGAATTACTTGACATAATATCTCAATAGCTCTCTTGTTTGACAAAACAAAGTGGTAGGGGGAGTTTTTAACATCAATTTCCACCACATATGAATTGATGACATGCTTAGCCTTTCCCTTTCCCACTTGCAAGGTGCGTACATACACATGTTTCTCCATTACATGGCATGTACACCTTAATTTGGCTCATAATAATAATATTTTACATATTTTTGGGTGGGGTTCATGGGTTCCCTCCATTCTTGACCCCCTATTGTCCATACACAATTGTTTGTAACAACTCCAACCACCTGGAGAGGTATATAATGAGCCTAAGAATAGATGAGAAAAAAGGATCATACTTGAAGAAAAATAATGATGACATTTTATTACCTTGTCTACAAGCCCTTGTTACCTTGTTGTTGATATTTTCCCTCAGACTTGGAATCCCTCCTTTCCAACCTTCCTTTCTCTTTATATGTAGTAAAGAAGAATCCCATTTATCTTCTTTGGAATTGCATGCACATTGGAGTTGGAGTTACTAGCTATGGTCAGTGGCCTGGGTGGAGGGACCTGAAGTACGGTTCCGGAGCAGTGTCCAAGTAGATACATGTGGCAACTACCTTTGTCTTATTGTTCATTAATAAAGAGACATATTTCCCATCAATTATTTTTGTTTTAATTCAATATGTTTATTTTTGAGGATTCAAGTTCTTAGAACACTAATTGATGCAATTTATTTACTTTCAATCATTTTTGTGAAGGTTAGTTATCATATAACTACCCTCTTTGTAGTTGTCAACTTGATTGTTTTGTAGGTGACCAAAGGGACATTTTGGAAGGAGTGATAAAGCGAAATCTTTTCAACCATAGGATCATCATCGAATGTAGGAAACATGGTATACTTCTTTCTTCCTTCCCTCCCATTATGCCAAGAAAGAGGTCTAGATTGGTGGCAATTGAGAGTAGCATCACACAGTTTCATCAAACAAGAGTAACAACAAGAATTATAGCAACACTAAGTTTCACTAGAGTGACAAATGGTGGAATAAAAGTCACTAAATTTGGAAAAGCGTTAAGGTGGAAACAAATATAATGTCAGTGACGATGTTGGTAATAGGCCAAAAATGGTGAAATCATGTAATAAAAAATGGAGTGATGGTAAGGGGTGGGGTGATAGTGGAATAAAAGGTTGATATGTTAGGACGTCATGCCAACACTAGAGTGGAATATGAATGGTGGTGAGTGAACCACATGCACCATGGATGACTAGACATTCTCCCCCTAATTGAACTGAGATGCCAACCTCGACAAAATAAGATGGTAGTTGGATATGAGTAAGGGACCACTTGTACATTAACATGGTAATCAATGAAAACTGAAAATACATATGAGAATTTGTACCTTCATACTTACCCACAAGACATGAAATGATGGTAGCACTAAGTGACAAGACCAATGATGCCATCCATAAAATCTAAAACAAGTGTGTGGAATGGCATGGAACCCATGGATTAGTAACAAGTGGAAAAATAAAATTAATGTGTGAGGATCCATAGAAATCAACGATGAAAAACAAGGCATGAGGAATAATGCTCGAGGATCTGCAACAATTGATAGAGAAGATATGACTAAAGGATCTATGGAAATCATTGAAAAGGATCCAACTATTTGTAGAAAACATGGGATTTGTATCAAGTGATTGGATCTGTAGCATGAATAAAATCAATAAGAAAATCAATGTTTATTTATTTTATTGTTGCAAATATTGTTTTCTAGAAAGGTGGTTTTCAAACAATATTTGTCCAATTCTATCCAAAAGGTTTTTGTTGGGTTGCAATTTTGAACCATTGATCAACTCTTTTACCTTTACTTTTATATGTTCACCTTTCACTTTTGTCCATTTCCACCTCCCTTGATGGCATAATGTGCATGAAATAATGTATAAGTTGTTATTTGAGAGAAAACTCTTAGTTTAGCTTATAAATAGTGATTATAAAATATATTTTTGCAATCCATTGCATGAAAACCAGTAATTACAAGAATTAATTGTATTTTTGAGTGATTACAGGAATTGGTGGTTCAAGTACTTTCCCTAAGTATTAAGGAGAAATTCCACTTGGAGATGTTTCATAGAAGTCTCAAGATGAAGAATTACTTGTTTTTCCATCGTTTTAGTGTACAGAGCCCAATGGTCAACACTCTCTCAACATCATCAGAATTACATGAAATTCACAAGAATTACAGGAAAATTTGCAAACTTTTGAGCAAATATAGCATTCAACGCCATAAATAAGGGAACAATTAGTCAACAACTCGAGGATTCAACTCAAAAGGATCGAAGAAGATAGTATTCTTGTGCTATAATGAAGATCTGATCCACAATTTCTGAAGTTAGTTTGATTTAGGAATACAAACGATTTTCAAAGAAATTGTATAAAGTAAGAGACATGGGATTTGAATAGGTTAATAGAGAATGTTGTTATTATCCTCTGGGACTTATTGTAATTTATGAAAACTATTCCTAAAGAGTGATTAATGGATATTTGATAATTTTTGTGTTAATCATCTCTGTGTTATGAGTTTCTTTAAACAACACACCCTAGGAAGGCCCCCCTGGTATGTGTTGTGTTTCCTGTAGCATTGAATTTATTTCCTTTAAGTAATAATGAATTTTATAGTGTGTTCTTATTTGTTTTTACAATTTCCTATAAATCCATGTCTATTGTGTTTTCCTCCATTTCACAGTGACTACTAAATTTCTACGAGTATGTTTGAATTCCTGTAGATTCATAATTCTGTTTTCATAGTCACACGTGAATTTCCTTTTCTACTATACTGTTACATACCTTAATCTCTTTAGGTTGCTTATATGAGTTGTTTCAGATATATACATTCAAAGTATTCAACATAAATTGAACAAGATTTTGTCTTCAGTTCCATACAAAAAAATCCATGAAACATTTTCAAAGGTAGTTAAATCTGTAATTTTCGAGATGAACATTTTTCAGTTGTTTAAGTTTGATTCAATTACTCTCAACTCATAAATCAAGATAATTTCTTTGATCATAATTTCAATTAACTAAATGAAGTGAGTTCTGCAAGGGGAACACTTAAGAGTAGTGATCGATTTGTAGCATGAGTCTTTACCATCTGACAGTTAAACCTGAACTAGCCGATTGAAGAATTTTACCATCTATTTGTGAGTCTGGCAAGTTCAATAGGAAGTTTTAGGAAATGTTGAAAGTCAATTATGCACATATTGTTCCTGTGGCTCACAAGTTTAACTACCTGGATTGATAATTGAATGATGAGAAACCTAGACCACTAAGAAGCCCAACATTTTGGCATCGTTGTTGGGGATGCACTAAAATAATCGATTTTAAGAGTTGATTTTTCTAGATTTTTAATTTTCTTTTATTTATTTTTGAGTGTTCACACATTTCAGACTGAGAGGAGTGCACGCGGTAAGACAAGAGGTAAGAACTTGTGCATTCACTTTAGTTAGTGTGTGCAAGTCCTAGTCATGTGTGTTTTCATGAATAATCCAGTTAGAACTAGGGATAGCAAGGGCAGGTTTATTAAAAAAAAAAAAACTCACTTCATCTAAATCTGAAAAAAAAAAACTCTCAGAAAAATCAGAAAAAAATAAAAAGTTTCCAAAAAAGATAAACCCCTCACAAAACCGCTAATTTGAAACAATTATTACCCACCAAACCATTCATAATATCATCCACTACTAACTTGGTTATAGGTACTCATAAGAATAAAGGAAAATATGTTTTTGAAGCAAGAACTAAGCAAACTCAAATAGAGGAGGTTGTTGAACAATCTGAAGATTTAGAAGATGAGCCAGTGGATTGGAACAAATAATTTTGGATCTTTTGGGGAAAAGGAATGACAGATGCTAAGTCACATCCAGAAGGAGGTGGTCCAAGAAGAACACCAAATGGAAGAATAATAAGAGATGAATATGATAGAATACCAAAAATAGTGGAACAGAGAATAGAAAGCGAATAAAGAGAAAGGAGAATAAGAGAAACTGAAGAAGAAAGAGGAAGAGGAGAAAGAGCACATGAATAGAGGGAAGAAATAATACAAAGTGAAGAAGGTGAAGTATATGGAGAAGAATAAAGCAAATTCACTTTTGGATTTCCTATTATAGATTTACCTATAGCTCATGGTTACGAGGTAAAATTGAAAAATATTCCTCCCTCAGTTCTTTCCAAATTTTATGGTTCAACTTCTGAGGATCCTGATGATTTTTTATTCAAATTTGACATCTTATGTATAAATTATGGTTATATAGATGATGCACATAAATGTTGATTAATTGGGTTGGTTTTCATTGATGTCAACCCTTCAAGCAAGTCTGGTAGAAAATTCTGGTAGCCCCAACATTATGGTCAAGGGACTCAATATGTTTTGAGGTATACAGATATGAAGATCAATGTATTTGTAGGTAAGACTATTCTAGATGGATAGTACATGTCATTCCACTTCCGGTGATATGTGGAACACCACATAAATCCTCAAGGTTAGAGATTTATGGCCTTGTGAAGTTGGAGAACCCTCATGAGTTATCTAGAAGCCCTTCGAAGGTCAAAGAAGTCAAATTATTCTAGAAAATCCTAGAAGAAGTTGACTACTCAAAGTTCGTGCAACTAGGAGTTAATCATGGGTTAAGTTGTTGCAATAAGAAAATAATTAAAAATAAATTAGTTGCAACTAGAAGTGGAGAGTTTACTATTTGTGGATAAAGTGGTTATAAGCGGACAAGTGGTTAGAAGTGGGTTAGCCCTAAAAGAAGGAAGTTGAGTTAAGTTGGTTAGAAGGTAACCCTTAGAGGAACATATTTGGAGAATATAAATAAGAGAGCAATGGTCTCCTATTAGGATTATTGAGCACATTGAATATCTATTATTGTGTAAGGTTATTGTAGGTACTCATTGATACATCTGAATTTATGCAAGTCTAAGGTACCACGAAGGGTTGACAATGAAAGTTTCAGAGTTGTAGAATACTAATATAAACCTATTTTTTGAGGTGTATGTGGGATATAGTGGAAGAGGTCGTGTATGTACATGATATGGCAGTATAAAAGGGTGCATACAGTTGGAAAATACACAAAATCTTGAGTTTTTGCGGGTGTTAAGGTTCTCAGAGTCTGAAAACAAGCTCCCAGGAAGGTCTACAATGATCAGGTATAGCAGATCTATCTACATGTTCAAAAGACATGTCTTATTTTTATGAGCAGTTGGATATTGTTGTCTACATGGGACATGGTTATTAGGGTTTGAGGATTTTCCCTAGAGAGGATATTGGATGTATGGAACTTACTTTATAAGTCATATCTACAGAAATACAGTACTGGTATATTTGATATTTATCATTGGTACATCTTTTTAGTGTTAAGGCATATCTTGTATTTCTTGGCACATGGTTGAGGGATTTTATGGTACATGGATGGGGGATTTTGGTTTTGAAGTGGTTGTGAAGTTGTTTGTGAATTTTTAGGTTGCATATCAGTGAGGGTTTGGTGTCTAGTCCATGTGAGGGTTATTACACTTGATCGTGATTATATACACATGTATGGCACATGACTAGAGATATATAGATGCACTTGGTTAAGGGATATGCATGATGCTGTATGCATAGGGAAAAAATACAGATTTGACACAGTGACATGTTACAAGTTGATGTGACAGAGACAACAAACTGTATGAGTTTCAGAAAAGGTGAAAACCCTATCTTTTTGAAGGTGTATGCAGGTTGTAGTATAGACAGGCCACGTACATACAAAGATTGCAATATAGACAGGGCACATACATACATGAGCTGCAACATATTGGTATTTGTTGGTACATGCTGAATTTTGGTACATAATTGACTACATGCTATTGGTACAGGTTGGTTACAGGGTGTTGGCACATATCTCATAGCAGTATATCTCATAGTGACATCGTGGTAGTGGTTTCATTAGTTTGGCACCTTCGAGAAATCAATTCCCAACAATTCTGTCACCTAGAGAGAATTGCTCACGGGCCCGACAACCCACTTCTTCAATATCCCACAGTATTGACAACCCGCTTCTTCAATATCCCACTAGCCTTATAACCTACTTCTTCAGTCTATCCCCTAAGCTAACCCAGTACATGTACAGTGACAGTAATAGGAAGGTACATAGGACAACTGAATGAGTGAGTGAATGACAATGGAATGATGGAAAATGAACTAATTCCAAACTATATGTATGCATGTTCCCAACTTGACACTTGTCATGTTGAGAAAAACCTTGGCCCACTTTTCCCCATCCTTAGAACTTAGGATAAAATAATTATCCATACTTTATACTTTAAGGAATATTAACATAATATTCCTTTTGTATTAAGCTCCCTATATTAGCCTCTTGTCCTTAACTTTTATCCCCCTTTCCCTAACTAGTGGAGTTTATCCCCCCATACTCTTTTACATGGTTGGTCTAATGCAGTGATGTGTTTTTCATTAATATTTGTATGTGATTTACATTTATAATACACACATACTGTCCTTTTTGTATCCAGGCTCACCAACCTAAAAAACATGAACATATACAAAAAGGCTCTATGGCCTCAATATCACGCACTCAACTTGCTACGTGTGATATCCTATGATGCGCACTTCTTCTTTTAGTGTGCAACACATATGCACACTATATTATGGAAGGTGCTTACAAAACTAATTCCAATACTTGATACAAACAATTCACTAGCTTTTATACATATACACACTTATATTTAGATTTACAGTTGGATTTCAAACTAGGGGTATTACATTCCCCTTCCCCTTATTTATGCACTATCCTCAGTGCAGTATATACACATATACAACCAAAATTTCAAAAATATTCAATACCTACATAGCATCCTCGTGCTCCTAAGTAGCATCTTCAGGACCGTACTAGTTCCATTGGACCTTTACTATCTCTATGGCTTGATTATGAAGCTGCTTGATATTCCGGTCCAATATGCACACTGGATGCACTTGAAAGGTGCCTTCTTGCTCCACCTGAATCACATTCCAATAAATGACATGTTTACCATAAGGTATATAATTTTTGAGAAATGATACATGGAATACATTATGAATATACATTGATGAAGGAAAGGAAATCATGTATTCTATAGGTCCAATCCTCTCTAGGATTTCAAATCGCCCACAATAACGAGTTGCCAACTTTGAACAATTTCCCAACTTCGAGGAACATCTGTAGGCATTTACTTTCAAGAACACATGGTAACCCACTTTAAATTCCCTATGAGTTCTGCCCTTATCAACATATCTTTTCTCTCTGTCTTGGGCAACCTTTAAATTCTGTTTTATTTTCATCATTTTCTCTTCCATTTTCCTGAGTAATTCTATCCCAACCATTGCTCTATCTTCTAGGTTGTGCTAACTTATCAGTGTGTTGCAACTTCTGCCATAAAGTGCCTCAAATGGGATCATCTTTAGAGATGCTTGGTACCCATTTTTATAATCAAACTCTACTAAGTGTAGGTATTCTTCCCATTGTCATGGTTTATCCATCACATACATCCTCAACATATTCTCACTATTTAGGGCTCCAAAACGGCCTTGGAAGTACAACAAGATGTGATGACATGAAAACATACAAAATAAGCCAGTTGGATTAGGTGAGAGGCCACCAATATTCACCTGGAATATGCGTAGGGCTTCAGAAAACCCCAGAAGTGTAGAACCCACAATTACAAATAAGTACATAAGAATGTGCTGAGCTAAAACAGACTAGAGGAGCTAGTTGGAATAGGTGGGTGGCCACCAATATCCACATGAATCAATACTGATCCATATTTAGGAGAGGAATGAACCGATTAACAAACTGAATACAATAAACACAGAGATATGAAGAACAACACATATATCCAGTGAACACTATCTTCTATTAAATAAATAAAATAGGTTGAAACTTTAAAACTGTAGAACTGAAACACTTGCTTGAATGGTGGTATCTATCTCTGAGAAGAGATGTGGTTGCTACGCGCATCTGCCTGAGAAAAATCATTACAATAAGGATCCATAGGATTTTTTGATATTAATCATGAATTCCAAAACCCTAGACATCCAAAAACCTAACCCTAGAAGGTGAAACACCAAAAGTCATGTGGGCCCCTATGCGTAAGTTGGTACCTCAACTTCCCGGGGTTGTAAATTTTGAATTCGACCTCCGTTTTAGGTGCGTGATAGCACATTGGAAAGGTATTTAAGAGAGATACACATTATGCCATCAAAATCTGACTCTGTCTACAGTTTGACTATGGTAAGCCAAAAAAAAACTGTTAGGGCTCCAAAACAGCCCTAGAAGTACAACAAGATGTGCTGACATGAAATCATACAAAATAAGCCAGTTGGATTAGGTGAGAGGCAACCAGTATCCACATAGAATATGTGTATGGATTTAGACAACCCCAAAAGTGTAGAACCCACAATTACAAAGAAGTACAAAAGAACATACTGAACTAAAACATACAAGAGGAGCCAGTTGGAATAGGTGGGTGGCCACTAATATCCACCTAGATCAATCCTCCCCCCTAGGAATAAATGGTCTCCATTGCATTGAGTTCCCCCATCAGGTGAGGAAACTTCTGTTAGATTTCACCCCAGGTGAGCCACTTGCCTTGGTGTAGGAGTTGCCTTGCCTTAACAACCTGATAAAGATGGATCCTCTATTGGCAAGTGCCCTTGACCCGTGTGTCCACTATATGATCAGTGGATGCTTGTTCCATGTAGACATGGTTGAGCTTTATTGGTGTTAGTTGTTCTTCGATCTCTGAGGTGTCCAATAATGGTGGAAAATATGACCGAAGGGGGTCCACATTGAACACTAGGTGCAGGCCAAGGAAGTGTGGAGTTTTGAGCTCAAAAATATTTCTAGCCACAACCTTGGTGATAGTGTAAGGCCCACAGTGAAGTGGGAGAAGATTCCAATGGGGCCCTTTTAGACACTCCTTCTACAAATCTAACCAGACTTTGTCTCCAAACTGAAATTGGTGCGGTACCTTGTGTTGATCATGGTGTTGCTTGTACTTAACATTGGATTTCTGCAAAATCTCGTAGACCTGTTGGCGGATGTGATGAATTTTCTCAATGAATCTGGTGGCTTTGTTGGTATCAGAATGAACATGGAAAGAGTCTGTTTGTGTGCTGGAAAGAGGTTGTGCAACATCAATGGGACCCAAGGGTTGGAATCCTAGCCCCACCAAGAATGGGCTATGGCCGGTGGAGCTATGGAGAGCCCTGTTTTAACTGTGTTGAACATAGGGGAGACTCTCATCCCATGTACGTGGATGCTTATATTTGTACATGCGCAGGATGTGCACAATCATTCGATTGATGACCTCTATTTTGTTTTCTATTTTGGGGTGGAAAGAAATGGATTTAGTGAGTTTAGTGTCCAAAATTGACTAGAGACTCGACTAAAATGTGTTGAGGAACCTATTGTCCCGGTCAGAGATGATGGTCTGTGGTATCCAAAAATGGACCCACACTTGTTTGAAGAAGAGATTGGCAGTATTTTCCACTGTGATATTATTCTTACAGGATGTGAGGATGGCCATCTTAAAAAACTAATCAATGACCACAAATACATAGTCATTGCCTTGCTTGGTGGATGGAAGGAAAGACATGTAATCCATTGAGATGGATTCCCAAGGATTCTCGGTAGTAGGAAGAGGGGTGTATAAGACTTTCTTCTTGATGGTTGGCTTGGAAATGGCACAGACAGGGAAAGATCTGATATACTTGCTGACGTCCTGTCGAAGTTTTGGCCAATAAAAATGATTCTGAAGAATGACCACAATTTTCTCCATGCCAAAATGTCCCGCCATCCGATTGTAGTGGGATTCCAAAATAAGATTTGCATGCTTGCTTGTAGGAATACAGAGATGGCCCAGATGGAATAATAGTCTATCCTGGATGCAAAAATCAGAGACATTCGCGCATGTACCCAAGAGATGATAGGTGGTGGAAAAGTCTGGATCTTGCTGGTAAAGTTGGGGCCACTCATATGCCTCATGTCCACAGGAATGGAGAACACTGGTGAGTGAAACCACAAGGGGTCGACTGAGGCAGTCAACAACACGATTTGAGATCCATGTCTTATACTTGATGTTGAGATGGAACTACTGAAGGTAGGTGGACCAATTCTGATGGCGGTCGTTCTTCAATTTCACTTGTGTCTGTATGAACTGCAAAGGCTTGTGATCAGTGTGGATGATCGTCTCCTTTCCCATAATGTAATGTTTCCATTGAGGACAGGATTGTACAATGGAATACATTTCCTTTTCATAGGTGGGGTATCTCTAGAAAGTATATGAGAGTGTCTCACTATGGTATGCCACCAAATGACCATGCTGAGTGAGAACTGTGCCTACAACATAGCCAGATGCATCAGTCTCAATAGAGAAGGGTTGCTGCAGATTAGAAAAGGATAGTACTGGAGCTAAGCACAAGCAATGCTTTAGATCATCGAATGCTCATTGTTGTTCCTTCCCCCACAAAATTTTTTCCTTGCCACCACCCTTGGTCACATGGAAGAGGGCCCATGTAATATGGGAGAATCCCAGCACGAACCATCGGTAGAAGTTGGCTAGTCCCTATTGGCACAGGGGCAGACCCAAGGTTCAGCTCCTAGAGCACACCAACAAACCCTAACTGCTGGCCCTTTTGGCTACATCTACAAAGAAGATGCAGTCTCACCCGAAGCAACTATGGGGGGGTTGCAGGACAGAGATGTCTACAACCAAGGGGAATATCAAGTGGATCTAGCAAATAGGACACTACAACATGCATATGTCACTCATTAACTTAGATCTAATTCACACAGCTATAGATATGATCTAACATAGCAATGCAATAACATCATATCAATGGTAACGAACAGAGCATCAATCACACATCCAACACAAGATGTACGTGGTTCACCCTCTCTCTAGGGCTACGTCCACAGAACTGTGATTTATAATGTATTAATATGGAAGCATACAATTCTTATCTGTGTTCTCAGCTAGTAGATATTCTTTCTTGTCCTCTCTTTCTCTCCCCTTCCTGTGCACCCATTTGCATGCCTTGATCTTTGCACCCAGCTGGAGATCTTACAATACCATAAGGCTCTCGCACTTAGCTCTTCTCTCTCATACAACAATAATCTCTCAGTAACAATAATGACAACCACAATGACAACAACAACAACCCAACCTAGGTCCTCTTGACCTTTATTTCTACATTACAATGGCTCACCGACATCCTTAGGTCGAAACCTAAGTGTCAAAACCCTAGATACCAAAACCCTAGGTGTCTAAAATCCTAGGTCAACTTGACCCACGTTTTCAGGGCTTTGCCAGCTTGTCTTTCCTTCCTTCTCGTATGGTGCTCCAAAGCATATAATGGTGGCTTCTTCCTCTTGTTGAGTTGTCCACGATACTTCTTTATTTCTGATCTGTCATCCTTAATCTCCTTGTTCAATGACTTGATTCCTTTTACTTCGCTCCTTTTCTGCTCTTTTTCTCACTTCGACCCAGTAACAGTCACTGTGTCTTTCGCGAATTTTTCATTTTGAATTTTCTTCCTTGTTCTTTGCATACTTTCATAACCAAGGGACAACAGGTCCCCAAAACTCACCTATGACTCGTCTCGAGGCACTTTAGATCTGATCTTTCTATTTTACTTCGACTTCATATTGCGCAGTGCATCCTGTGCTTTCTGCTTCCTCACCTTCCTTGTGCAGACTGTCTTTTTTGTGTTTGGTACCCAGTTTCAACTGCACCTGGTACCTATACCCTTTTCCATATGCTTTTATTTAGAGATGTGAGGCAACTGGTTGTCATAGTACAACTTCAGCCGGCTCCCATTCACTATTCATACCTTCCATTCCCCTTTCAAAGTCTTCAATTGTGTAGCTCCTCCTTCTATAACACAGGTGATCTCATATGGCCCAAGCCAATGTGTTCTGAACTTCCCAGGATGCTTTATAAACTTACTATCATATACCAATACTATATCGCCTTGCTTGAATGCCTTCTTCTTGATGTGCCTGTCATGATAGGCCTTCTTTCTTTCCTTTTGCATCTGCTGATGGAAGCATGTAATAAAACTTTATTCTTCGAGTTCGACCAACTGTGTGAGCTCTATTGAACAATGCCAGTGTCATCCATATATGTAAAGGCAACAATTCTTAAGCCTGGTACCAGGTATTCCATCGGGACAATGGCTTCAATAACATACACCAACTTAAAAGGGGTTTGCATTGTTAGCTTTTTGCAAGTCGTTCTATAGGCCCATAGTACTGCTGGTACTCTTAAATCTGTTGAAAAGTCAACAAGAAACATGTGTCTAATTTAGTTTTCCCTTAATTAAATTAGACAATAAATATTAATCTATTATCTCATTCATAACTGAGTGATTTGGAATTGTAACAGAATTGTAAGTGTAGTTAAGTGAGTT
>ML786067.1:714381-765649 GCA_009831015.1 Picea engelmannii | reverse complement strand
TCATTTTTGGGGTTTTTATGTGTTCTGATCTCAATGGTACAGTCTGTTTTTCCATTGGAGTTGAGCAGCAACTTGTAAAAGAACTTTTGACTAATTAATCCCAGAGAGCCAAGTCCATTATGGAGGCTCAAGGAGATGTAGCCTGGAGGGGGGTGAATTCCTTTATCATGTTGTGATTGTTCTGAGTTTGATGGTTTATTTGCTGCAAGTTGTGTTGCTGTGTATTTATTGCAAGTACATATTTAACCATTTAAAATAACAATTCCACACACATAAGCATTTACAAGAAGATACATGAACTTAACACATAAGTTTATTTTGCATATTTATACACATGAAGCAAGGTCCTGTAAAGTTTATTTTAATGAAGTAGGGGTGCTTGCATAGCATAACAAGTCAGCCTTCTATTTTCAGATCAATCAACATGCACATGAAGCTCCTTGCTCCAATCTGGGAAAACCAGAATAGGCGCAGTAACCATATTTTGTTTCAATGTGTCGAAGCTCTGCTGGAATTCTTCTATCCAGCTAAACTGACAGTCTTTCTTCATAAGCTTCTCCATGGGTGTTGTAATCTGGGCATATCCTTTGATCAAATTCCTATAATATTCTGTGTGTCCCAGTGCAATGAGCAACTATTTGACTGAAGTCGGAGGGGGTAGATAAACTATAATGGCAATTTTAGATGGATCTACCAACAATCCCTTCTTGCATACAATATGGCCTAACAACATTCCAAATGGTGAGAAGAAGATGCATTTCTTCAGATTTCAGGCAATTTGACACTCCCTGCATTTATCCAACATTAGCCTTAGATATTCAATTTTATTTTTCAATAAGCTAAAAACAGTCCAATCATCAAAATATGCTTCTATAAATTTATGCAAAAACTCCTTGAATGCTTTGACCACCACCTTGGAAAAGATGGCTGGGGCATTCTTCAATCCAAATGGAATAACTGTATACTGGTAGGATCTCCATTCTGTTGCAAATGTGGTCTTGTAGTGATCTTCCTTGGCAATCCAGATATGATGGTATCATGAAAATCCATCTGTAAAAGGATATACTTCCTGGCCTCCCACATTATCTAACACTTCGTCAGTCAATGGTGTAGGGAAGGGGTCATGCAAACAAGCATCGTTCAGCCTCCTAAGATCTACACAGATCCTTATCTCTATTGTCTTCTTGTCTTGCACCACCATAGGGCTAATCCATTTTGATTCTTCCACAGGTTCTATAATCCTTGCTTCCAGCATTCGGTCGAGCTCAATCTTCACTTTCTCCTTATATTTTGGGTTCAATCTGTAGGGTCTCTGTTTGACTAGTCTTGCATATGGTTTCAAAGGGATCCTCATCTCTCCCATAGGCCCTTTAATGCTCTTCATATCAGTGAACTTGGTTGGAAACAAGTCCTAATATTCATGCAGTAATTTTGTAATCTTGTCAATAGTGGCATCATCCCAATAATCTCTAACATTTGCAAGATTCAGTGTCTGTTTTGTTCCAATATTGACCTTCTTAATCTTGATTGGTTGTCCAATGAATGGTAGCTCAAATCCTGGTCCTTCCACATCTCTTTGGCCTTCTATTTCTGTGATGTTCACCTTTCTTGGATCATCGTCTTCATCAACATTGATGGTGTAACAACCTTGCAGTTTTTGGAGAGGAGCAGTCCATTCATCCTCTTCGTGTTCCAAGGGGAGACTAGATGCCTCCCCAAATTCTTCTTTATGAAAAGATGCAATGCTTGATCTACTGAAGGATATTGACTTTCAAATAAGAATGTGGTTACAAAATTCTGAGTCATACCTTCCCAATCTGTAGTGATGAGACACAACTCTACTTGAACGTACCAGTTGATAGGTGTCGTGTCCAGTGTGTTAATGAATTTATGCACCCACTGCTCTTGAGGGATGTTGCTCCAAGCTTCCTCACAACATTTCACATGGTCCTTTGGGTAGCTTTGACCTGTGTACCAAACTTCACAGCCTTATACTTGTGCTGAGAACTGCGATGTCATCGAGGTACGCCATTGTACCCATTCTGTAATGTTGCTTTTGTGTGTCCCCCACCATCTTGTTGGGGTTGCTTTTAGGGCCTCATCCATTGCCAACAATATTTGTTGCATTGCTACAATTTCTTCAAAGTTCGACAAGAAGGTTTCTAATGGATTCATACCATCAAAGGTGGGTAAGTTACTTACTGTTGTGCCGATCTAACGAACTTCTCTGGTTAATCTAGCACATCTTCTTATGGATACTTCAAACATTGTAGTTTGCCAGTTCTAAAGTGATTCTTCTGAGTTTGATGAAAATGCATTGTCACTTCGCCAACTTAGGTTTCCATCGGTCGTAGAATTAATGTAATCTTGCTATCTAGCTGTTAGTTTGTATATGTTTTCTAGTTCATATGCGCGGTCTTCCTCTCTAATGGGATATGTGTATCACTGACCTTCATATGGATATAAAGGTGCAATGAACCTAAGGACATCTATTTCAAATGTCATTCATGTTTTCTTTAAATCAACCACAGTGGAATTATTGAAAGCCCAATCAATTCCTAACAGTGCTGGGTAAGGGCATCTATCAACAACTATCTCAATTACCTCAAAATATGCAAACGTTCTTACTCCGTCGATGTCCATAGGGACATGTTCTAGTCTGCCAAAGGGGCTTACATCTTGTTGATTAGCCATCCCGAGCCTAATAGGGGAATAGATTAACTTCGGTTTTCCCATAAGTGCCCAAGTTTGCTTCATCATGACATTAACCTCCGACCCTAAGTCAAGGACCACATAGTCTATATCATATTCTCCTATTTGAGAATTCAAATGTAATTCCTTCTTTGTCCTTCTCTTTTTATCGATTTGGTGTACTTCCCTATTCAGTAAGGGGTCTATCCTTCCTAGCTCATACTGTCTGATTAAATTTTGTAGTTCTTGTACAACACTCTCATCCTGAATCAACTTAATACAAGTATATAGAAATTCCATGAGCTTGCTTACCTCTTTTCCTTCTCTTGGAGAAGCAACTAATCAAATGCCCGAGGCATTCCATATTCTCTCACTTCTGGTCGTGTTTTTGATGAAGAGCCTTGATCTCCTTTGGAATATTTTCTTGCCTCCTCGAATACTTGCCTTTATTTCTTTGCATTAAGAGTTTGGGTCTTCTCTACAGCTTTCCTGACTACTGAGTCTTCTGTATCCAAAAGGAAAAGATCTATCACTTATTGCCTACACAGATGCATATTGGGTAGGTTGTATTGATGATCGACGAAGCACCAATGGAGAAACATTCTACTTAGGTGAGTGATTGGTATCATGGCTAAGTAAGAAACAATCATCAATATCTCTATCTATAGTTGAGGCAGAGTATTTTGTAGCAACAACATGTTGTACACAGGTTCTTTGAATGAAACAAACTTTGACAGATATATAGGTTCAGTATGATGAGCCCATTACAATATATTGTGATAATACAAGTGCCATCAGTATCTTAAAAAACCCGGTGATGCACTCCAAGATGAAGCACATTCCAATCAAGTATCACTTTCTACAGGAGTAGGTTGCAGAAAAGAACATCAGAGTTGAGTACGTGGGCACAAAAGAACAAGTGTATGACATCTTTACAAAATCACTTCCATGGGAAGCCTTTGAATATCTTCGCCAAAGACTTGGAGTTATTTCTGCTCCAAAATGAATGATTTTTGAATTCTTTTTGAATGCTTATCTTATATGTCTTAAATTTACACGAGGAAGCACCATAAGAGGACAGTTCAGTTAGGGGGAGCAACCCCGGATGAAAAGATACCTTTTCCATTGATGACAACATGGGAGAGATTTATTAGATGCAGAGGACAGAGGCATGGTTCCAGGGGGAGCAGATTTATCAGATGCAGAGGAGAGAGGAAAATTTATTAGATACAGAGGACAGAGGCATGGTTCTAGGGGGAGCATGAGTGGTATGATTTCAATATTGCATGAGAGTGTTGCCATCAATGCCAAAGGGGGAGATTGTTGATTAAGGTTGGTTGTCATTGATGTCAACCCTTGAAGAAAGCCCTGCAACACAAAGGTTTGTGTAATGGACCCAAGATTATTTGATGAAAATATGACTCATTATTGTCTTTTCATGGTTGATAAGAAGTAAATATGGATGAACTCCAAAGTGGTCCCCTTATGGTGAAAGACCTCATGGGAAGACGCTTTGCGGAGTAAGAGAACACATGATTAATTGTGGAATAATGAGATGAAGAATAATGAATTTTTTAGGTAAAATATCCTATATGGATAGTTCTTGTCATTCCATTTCCGGTGGTATGTGGAACATCACATAACTCCTCACGGTTAGAGGGTTATGGCCATGAGAAGTTGGAGACCCCGGGTTTGGATAATGGACCCAAGTTTGTTTGATGGATAACGGTATTAGTTATGACATATTTTTAGATAATACTATTCTATATGGATATTACATGTCATTCCATTTCTGGTGGTATGTGTAACATCACACAACTCCTCACGGTTTGAGAGATATGGCCTTACGAAGTTGGAGGAAACTCATATGTCATCTAGAAGCGCCAAAAGGTCAAAGTAGTCAAAGTGGTTTAAGAGATTTTAAAAGGTAAATAATAAAGTGAAATAATGAGTGTATTATAACTCAAATTGAATACTAAATAAATTATTTCAATAATAATTTTAATGGAGAAATTAGAAGTGGGTTAACCCTAAAATAAAGAAAGTGGGGCCAAGTGACCTAGAAGATGTTTTTAAGGAAGCTACTTGGAGAATATAAATAAGAGGCAAGGCTCTCTCATTTTAATCACACTTGAGCATATTGAATATCTATAGGTGTCTGAGGTAACCAAGGATATATAAATCGAAATTCTGAGGGAAGGTGAAGAAAAGAAGGCCAAAATGTAAGGAAGGATAAATTCTTTTGATGGTGCTTTCTAAGGTATGTTATTTACAGGTCATCTCACCATTTTCACTATAACGTTTTTTCTATAATGATTCGTACTGTGAAATTTCTATTCCATTGCACAAACATATCCAAGTATCGGTGTTAAAAAAATCAGCTTGCGGGTCATTTTATTTTTGGAGTTACACTCTGTGGAAAATAGGGTTTGTGGCTAGTCCTGAAACTAGTCAAAAACAAGTGTTTCAGGTAAAAATGTCATAACTTCTTCATAACAGATCCAAATTCAATGAAACCAAATGTGTTATTTAGGGTACCGTATTTAGTATGTTTTTTAATAGTTTCAGATCAATTCAACAAATATTCCATGCGGGGCACGCTCTACAATGTCTCTCTCTAGAATGAACTAGAATTTAGCAAGGTATGCCATTTTTCCTATAACTCCTTTTCTGAGAGGTTCCAAGTAGTGACACATGGAGGAATTGCATAAAAAATACTGAATAACATTGTGTATCAGTTCCATATATTTATACATTACATGTACAAAGTTATGATTACTTCAAGTTAGGGTTGTTGACTAATCCAAAACTAGGCATGTGAGACTAATAAAAGTTTGATGAAAATGCTAGTCTCTTGTTGTTAAAGTTAAGGAAGGTTTCCAGGAATGTGATCATATACACCAGGTCTATTATAGAGCTACAAATAAGATTTGGATGATGAAATTGATGAGGGATTTTGGTTGAGGTACATGTTGAATACATGGTTGAGACAAGTAGTTGATGAGTTGGCACATACATGAGGTGTATAGTTGATGATGCTAGTACATATTGATGATTTGTAGTTTATGAATAGCTACCACGTGATTGGTACATACTTGGTACATATTTGGATGCACTTGTTTATGGTACAGGTTGATTACTGGTTATTTGGTACAGGTTGGTGCATGGTTGATGCACTTGTTTATGGTACATGTTGATTACAGGTTAAGCTACAAGTTGATGCATGGTTGATGCATGGTTCAGATTTATTGGTACATGTTTACAGTGGTATATCTCATAGTGACAAGTTGACAGTGGTTCCATCATTCTACTTCTAATTCAGGGTGGTAGGACGGGGCAAGGACAGGTGGTTGTAGCCACCTTTCAGTTGTAGCTGGAGAACATAGGGGGTTGTATCCTCCTTTTGGTTGTAGCCAGAGAATTGGGGAGTTGGATATTTCCTCAGGTTGTAGCCTAAGAATCTAGGGGGTTGGAGCCTTCTTCCAGTTGCAGCTGGAAAACGAAGGAAGTTGGTGCTTCCAATGAATGTAATTCTTCAAGACATATAAGAAAAAGCATTCTGTGGTTTTCTATAGATTTGTGTTTCCACGTAAAACACTAGTGTACTGTGTATGTGTGTGATTGTTATTTTCTTATTGCTTATTATTGTATAATAATACTACTTTGATATAACACATGGATCAATTTGGATAAAAAGGATTATAATTGCACTATTACTGATTCACCCCCCCTCTCAGTAATCCAACAATTGGTATTAGAGTAGGTTCCTTCAGAAATCAGTTTAACCACTGAAAGGTAGATCATGGAGAGTACCAACTCATATGAAAATGGAATACCACAGTTTGATGGACAAAAGTATGATTTTTGGAGCATAAGGATGAGGACATATATACATGCACATGGATTTCAAGTTTGGAAATCAATTGTAGATGGATACACAACACCAACAATTCCACCAACAAATGACAAATCAGTAAAAATCAGTGAGAATAATTCCAAAGCCACAAATACACTTTTGAATGGTCTTAGTGATATGGTATTCACCAAAGTTGCACACTGTAAATCCGCTAAAGAGATTTGGGACATGCTTCAAAATATTTATGAAGGAGATATAAAAGTCAAAGCAACAAAGCTTCAAACTTAGAAAGGTCAGTTCGAACAACTAAAAACGAAGGAAGATGAAGATATCGCAGCCTACTTCTTACAAGTCGATGAAACACTGAATGCAATCATAGGATTGGGATAAGAAATTGAAGAATCTATAATTGTTCAAAAGATACTAAGATCTCTTCCTATGAGATTCAACCCTAAGATATCAACACTAGAAGAAAGATCGGATCTGGACTCAATAAGCATGGACGAACTACATGGAATCTTCACAACATATGAAATGAGAACTGAGCAAGAAAATCCAGATGTAAAATAAGCAGCCTTCAAGGCATTCGAAAGATCAAAGAAAAAGAAAAAGGAACAAGAATAATATAGCAACAGCAGTGATGCCTCGGAAGATGATGAAGAAGTGGCCAACTTCTTCAAAATACTGAACAAGGGAACCATAGATGATTTTAGGGGCTAAATTTCACAAATGGGCTAATTTCCCATGGTTTTTCCCAAAAAAAGATTTGCCAATTTCCATTTTTTATAAAAATGATTCGCCCAAATTTTATAGACTAAAATTTTTTTACCTTACAAATCGCCAACATTTTATAGAAACTATATAAAATCCTTAGAAACTTGAACATTTTTACAAAACTATCTCCAAACATTTTAGATTTTGCATATTAATGACTAGTAATATTAGCCCAAGTTTCTACATTTTAATATAAATTTACATCCTTAAAATCATCCTTGAAGGGAACCAATGGTATGTATAGAGGTAAGCTCCCTTTAATTTGTTTTAATTGTGATGGTATTGGTCATTTTGCTAACAAATGTCCTCATAAGAAAAAGAGAAATGATGAAGGTTACTCAAAAGGAAAACACACATAAAAAGGAAAAAGAACTACAAAGAAAATTTTCAAGAAAAGCTTATACACCAAAGAAGACATCTCATCATCAAATGAAGATGAAGTCAATGACAATGAGACAGGAAGAGTTCTATTCATGGTAGTAAAAGACTCTGACAAAGAAGACTCCGAAGAATAATATGAAGAAGCCGAAGAAGAATGTGAAGAGGTCGAAGAATAAATTGAAGAGGCAGAAGTTGACTATCGAGAAGAATTAATGTGTGCCATAGAAGTTATCAGAAGAGAAAAGAAGAAAAACAAGAAACTACAAGCAGAACTAGACAAGAAAAAGAACACTCAAGAACTAGAACAAACGATCACAAAATTGAAGGTTCAAATAGAGAAAGATAAAATAATTGAAGAAGCACTCAAAGAACAACTAGAATAAAAGGACAAGATCATTGGAAACTTGGAAGCAGAGGTTGTCACACTAAGAAAGGATATTCAAAAGAAAAATATGCAGAATAGCTCAAAAGTTCTGGATGACATTATCAGCAGTCGAAAATCTCATCATGACAAGTCCGGACTTGGATACAATTAGACTGAAAAGGGATCAAGCTCCAAAACAACGGAGCAATAAACAAATCCAAAGAGCTATGAAGAAACAATCAAAGAGGATATGAAGATATACAAGGAAGATTACAGGGACACTCCTCCACCAAGAAGATTTAGATTTCAGAATCAACAACAGACAAATAGGCCTCAAGAAGAAGAAGGATTCATAAGAGCACCTCCTTTGAGAAGATCTTCAACTCCCAGGTATCAAACTATATTTTTTGGTTTATGCTATGCATGTAATAATTTTGGACATAAAGTTGTGAATTGCAGAGCTAACAACAGGAACAATAACAACTTTGAGAGTTATACACAAAGGGATTATTCAAGAAGACCTAGTGAAACAAAAAGAATAAGTTACGAGAGGTTTGAATCTTTGAGAACTGAAGTGGAATGTTACAAATGTAACAATTTTGGACACATGGCCAAGGATTGCAGAATGACAGTCCCTTCTAAAGAACCTCAACAGAATAACAACAGTCACAGACAAGAACCTCAGAAAACGACATGGATAAGAAAGCAAGATCAGTATAACAATGAAGAATGCACAGTCGCTCTACAAGCTAAGAAGAAGAAACATGGTTGGTATGTTGACAGTGGATGTTCAAAACACATGACAGGTGATAAAGACAAATTTCTTACATTACGAAAAGAAAAAAATGGATCAGTCTCCTTCGGAAATGATAATTCATCCAAAATCATTGGAGAAGGCACAGTCCAAATTGAGAACAAGAATGAAAAGACACAAAATGTTCTACTAGTAGAAGATATGAAACATAATCTTCTAAGTGTGAGTCAAATGTGTGACCAAGGTCATAAACTTACTTTCGATTCAAAAAAGTGTGAGATAAGAAAAGAAGGTTCAGGGAAATTGGTTGGTACAACTGCAAGAACTTCAAACAACATATATGTGTTAAGTGAAATTGGAAATGAAAAGTGTTGTCTAGGAAAGGAATATGAAAGTTGGCTATGGAATAGAAGAGTGCGACACATGAATTTTGATAACCTTTTCAAAGTTAGCAAAAGAGAAGCAGTTAGAGAAATGCCCCAGATCACGAAACTAGCCAACACTTTATGCAAGCATTGTAAACAAGGAAAGAAAACAAAGACCATGTTCAACTCAAAGGAATATTCAACAAAACCACTGGAAATTGTGCACACTGATCTAGTTGGACCAACTACAACAAAGATCTTAAAAGGTGAAAAATACTTTATGTTATTAGTTGATGATTATACAAGAATGACTGCAGTTTGCTTTCTCAAAAACAAGTCAGAAGCTTTTGAAAACTTCAAGATCTACAAGGAAATGGTTGAAAATGAGATGGATTCGAGAATCAAATGTTTGAGATCTGATAATGGAGGAGAGTTCACTTCAAAGAAATTTATGGACTACTGTAGCAGTCATGGAATAAAAAGGCAATTCTTTGTTGCTAGGACACCTCAACAGTATGGAGTTGTTGAAAGAAAGCACATGACAATACAAGAAATGGATCGAACAATGCTAATGGATTCCAAATTGACAGATATATTTTGGACACAGGCATTGCATACAATAGTTCACATTCAAAACAGAGTAATGCTCATAAACAACACTGATAAAACTCCCTACGAGCTATGGAAAGGAAGACCAACAAATGTGAAGCACTTCTGAGTTTTTGGAAGCAAATGCTACATCAAAAGAGAAGATGGCAGAATGGGAAAGTTTGACTCTGGTGTGGACAAATGAATACTTGTTGGTTACTCAAGTACAAGGAAAGAATACAAGTGTTACAATATAAGGTTGAACAAATTTGTGGAAAGCATTAGCGTAACAATTGATGAAATAGGCAGACTAGAATCAAAGGAAGAAGAAAACAAATCAATGGAACAAATTTTCGAAGAAGAAGATGAAAAACAAGTAGAAGAGGAAGATGAATATGAAGAGAATCCGACAGAAGTAGAAGAGCAAGTTCAACAAGTATATCCAAAGACACCTAGCAAACGAGTATAGAAGAATCATCCTTCAGATCAAATTATTGGAAACAAAGATGCATGAGTTGAGACTAGAAGAAAAATCCGTTCACCAGAACAAACACACCTGACACTCTTATCTACAATTGAACCAAACTATTTTAAAGAAGCCAGGAAGGATGAATTTTGGAATAAGACCATTGATGAAGAATTGGATCAAATAGAGAAAAATGACACTTGGGAATTGGTTCCAAGACCAAAGAATAAGAATGTGATCGACACAAAATGGATTTTCAGGAATAAATTGAATGATGATGGACAAGTTACAAGGAACTAAGCTAGATTGGTATGTAAAGGATATGCACAGATTGAAGGAATCGATTTTGAAGAGACATTTGCCCCAGTTTCCAGAATGGAAGCAATCTATTTACTTTTAGCTTATGCAAGCTCCAAAAATATTAAAGTATATCAGATGGACGTAAAATCAACTTTTTTGAATGGGGAACTTGAAGAATAAGTCTACATTGAACAACCAGAAGGATTTTAGTTGTCAGAGAACAAAGACTATATATGTAAATTAAAGAAGGCCTTGTATGGTCCAAAACAGGCTCCTAGAGCATGGTACTCCAGACTGGATAAGTATCTGTAGTAGGCAGGGTTCAGAAAAAGAGGTGCAGACAACAAACTCTACATCAAGGTAAGTCAAGGTAATATTTTATTAATTGAAGTTTATGTTGATGATATTATTTTTGGTAGTGATGATGACAGGTTAAGACAGAAATTTGCAAAAGACATGCAGAATGAATTTGAAATGTCATTACTTCGAGAACTATCCTTCTTTCTGGGACTTTAGATACGTCAAAGAAACCAAGGAATTTTTATTTCTCAAACAAAGTATATAAGAGAAATTCTAAAGAGGTTCGGAATGGAAGATTGCAAACCAGTTATCACTCCCATGAAAACTAGTTGTAAGTCGAGCAAAGATGATGATTCTAAGTCTAAAGATCATAGGAAATACAGGTCAATGATTGATAGCCTACTATACGTGATAGCATCCATACCAGATGTAATGCAAGGAGTTGGACAGGTGGCACGATTTCAAGCAACACCAAAGGAATCACATGTATTAGCAGTAAAGAGGATTTTCAGATATCTCAAAGGAACATAAGATTTTGGATTATGGTATCCAAAAGGAAAATATCTATCACTTATTGCCTACACATATGCAGACTGTGCAGGTTGTTTTGATGACCGACGAAGCACCAGTGGAGCATCGTTCTACTTAGGTGAGCATTTGGTATCATGGATAAGAAAGAAACAATCATCAATATCTCTATCTATAGCCGAGGCAGAGTATATTGCAGCAACAACATGTTGTACACAGGTTCTTTGGATGAAAAAAACTTTGACAGATATACAGGTTGAGTATGATGAGCCCATTCCAATATATTGTGATAATACAAGTGCCATCAGTATCTCAAAAAACCCGGTGATGCACTCCAAGACGGAGCACATTCCAATCAAGTATCACTTTCTATGGGAACAAGTTGCAGAAAAAAACATCAGAGTTGAGTACGTGGGCACAAAAGAACAAGTGGCAGACATCTTTACAAAACCACTTCCACGAGAAGCCTTTGAATATCTTCGCCAAAGACCTGGAGTTATTTCTTCTCCAAAATGAATGATTTTTGAATGTTTATCTTATATGTCTTAAATGTACACGAGGAAGCACCATAAGAGGTCAGTTCAGTCAAGGGGAGTAGCCCCAGATGAAAAGATACCTTTGCCATTGATGACAAAGGGGGAGAGATTTATTAGATGCAGAGGACAGAGGCATGGTTCCAGGGGGAAGTGGATTTATTAGATGCAGAGGACAGAGGAAAATTTATCAGATACAGAGGATAGAGGCATGGTTCTAGGGGGAGCATGAGTGATATTCTTTCAGTATTGCATCAGAGTGTTGCCATCAATGCCAAAGGGGGAGATTGTTGATTAAGGTTGGTTATCATTGATGTCAACCCTTGAAGAAAGCCCCACAACACAAAGGTTTGGGTAATGGACCCAAGATTTTTTGATGAAAAGATGACTCATTATTGTCTTGTCATGGTTGATAAGAAGTAAATATGGATGAACTCCAAAGTGCTCCCCTTATGGTGAAATCCCTCACAGGAAGACACTTTGCGGAGTAAGAGAACACATGCTTAATTGTGGAATAATGAAATGAAGGACAATGAATTTGTTAGGTAAACTATCTTATATGTATAGTTCTTGTCATTCCATTTTCGGTGGTATGTGGAACGTCACATAACTCCTCACGGTTAGAGAGTTATGGCCATGAGAAGTTGGAGACCCTAGGTTTGGGTAATGGACCCAAGTTTGTTTGATGGATAACGGTATGAGTTATGAAATATTTTCAGATAATACTATTCTATATGGATAGTACATGTCATTCCATTTCTAGTGGTATGTGGAACACCACATAACTCCTCACAGTTTGAGAGTTATGGCCTTACGAATTTGGAGGACCCTCATATGTCATCTAGAAGCCCCAAAAGGTCAAAGTAGTCAAAGTGTTTTAAGAGATTTTAAAAGGTAAATAATAAAGTGAAGTAATGAGCGTATTATAATTCAAAGTGAATACTAAATAAATTATTTCAATAATAAATTTAATGGAGAAATTAGAAGTGGGTTAACCCTAAAATAAGGAAAGTGGGGCCAAGTGACCTAGAAGATGTTTTTAAGGAAGCTACTTGGAGAGTATAAATAAGAGGAAAAGATCTCTCATTTTAATTACACTTGAGAATATTGAATATCTACAGGTGTCCGAGATAACCAAGGATATCTAAGCCAAAATTCTGAGGGAAGGTGAAGAAAAGAAGGCTGAAATGCAAGGAAGGCTAAATTCTTTTGATGGTGCTTTCTAAGGTATGTTATTTACAGGTCATCTCACCATTTTTCGCTATAATTTTTTTTCTATAATGATTCAGACCGTGAAATTTCTATGCCATTGCGAAAACATATCCAAGTATCTATGGTAAATAATTCAGCTTGTGGTTCATTTTATTTTTGGAGTTACACTCCATGGAAAATAGGGTTTGTGGCTAGTCCCAAAACTAGTCAAAAACAGGTGTTTCGGGTAAAAACGTCATAAATTCTTCATAACAGATCCAAATGTAGTGAAACAAAATGTGTCAGTTAGGGTACAATATGTAGTATTCTTTTTAATAGTTTCATATCAATTCAACAAATATTCTGTGCGGGAAACACTCTACAAGGTCGCTCTCTAGAATGAGCCAGAATTCAGCAAGGTATACCATTTTTGCTATAACTCCTTTTCTGAGAGGTTCCAAGTAGGGAAACCTGGAGGAATTACACAAAACACACTGAAGAACATTGTGTATCAGTTTCAAATCTTTATACATTACAGGTACAATTTTATGATTACTTCAAGTTAGGGTTGTTGACTAATCCAAAACTAGGCATGTGAGAGTAAAGAAAAGTTTGATGAAAATGCTAGTCTCTTGTTGTTAAAGTTAAGGAAGGTTTCTAGGAATCTGATCATATACACCAGGTCTATTACAGAGCTACAAATCAGATTTGGATGATGAAATTGATGAGGGATTTTGGTTGAGGTACATATTGAGTACATGGTTGAGACAAGTAGTTGAAGAGTTGGCACATACATGAGGTGTATAGTTGATGATGTTGGTACATATTGACGAGTCATAGTTTATGAGTCATTGAAACATTATTGGTACATACTTGGTACATGGTTGTATGCACTTGTTTATTGTACAAGTTGATTACAGGTTATTTGGTACAGGTTGGTGCATGGTTGATGCACTTGTTTATGGTACAGGTTGATTACAGGTTGAGGTATAGGTTGATGCATGGTTCAGATTTATTGGTACAGGTTTACAACGGTATATATCACAGTGACAAGTTGACAGTGGTTCCATCATTCTACTTCTAGTTCAGGGTGGGAGGATGGGGCAAGGACAGGTGGTTGTAGCCACCTTTCGGTTGTAGCTGGAGAACAAAGGGGGTTGTAGCCTCCTTCTAGTTGTATCCAAATAATTGGGGAGTTGGAGCTTTCCTCGGGTTGTAGGTTGAGAATCTAGGGGGTTGGAGCCTCCTTCTAGTTGCAGTTGGAAAACAAAGGAAGTTGGTGCTTCCAATGAATGTAATTCTTCAAGACATATAAGAAAAAGCATTCTGTGGTTTTCCCCTGATTTGGGTTTCCACGTAAAACACTGGTGTACTATGTATGTGTGTGATTGTTATTTTCTTATTGCTCATTATTGGATAATAATACTACTTTGATATAACACTTGGATCAATTTGGATAAAAAGGATTATAATTGCACTATTACCGATTCACCCCCCCTCTCTGTAATCCAACATATATCACTCATCAAATTAAATCTACTTCACATAGCTATAGATTTGATCTAACACAAAAATGAAATAATATCATATCAATGGTAAAGAACAAAGAATAAATCACACATATGACACAAGATATACGTGGTTCACCCTCTCTCTAGGGATACGTCCACATAATTGTTCTTTATAATGGATTAAGATGGAAGCATACAATTCTTATATGTGCTCTTACCTAGTAGATCTTCTTTCTTGTCCTCTCTTTATCTCCCCTTCCTCTACACCCAACTGCAGGCCTTGATCTTCGCACCCAGCTAAAGATCTTACAATACCAGTAGGCTCTCACACTTAGCTCTTCTCTCTCATACAACAATAATCTCTCAGTAACAATAACGACAACCACAACGACAACAACAACAACCCAACCTAGGTCCTCTTGACCTTTATTTATACATTACAATAGTTCATCGACATCCTTAGGTCGAAACCTAAGTGTCAAAACCCTATATACCAAAACCTAGGTGTCTAAAACCCTAGGTCAACTTGACCTGTTTTTTTAGGGCTTCACCAGCCTATCTTTCCTTCCTTCTCATGCGGTGCTCCAAAGCATCTAATGGTGGCTTCTTCCTCTTGCTAAGTTGTCCATGATCCTTCTTTCTTGCTAATCTTTCATCCTTGATATCCTTGTTCAATGACTTGCTTCATTTTACTTCACTCCATCTTTTCTTCTCTTTTTCTCACTTCGACCCAGTAACAGTCACTGTGTCTTCCACGAAGTTTGTATTTTGCCTTTTCTTCCTTGTTCTTCACATACTTTCATAACCAAGGGCCAACAGTCCCAAGAAGCTCTGAATCTTGGATAGTGTGGTTAGGGATGGCCAGTTACAGATGACTTGGATATTATCTAGATCAACATGTACCCCATGCTCATCAATAATGTAACCCAAATATTGGACCCTGTTCATTCCAAAAGAGAATTTTTCCAAGTTGGCATATAGCTTGTGTTGCTGTAGAGTTCTCAAAACCTGTAGAATATGCCACATGTGCTCCTCCCAAGTTCTTCTGAAGATGGGGATTCCATCCAAATATACCACCAAAAAAGAGTTGGTGAAGGGTCTCAATACATCATCCATTAACCTCATGAAAGTGGCTGGTGCATTGGTTAAGCCAAAGGGAATGACCAACCATTCGAAGATACCTTCTTTAGATTTGAAGGTTGTCTTCCATACATCAATTGGTTCAATGGGAAACTGGTGGTAGCCATACTTTAGGTCAATATTATTGAAGAAATTCCCCCCCCTTGAGTTGGTCAAGAAGGTCATCAATCCTAGGAATTGGGTACCGGTTCTTGACTATGATTTTGTTTAAGGCTATGTAATCAATGGTGTAGGACTTTGGGTGCAGTTTCATTGTCAGGTCCAGCCGCTTGACGAACTCTGCTGAAATCAGGTTCTTTTGACTACCGCTATCGATAATGATATGAAGCGAAGCCCCCTTTTCCCACATCTGTGAGTAAAAGAGGAATTCCCCTTCCTTTGGTTCTTTTGGTTCGCTTGGTCGAACTTTGGTGGTCGTAACAGTGGCACTGGGTTCAACATTGATAATCTTATTTCCTCTTTTGGGATTTGATTCATAATCCAAATCGGCCTCTGACTTGGAAGCATTTAGCTCGACCACGAGTGACTTCTTGGAGCGACATTCTTCAGTGTTGTGCCAAGGGATTTTATGGTACTCACACCATTTTCCCGTGTCCTTCTTCATCTTCTCATTTCCCTTATTTTGTTGTGGCTTGGACTGGTTGTCATGAGAGTGGCCATATTTTCTCTATCCCTTGCTGTGTGGGTTAGGTCTATGTTTTCCATGCTTTGGCTGTGAGGAGTTTGCAGATCCAAACTCTCATCTCTTCTACTTAAATTTTTTCTCGATCTTGACAATGTATCTATAACCCATACCCAATGAGGTGATGTCCAGAAAATCCATTTATGTTTGAATGTATCTATGAAAACAACCACAATATTTGAGCACCATATGTCACTCATAGTCTTTGATACCCAATTTGGTGCACAGGGTATGGAAAATATTTGTGAAATCTAGTACTGTTTGGTCCCTTTCTTGACGCATGGTGGTCCATCTAGTGTACTCGTCCTCATAGCTTCAAACAGGGTAATACTGTTCTTTAATGGAATCCTGGAAGGAATCCCATGTAGGGGAAACCACAAATATTGTAGATTCCTCTATGGCCCTTTTCTCAGAGTAATTGTCCCACCAGTCCTTAACATGGGGAACAACCTTGAGGAGTGCAAAAGTAATCTTTTCCCTATCAGAAAAATTGTGGACCGAAAAATACCCTTCGAGCATATTCAACCATTTATCTATAGTATCCACAGCTATCATTCCTTCAAATAATGGAATATCAAAATTTACATGTACCTTGAAGGGGGTTGCATGGCTTCTTGATGAAGATGCTTCTCTTGTGGGTAGCCGCCAAAGGATCTGCGCAAATTTGTCCATCATTTTGTTCCTTTGTTGTGCAAGGGATTCCTCGAGCAACATTTTAAAAGGATCTCCTACTCCATCATCTTTCCTTTCATCTCCCATGGGTTGTTGTTAGGCTCGACGTGACCGATTTTGCAAAATATTGATTGGTATGTTCGAGTCCCAACTTCTTGTACCCAGATCTTGTCGGGGACATGCACGGAGAAAAATAAATGAACAAAAGACTGCTCTGATACCACTGATCCAGATTTAGGAGTGGAATGAACCGATTAATAGACTGAATACAATAAACACAGAGATATGAATAACAACATAGATATCTAGTGAACAATATCTTTTATTAAATAAATGAAATAGGCTAAAACTATAAAACTGCAGAATTGAAACACTTGCTCGAATGGCGGTAGATGTTGTAGGAAAATTCCTTTGCAGAAATGTGAATTTCCTCTTGTATATTAGACCCCTATGACCAACATAGAAAAATGCTAACATTGAAAATTGACATTCCTTTAAATGTAACTAAACTAGTCAAAGGAAAAGAGGAAGAAAACATGATGTACATTTTTCTGAAGTATGTCCTTTCTCGGTCCAGGATGAACTTGATCTTCAAGCCCTTTAATGAGTTTTGCAATTCAATAGACAACAAATACAATACATGCTTCATATTCTACCAAGATTAGTTTAAACTAGGTTTATCAAGAAGAGACAAGCCTATTCATACATACACAAACTTGAAGGAAACATGCCAAGCATATATATATATATATATATATATATATATATATATATATATATATATATATATATATGAGAACATAACAAGGTGCTTATAATATGTAGATTTAGATGCATCAGCCTCACCAAGTCCTCCTTGTCCAACCCCTTGCTCGAAAGATCCATGATCAAAATGACAATACTTTTCACTGATATTTCCCCCTTTTCACCATGAGAAGGCCTCCTTATATAGGCATTGAGAGGCTCAACCATCTTAGCTATTTTTGGAATAAGTTGAGGATATGACTCCATTAGTTGTGAGATTTCCCTTAGATCTAGCCTATAAATTGAATTTGAGCCAAACTAACTCGGATGCTTTCTAGCTGTCCTTAGAGATAAGGGGTATTCCTCCCCAAGATTCCCTCAACAAATTGGTGCTCCTTTAAAGCTGGTCACAGAGCGCTATAACACTCCCTAATAAGTAGACAAGGAGCGATAGTGCTCCTTGCATGTGAGCAGGGGAGCCTTGATCTCCAAAAAATCATTTAAGATGATATTTCTTCAAGGAAAAATGTTTGTAAGTTTTTCCAAATGACATGTTTTCCTCTTCTAACAAGTCTTAGAGGGTGTACTGAGTGTTCTTATGATTTCATCCGCAATGCGACACATATAGGATGAAAATATGATGTTTGCGACACTTGTGATGCTTGTGAAAAAAGTGTGACACTTGCGACACTTGCGAAAATGACAATGAGACATTATTGAAGTGAGGAATTTTGACATATAACAAATTTCCCCCCAAAGTGCGAGGTTATAAGATGGAAACTGATGACTAAATCACTTTGTAGATTTTTGAAGCAAGGATACGGAGTCAGAGAACTTGGTAGAAGCTGTAAACAACCATCAAACAAATGTTATGATATGTTTCAAACCCAAGGCAGGTATACCTATGCTTGAGTGATAAAGGACTTAAGGTATGGCTGCCACCAAATACACTGCAGATCCATAATCATATCGACTAAGGGTATAGCCACCAATATACATTGTGGATCTATAGTTCCATGACATGAGCTGATCGTAGCCACGAGAAATGCACAGTGGATCTATGATATGATAAAACATGGCCACAGACCAATACAAAGTGGATATATGTAATAGTATATCAATATGCTCAAAATATCTCCTTCACAACCTGGGAAAACAGATAACAAAGTGACAACTCAACCCAAGGTATTCATCCTAATATCGATGTGGTACGAATCTAACCATGTGAATAGATGTTTTGATGTTGAACATGGTAGAAACCACTTGATTACTGTTCATTGAGGTAAGTCCTTAACAAGTGTGAGGTAAATCACCAGTGATGTCAATGATTCCCAAGGTACCCTAGTACAATCCAACGAATGAAAATAAATGAGCTGAAGTTGAACATTCATGGAATCATCCGATAAGAGGTCAATGATGTAAAGCTATTTTTGAAGGTGAGGAGGCCTTCCATTGAGGCATGCATGTCCCATTGTACTGACTGGTTTCTAAGTCAAATTTCTCGGATAATGTGTTGAAGTCAACAGGAAATGACTCGTCGAAGGAGGGCCTTGATGTATCCCTCATCAATGACACACAACTGACATAGAGATGTAATATGGTGAAGCAAATGAGTATGTACTGACACAGGTATTGAAACTGGAAATTTGTGATGGTTGATTCTCGAGGCAAATACTTCCCTTGAACATTGAGGCACAAGCAACATAAACGTAACATGGACCAAAACATGATGCAGTAGATACTGTGACTTTCATCGGGTGACCCAAAGGAGTAAAACAAATCAGGGGATTGGTTTAGTGTAGAGGTTCAGCGGATTAAAATGTATGTAAGAACAATGTGTCATGTTCAAGGGCAATTGCAAGAGTGACTTGTGACAATTCTAAAAATGGTCTGGCTTGCTTCCTTCAAATTTCCCCCCATAAAGATAGACGAGTACCTCTTTTTGTTTTTACGAGCTCGAGGAGGATAACACATCCTTGATATAACTCACCTTTAGTAAGATCCTCTTCCTTTTTTTTAACGAACTGGAATAAGTAAGGGTTCGGTCCCATATGGGCTCTTCAATATGTGATTTTTAACAAGTCCAGAGAAAGAAAAACTCGGTGGTTTTTCATGTTTAGAGAGTCTTAAAAGACCTTAAAGACAACTCCAGGGTTGTCCTTTTTCCTAAATTTATCCTCCAAAGTCCGAAAAAGAGATAAAATTCTACTTGGGATATGCCCTTTCAAAACCTTTTGAACGAGTGTGAAAGGAGACAAGATCACTCGACAATATTTTCATGTTTAGAGAGCATGAAAAAAGCTTAAAGGAGACTCCAGGAGTTTCCTTTTTCGTGTAACCTTCACGAGTCTGAAAAAGAGATAAAAGTCTACTCGGTTACATTCTCATATTTTTTTCGAGAGTGAGAAAGAACAAAGATCGTGCTCATCAGTGTTACAAGGTTTAATGAAAATGATATTGCTTCGAGGTCTGCAAGTAAAGGCAAATCTGCATCCAGGATATTAGTGACTCTCCAAAAAGATTTAAAAACCCAAAAGAAACTTTATATTAGAAAAAATCAACCCTATAATAGTAAAATAGGGTTAGAAATTTCATTTTACCATTTCATTTTCATCAATTTCTTCTAGCATTGGTATTTTCAACCTCAGAGGGCGATTTTCAAGTTGTTGGCACCGGAGCTGTGGTTGACCGTTTTTGCATCTGTTTGGACCAGGTTGGTCACTTACTCATTCTAGTCATTTCTCGTGGTTTAGAATTTCATTTAGGTATTTTTTAGGCTGTCCTGGGCTCTCTGGGAAGACCTAGGAGCCGAACTAGATCGACACTCCCTCAAAGGGGTGATGAGAGCCCTGATCGTGTTTTCGTCGCCCTGGTGCATGTGCCAAGGGAGAGCTAGCACCCTGTGGATAAGTTTAGGGGAGCACTAATGAAGAATTGAAAAAAATGTTTCTTTTTATGCCAAAAATAACCAATTTGTTTCTATGAGAGAATGATTAGAGGCTTTTAAATGTATGTTTTTACAATTTACATGGATTAAAACCATGATCGAATGGAAAGAACGTGAGCACGAGCTCGGCGATATAGACAGATTGCAAAAACCTAAGACAAGGGCCACTTTGAGGAATTGTGGCCTCCTCAAGTATTTCAAATTACAAAAGATGACAAAATAAGTTTTATTGCTTGAGTATCTGATTGGACTATGGGATGACGCCGAACATGCATTCTGTATTGGACCACAATTGCTCAAAATTAAGCTGGATGATGTGTACTTTTTGATTGGCCTCTCGAGAAGATGGGTTTCTATCCTTTTGTCTAGGCAACGGGAAACTTGTCATCCTGCTGAGGTGTGTGTGGTTGACCAGTGTATTCCAGGGTCACAATTAGTTAGGGGACGAATCATGATCATGGATGTCATAGATTTAACACTATGATCGATTTTATTTTCCATAACCAACACGACGGGTAGCCTGAGTGCACATTTGGCTTCAAAATCCAAAATGTCTTATGCTCTATGATTTGTGGAGCCGAGATTATTCAACTTAAGTGCACGATTCCTTCAGAACGTGAAGGATCAAATCACGAAGTGCAGGATTGGGAAACATAAATAGTTTAGCTATGGTTCCTTCTTGGTTTCGTTATTTATGGAGCGAATACCTCAGATGAAACCACATATTGTGTTGATGGCATGACTGACGACTGAGCCATGTATGGAAATCTTGACAAATTTGTCCTCGAGATTGGGGACCGACTCAGAGTTCAAGTTCATGGTTGACTTCTTCACATGGTGGAGAAGGCAATTGATCATTATCGAGGAATTTCCATATGCCAGAGTGGATTTCCGGGGTAGCGTGGACTTAGTGCTTCCAGAGGGTATTGACTAGGATGCGTTAGGTATGAAACAAAACCTTGTCATGTGTTTTTTGATTTTGAAATTTATATTATTTTTCTGTGTACAAAGAGGGATTTTAACAGATGTATTGTTTCATCATGCAGATAGAGGCACATCACGTCTGAAAGAGATGTTGGGACTAGGGCATTGTAGAGGCATGCAGATAGTTGTGGAGCACGAGGTGGTAGTGGGTGGTTTCCGGGAGGTTGAGAGGAATCTCCATGGTCTTATTATGGGTGTCCCACCTCTCAGGAGGCGAGACATGCCTCTTCATCTACGGAGGCATACAGTAGGGGTTTCTAAGAGTTTGAACCACTTGCTCCGACGAGTGGCCCATGCAGTGGTGTGCTTCTAGGAGAAAAACGTGGTGTAGGAGGAATAGGATTCTATATATGTTTTGTATTCTTTTCATGATGATATCATGGGCATGAGGGCGTAGGTTTTTCCCTACTATGTACTTTTTGATGTAAACAAACTTTTTTTATTACACATTTTATATATAAATATATATCCGAGTTTTGTGGTGCCAATGATGTTACAAATTATCTTGTGTGATGTTTTTAATGTACATGTGAGTCATTTATATTTTAAAGGTTTCATCTACGTGAAAGATACCAATCCAAAATATAATTTTGTAGCGAATCTGATGTTGTGTTGAATTATCTTGGTATGTGCCTATATTGTGTAAATTCAAACCTTCTCTCAAGATGAAAAACTCATAGGTGGAGACACAATAGGATAGGGTTGCGAATGACGCAGAATCGATTAAGCTGACAAACCACGAGTTGAGAGTCTGGGTTGATGATTATATGATATATACCTAGAGAGGAGGCCTCGGTTAAAATTCCAATGACAACGTGATATTCTGCCATGTTATTGGTTGTCGATCCTAGTCAAATGCCTCCTAAACTCACCAACTCATCAGAGTGCTAAATGACCCAAGCTGCATAAGAAATGTTCTGGGTGTGTTGACTAGCGCCATATGCAAACCCGAAAAATATGGGAAAGGTAGATGTCATCTACACACGCAATCACAAGACAAAGTATAAGAGGATAAAACAAAACTCGTACATGCAAGAAAAAAGACACACCAGATAAAAAAAAATAGTACAATAGTGTACACAACACACATGCTAGATGTTCTATGCATAGTAATTCTTGAGGTAAATCCAATTCCAGGGTCCACCGAGAGATATTCCATCATAGTCAACTAGCTTGTAGGCGCCTCTATGCAATACACATTTTACGATATAGTTTCCATGCCACAAAGGTTTTAACTTTCCTGTCCCTAGCTTATCGTGAGCTTGGTCATAAATGAGGACTAGGTCTCCTTGTGTAAAAGTACAAGGTTGAATGGATTTGTCATATTGAATCTTCATTCGTTTTTTATATTTCTGGTTAACAAGAAAAACAACGTGATGTGTTTCATCCAACTTAGTCAAGTATAGGAATCGTTCCTCTTCAATAGAGATGTGAGGCAAGAGTTCTACGGTAATTTTCAGTGAAGGGATCTCACACTCAATTGGTAATACTACTTCGACGCCATATACCAATTGGAATGGAGTGAATCCAGTTGTATTTTTCACTGAGGTGTGGTAAGCCCATAGGGTGGAGAAAATTTGCAAGTTGCAAGAAGTTTTGTTTACCCCCACCATGCGTTGGATCATGATTTTAAGGACTTTGTTGATAGCTTCAACTTGTCCATTTTATTGAGTACATTAGGGGGATGAGTATTCATGGTGAAAACCCAACTTGACATGTAACTCACTCATCATATGGTTTTGAAAATGTGAACCATGACCAGTAACAATGTCTTGTGAAACACCAAAGTGAGTGATGATGTGGTTAAAAATGAAGAGGGTTGCAGTATGACCATCATTAACAAATGTAGGCATAGCCTCATCCCATTTAATGAAATAATCAACAAAAACGATGATATAACCATGCCCCCTGGCTGAGGTAGGATTATATTTCATAAAATCAATGCCCCATTTGGCAAAGAGGCCGATGACGACAATGAGATGCAGCAGAGAGGGGTGGGTGCGTTCCTTTTTGTGAAAGACTTGGTAGGGTGGACGTTTTTGGATAGCCTTAATAAAATCTTTGTGTTAAGGTTTAAGCTATTATTAGAGTTCTTTGCATTTCAATAGATAACAATAGCATAAGATAGGATCATTGAGAAGTACACAATCATAAGAGACACATCATTTATCCTGGGAAACCCCCATGGGGAAGAAAACCCAACAAAACTTCCCTAATATAGATAGCCAATACAATGCCAAGAGATAACTCAAACAAGTACATAAATTCCTCTCCCAAATATGCACCTCTCTCTCTCTCTCTCTTCTCCAACTGCAGCTCCGAAACTTCTCTCTTAATGAACAAGTGAGTGTGTGTCTAAGTGAGGTGCTAGCCTCCTTATTTATACAAGTCTGGCACGTGTGGAAGTGTCTTTTCACTGGCAGGGCTGACTTATTCTGGGTGGTTATAACCACCTTTATTATATTCCGAGGCTTCTTTGATATATTCTGGGGCTGACTTCTCTTTCTGCCTATTACAATTACATTATGACCAATCTGCAAAAGGGGATTTGGTTCTTTACAGTATCTAACATGATCAATCCATAATGGGGATTGATCCAATGAATAATATATCAAATAATAATTAGAATACACTTTGCAATTACATTATTTCAACACTCCCCCTTAACAAGAAGGGTATTCTTCAACAACATCAGACGAGAGAGAGGCCTTTATCATCAACTACATCAGGAGGACAACATCATCAATATCATCTTGGAACACTGACTAGCATATCTATAAATCATCGAAAGTTTTCTTCATCGGCAACATCATCATTCTCAAAGGAATGCAATCATCATCTGCATCAATATGAATTAGTATAAAACTAATACATCATCATCATCATCACATCACGAGGTTGGCTCATCATCATAATACTGAACTGGCTTTACGTCACAGCTGTCAAGATGGAAGAAAGATACTAGACTGGCTTTATGTCACAACTATCAGGCTGGAAGCACAGTACTAGCCTCATCTCATCGTCTTGATTTACGTCACAACACTCAAGCTGGAAGAAAGATACTAGACTAGATTTACATCACAACTATCAAGTTGGAAGCATAGTACTAGTCTCATATCATCGTCTTGCTTTACGTCACAACACTCAAGCTGGAAGCAAGATACTAGACTGGCTTTACGTCACAACTATCAAGATGGAAGCACAATACTACTCTCGTCTCACCGTCTTGCTTTACGTCACAACACTCAAGATGGAAGAAAGATACTAGATTGACTTTATGTCATAGCTATCAAGATGGAAGCACAATACTAGTCTCATCACAACGTCTTGATTTACATCACAACACTCATACTAGAAGCAATATACTAGACTTGCTTTACGTCATAGCTATCAAGATGGAAGCACAGTACTAGTCTCATCACAATGTCTTACTTTACGACACAACACTCAAGCTGGAAGCAAGATACTAGATTGGCTTTACGTCGCAACTATCAAGTTGGAAGCTTAGTACTAGTCATATCACAACAGCTACTCCCCCTTCAAGGAAGGTGTTTTTGGACTATACCAAGCTTATCTCGAAAGTGCTCAAACTTTACACGAGATAGAGGCTTGGTCAACACATCAGCAACATGTTCATTTGTGCTAACATACCGGATCTTTAAGGCTCCTCTCTGCACCATTTCACAGTTGTAATGATAATGAATCTCTATGTGCTTCGACCTATCATGGAATACATGATTCTCTGTCGTCTTTATACATCTATGGTTGTCACATAGGATCATGGTTGCTTCCATCTCTAGGTCAAATAGGCTAGTCAACAACTTTCGAAGCCATATAGCTTTGCAGCTAGCAGAACATGCAACAATGTATTCTGCTTCCGTTGTGATGAGAGCAATGCTTGATTACTTCCTACTCTGCCACGAGATCATGGCTGATCCCAAATTGAAACAACATCCTGAAGTTCTTTTCCTGTCAGAAACACTTCCTGCCCAATCTGAATCAGTGTACCCATTCAATGTGAAATCATGATCTCCATCATAACTGAGACCACAATCTAATGTACCCTTAAGGTACCTCATCACATGTTTTGCAGCCACAAGGTGAACATGTTTGGGTTCTACCAGAAACTGACTCAAGGTGTTCACGGAAAAAAAAAAATCTGGTCTGGTTTTCATTAGGTACATCAGTGATCCAATAATATGTCTATACAGTGTGGCATCAATCAATTCTGACGAAGTATCAAACAACAGCTTCAACTTCGTTTCCATGGGTGTATTCATGGGCTTGCACTCTAACATGTTGAATATCTTCAAGATTTCGACTGCATACTTCCCTTGGTTAAGGAAAATCCTCTCTGGACTCTGCCATACCTCAAGACCTAAGAAATAGTGCATTAGGCCAAGGTCTTTCATTTGAAATTATGAAGTGAGTCTCTTCTTACATTCAATAATGAGATTTTCTTCTCCAGTTAAGAATAAGTCATCCACATACAGGAATAGTATTACTGGCTCATCATTCATAACCTTTAAGTAGAGGTTAGAATCTACTTTACTCTTGGTAAATCCCAAGCTTGTCGGAAAGTTGTCTATCTGGCCATACCAAGCTATAGGAGCTTGCTTCAATCCATACAAGGATTTATTCAACTTGCAGACATGAGACTTCCTATCTTCAACTTCAAATCCTCGAGGTTGCTCTATATACACTTCCTCTTCGATAACACCATTTAGGAAATATGTCTTTACGTCCATCTGGTGTAACTTCCACTTCATCTTAGTTGCAAGGGCTATGATGGTTCTGATCGAAGTGTATCTGGCTACATGAGCGAATGTCTCTTCATAGTCAATGCCTTCCTTTTGAGAAAATCCACAAGTTACAAATCTTGCTTTATACTTCTCAATACTTCCATCAACAACATGTTTTATTTTGAAGAGCCATCTGAACGACACCACATCCTTGCTATTCGGTTTGGGAACTATTTCCCATACATCGTTCTTTATTATGGATTGGTATTCTTTTGTCATGGCATCTGCCCATTCTTTCTTCTAAATGGCTTATTCAAAGAAGGTAGGATCCTTCTCTAAGAGATCACACATCAAAGCCATACAACTGGAGAATGGCTTAGGTCTCTTCACATATCTCTTGGTTCCTTCGGGAACACCATATTTCTCTCCATCTTGAATAAGCTCTCTAGCCCAAGCTGGATTTCTTTTATCGGAGATTGTCATTTGGGAGGTTCTTGAAACTCTACTACATCATGATGTTCTAGAATTTCCTCATCAGGGGAATTTACGACTTCCCTCATTGGTTTAGCAGCTCTAGGAACCTCCCTCACTGATTCTGTAACTCTGGGGATTACAGGTTCCTCTTCATATACCTCTTCGAGCAAGCATTTTCTTGATTTCTTGAGCACTGCATCTTCATCAAAGGTCACATCCCTGCTGATCTCAATGTGACGTTGACCTGGTATATAGATCCTAAAGGCCTTGGAGACCTCACAGTATCCCAAATATTCCCTTCGTTCCTGAGGGTTCCATCTTGTTTCTTTTCTCTTTCAATATATGTATAAATACTGGACAACTAAATATTTTGAGATGGCTTACCTCTGGCTTCTTTTCAGTGAACATCTCTTTCAGGGTCGTGAACCCAATTGCACTATGGGAGAATCAATTTTTCACATATACGACTGTCATTGCTGCTTCTTCCCATAAGCACCTAGGAAGATCTTGATCGTGGATCATGGTCTTCACGCCTTCCATTATCATTATGTTCTTCCTTTCAGCCACGCCGTTTTGTTGAGGATTATAGGGAGTAGTGAGTTCCCTCTTGATCCCAACATCTTTGCAGAAGTTCACAAACTCTTTTGAGGTGTATTCTCCTCCATTTTCTGACCTGAGTATCTTGATATTTCTTTCAGAAAGATTCTCTATCAAGGCTTTTAATTCCTTGAATTTTTTGAACACTTAATCTTTAGATTTCAAGAGATACAACCAGGTCTTACGAGAATAATCATCAATAAATGATACATAATATACATACCCACTAATGGAGGATGATGGCATTGGGCCACACACATCTGAATGAATGAGTTCTAGGACTCATTCTGCTTTGCTGTCTCTCTTCGGAAAAGGGTTCTTGATGTTCTTCTCTTGTGCACATCCATTGCATACACCTTCATGGTCAACCTTGAGTTCTGGTAAACCTGTGACTGCTTTGCATATGTGTGGTAGTGCCTTGTAGTTAATGCGAGGTAATATTCTATTTCAAAGTTCACATGGGTTTTCAATGGCATGGGTCATGACAGCTTTTGAGTGACCCTTTAGCTTATACAAGCCACCTTCTTCTTTTCCAATGATGATTGCTTCTTTCATGGTTTCTCCTTTAGTGCACATAAGAACTTATCCATCTATAAAAGGAAACTCTAAAGACTTTCTTATCTAAAGATGATATGGAGAGTAGGTTCTTTGTCAAAGATGGTACATATAGTACGTCCTTCATCTTCATTGCATTTCCTGAATTAAGCTTGTAGTTTGATTCTCCTACTCCCTTGATTGGATATTGATAATCATCTCCAAGTGTCACTTTCTGAGAGAAATTCTTTTCTGAAATGTAAGATAGAATATCTCTTTGTCCTGTCATGTGCTTGGAGGCACTGCTATCAATGAGCCAAGTTTCCTCTCCAGGTGTTACCGATCCTGAGAGGGCTGAGATTAAGACATGTTATTTAATTTGTTCTCTTAACATCTTTGCGGGTGGATCTTAATCTTCAAATGCATGGGCATGGTGCCTCTTTTGTTTCCTCTTGTATTCTTCTCGTCTAGCTGGACAAAATTTCACAATGTGTCCCATCTTGTCACAATGGTAGCATTGTACATATGAGTAATCTCTTTCCTTTCGTTGTCCTTTCTTCTGGAATCTCCTTGGATGAGATTCTTTATGACTGAATTTGTTTTGGGGTTGAGACTCTTTGTAAGTATCTTTCTGGAAGTAAGATTTATTTCTTCCTCCTTTAGTGTGAGTAGCTAGGGCTTGATCTTCATCTCTTTCTAGTAAAGCCTCTCGGTTAGCTACTCTTGTTTCTTCTTGGATGCATTCTTCCCATAGACTGTCAAACTTCAATTTCTCCGTTCTGGCACAAATAGTTTGGATGAATTCATCCTAAGGTCTTGTGAGATCATTTAGGGTCGTCATTATAATTTCGTCTTCGTCTATAGTATCTCCAATTGCTTCTAGTTTTTATTTGAATTGGGATATTCTGGAGAAGTATTCTTGGATTGATTCTCCTTTATGCATTCTTGTATTCTTAAGTTGAGTTCTAAGATTCATCTTCCGATTTATCTTCTTTCCTTCCTATAGTGTGTTTAGGGAATCAAACATTTATTTCAGAGTCTTCTTTGATGACACATAGGGAATCAGGTGATCTTTGATTGAATCTGCAATGATTCTTTTGGCCCTGATTGTGTCCTTTTGGTGCTTTGGTTTCCCTGCAGCATCGTCGGGCTATGGTATTTCTTCTTTGATGAATATTTCTAGGTCATTCTCTTCAAGAATGAGACCAATCCTATACTTCCAGGAACGGAAGTTTTCCACACCTTCTAGGTTGTTAACAAGCTTAACGCTTGCAAACATCTTTTACTTGAAGCTAGGAAAATGTCCAAAAATGAAAGTGTTCAAAATCAAATTCTGAACTTACCAGGAGGTACGCTTGGCTGAGGCAAGTAGCCTAGTGTAATTGGATATGATAAAATCCAAATTTTACCCTTCCAAACTCAATCTACAGATTTCTGGATTGGTGCTTCTGGTTTTCTGGTACCTCTAGTACTCTGGTACTTCTGGTTCTCTGGTTTTCTGGTACTTCTGGTGCTTTTTGAAACTAGGGTTTCACTTTCTGGGAGATATAGTCACTGAAAAGGTGCATTGAAGGTGCCAAAATGATCCTTGAGGGAGGGAGCACTTTTCTAGGTGGTTTTAGGGATGAAATACCTCACCAATAAAAAACCCTATTTTGCATGTATGATAACAGTGACATTTTTCACTTTCTCTTGTGAAAGATGCTCTCTTTAGCTTAGTTATGATACCATGTTAAGATTTAAGATATTATTAGAGCTCTTTGCATTTCAATAGATAACAATAGTGTAAGATATGATCACTGATAAATACACAATCAAAAGAGACACATCATTTATCCTAGGAAACCCTCATGAGGCAGACAACCCAACAAAACTTCCTTAATATAGATAGCCAATACAATGCCAAGAGATAACTCAAACAAGTACAAAAAATCATCTCCCAAAGATGCACCTCTCTCTCTCTCTCTCTCTCTCTCTCTCTCTCTCTCTCTCTCTCTTCTCCAACTGCAGCTCCGAAACTTGTCTCTCAATGAACAAGTGAGTGTGTGTCTAAGTGAGGTGCTAGCCTCCTTATTTATACAAGTCTAGAACATGTAGAAGTGTCTTTTCACTGGTAGGGCCGAATTCTTCTTTTGGGTGGTTATAACCACCTTTATTATATTACAGGACTTCTTTGATATATTCTGGGGCCGACTTCTCTTTCTGCCTATCACAATTACATTATGACCAATCCACAAAAGGGGATTTGGTTCTTTACAGTAGCCGACATGATCAATCCACAATGGGGATTGATCCAATGAATAATATATCAAATAATAATTAGAATACACTTCACAGTTACATTATTTCAACACTTTGAAGATGGAGGGCCAAAAATAACTGGCACGTAAGATTTTTTTGGCTGTAGCCATCCTAGAAAGGTGGCCACCACAAGCTCCCAGGTGACAGTAATTCAAAACATGTTCAACCTCATCGTGTGTTAAACAATGTCGTAGGATAGTTTCAATACCACGGCAGTACAAAGTGTCACTGATGATAAGGTATCATTTATAATGGTGGCAGATACGATGACGTTCTTCATGAGAGATATTGGGCTGAAAACGTTGGGTTTGAAGATAGAGAAGAATATATCCATACCAAGGGTATGATGCGCTAATGAGGAACAAAGATTCATTGGGAAGATAATTGCTAGGCTCAGTGTCTTCATTAGCATGGGGAATATCGCAGATAAGTTCCGCAAAAACCAAGGACTTTTAAGCTTTTGATTTAGAAAACTCGAGATCGAACTCTTGAAGAATAACGATCCATTTGGAATATTTTCTCCTGAGGACTTGACGTGTTAGAATATGGTACATGGGGTTCGCGTCCGCAATGACTGTGGTAGTGCGTAATAGGATGTAATGGTGAAATCTCTGGACAACAATGACCGTTTCCATAGCCAACTTTTCAACGTGTGAATATCGGATCTTAGGACCAGATAGACTCTTGCTTAGATAGTAGATCACATGTTCATCACCGTTAGGGTCCTCTTGAACTAACACCATAGTGATAGTGGAAGTAGAGGCTGCCAAATAAAGGATATAATCTCATGCATAATATAGAGGATGCAAGAGGGGTGTATGGGTCAATGCGTGATTAATAACATCGAAATATCATTGAGCAGTGTCATCCCAGATGAAAGGAGTGTCTTTCTACAACAATCACATAAATCCTTTAGTAAGATCGACGTAATTACATATAAAATGGCGAAGAAATTTTTCTTTCCCTTGCAAATTTTGTAGTTGGTTCAGATTGTTGGGAGGAGGTAAAGCAAGAATAACTTTTATTTTTAAGGGATACACCCTAATCCCATCTTTGGAGAAAACAAAACCAAGGAGTCGACTTGATTAAACAACGAATATATATTTTTGAGGGTTCAAATGGATACGGTAGTACCAACATCGAAGAAAAATGGCCCGTAAATGACCAATATGGTCTTCTCGATTAGATGAATGGGCAGGTAAATCATCGAGGTAAGGTTATGCAATATGTTTGATATCGTGGAAAGCATATGACATGGTCCTTTGGAATGTAGGACCAACAGTTTTTAGACCAAAAGGTAGTTTTCTATAAGCAAAAGTCCCCCATGGGCAGATGAAGACTGTCTTATGTTGATCAGCTGGAAGAATGTCAATCTGGTTATACCCTGAAAATCCATCCATGAAAGAAAAAATAACACTAGCAGTGCAATTATCAATGGTTTGATCGATGAAGGGTGTAAGGTAATTGTATTTTGGACAAGCCTTGTTGATATCCCTATATTCGATGCAGACACAAATGGTTCATTGTTTTTTAGCAACCAGAACGATGTTAGAAACCCATTCTGTCAAGGGGACAGGATAGATAAAGCCATATTTCAATAGTTTTTCAACTTCTTCCTTGATGGATGCGATTTTCTTAGGATGAACAGGGTGATGTTTTTGTCATACAGGTTTAACAACTGGGTAAGTTTTTATTTCATGCACAATGATTTATGGTTCGATCCCTGACATTTCTTCGTAGCTCCATGCGAAGACATCACAAAATTCTTTAAATAAAGTGGTGTAAGATTCCACTTCTCTGGGCGAACAATTAGCACGGAGATGAACATTTTCCACAATACCTTCTTTGATAGAGATATCAATAGTGACGGTGGAAGAGATGTTTCCTAAATTTCCCTTGGAAGTAGTATCCTGGGTAAGTATAGGGTATTGGGGAGAATGAACAACATCGGGGGGGGGGAATATAGAGTGTATATCTTCCTAAATTTCATCTAGACTAGGAAGAAAAGATGATCCATGATGGTTGTCATATCAAGGTACCTTGTCGATACTAAGCATTTCCATAATAGATTTGTCTGATGGAAAAATCTGTAAGATGTAGTCGAAAGCATAGGAAAGGGAATTCAACCAAGATGGAAACGAATAAGTGTCAAATGCCAATAGATGTTGGTCACACAAAGAGGGAGAGGCACCTTGGATTGCACCATATGAAGCCTCAGTTGGACTAAGTGGCATAGCGTTACCTTGTGCATCGAATTCTAAAGAACTAGGCACAACCCAATGATCAAATGATTCTAAACACTGATAGGCCATAGTCGAGATCATATTGATTGTGGAAATATGTTGTGTGGTGGGAGGAAGTGGTGCAGGGAAAGTATCCATAAGGGAAGAATATTTTAAAAGACCTACACCAACACTTTCATAAGTGATCTTACTATCTCCCAAGAAAGGAATATTGTTGGTGGCGGGACTGCGAGCATTGGGTGTGCAATAATCTAACTAGTCGATAGTGACAACTTTACCTTGATGAGGGAATTATACACATCAAAACACCAATGAAGCGATGACAGTCATGGAATAGAACCAAATTCTTTGTAATAACAAGTTGTATTCAAGTGGAGCATCGACTACCTCTACATCGATAGAGATGGTCTTACCCCCCAACTGAACGACTAAGGACTGCAAGAGTCTGTGAGGAAGAAAACCTCACTCGTCGAATGCTCGTAACATTGTAGGGGATTGGTTAAGTGCATGTGATTTTAATCCTTTCCAACAAGATAATGACATGACACACATGGAAGCTCCCTCATCCAATATGGCACGCTGAATGTGTTGGTTATGAACAATGACATCAATTTGAAAATAAAGCTGGTGAGAAAGCCTTGACTTGAAGTTGTCGAGGTTAAACGTGGTATTATTTGATGATTTAGGATCAATGGCACTGATGGTGGCCAAGAGCGTTCTACGTTGACTTGGGAAATGCTGTAGAAATTCAAGAGTGGACATAGCACACGGTGCTTGAGCCAAACCTTCAACAATGTTGTAGTTTTGGGTGGCACGTGAAGTAGGATTAAAAGTTGACTTGTGAATAGTGCTCTTGGGAGGGTGTAAAATAGAGTCGAAATTAGGTTTCTCAATCTATAGTGACCCAAATGGAGGACTAATGGAGGAAGGAGGTGCATCTGGTGGGGTACCATTAGTGACCTTCTCTTTATCAAGTTTAGTCGGTGTTTCATATGTGGTAGTGAGAGTGGTTAAATCAATCCCATTAAACATATAAATATGAGCACTCGTCGAGGCTTCATCACTATGAGGGTGGATGGAACTGCCCCCTGTGGGAGGAGAAAGTGCTTGAGAAACCATGGACTGTTGCTGAGGAAAAGGCTGCGTTAACAAGACGGGTTGGGAATTCCCTTTGAAAAGTTTTTCAACTTCATCGCGATGTGTACAGTCTCAGGTGAAATGATCATCACCACAAATAAGACATGGGAATTTCGATTTTTGTTGTGGTTGATTTTTAGTAGCAGGTGGCAGAGTTTTTGTTTTGGGATGTTCATTATTATTATTATTATTATTGGGTTTATTTTTTGTTTTCTTCTTACCCCTGGATTGTTGCGAAGAGGCAGATTGAACTGCATTCACCTCAGATATTTGAGTCAGGAGCGAGCTAGAGGAGAGTGAAATCAAACTGGTAACGGGTGCATATATAGATCAATTTGTCATTCCGGTCGACTGTGATGAATATTGGGTTTTGACAGTACCGATAAATCCATCTGCATGTGCCGGGGAAGAAGGTTTGGATGGATCGGTAGGAGTACATGTAGCATTTGGAATCAACTCATACAAAGTACTAGATTGGGAGTAAACCAAATCTAAATACTGAGCTCGGGAAATGGATTCTTCCTTAAAGACTACACCACCCATGGAGACATCATGAGAAATTGGGGGTAAAAGAGATTTAGTAAACTACTCTACCAATAGCTGGTCAGGAATGGTCACTTTAATCAACCTTCTCCATCATCTCCATTCATGAATGTGATCAGAGGTATGTATGGAGTTCGTTTGATGAAGGGAGGTTAAAATTTCAGTACCCATCTCGTAAGGGATGGGTAAGTGAAAATGCGTGAGAAAATCCATAGCTAGGGAGTTGAAATCTTGAAAGGAACCACGTTGAAGTTCAATGTACCATTTGCCTGTAGATCCTGTGAGTGTGCTTTGGAAAACACACAAACGTATAGAATCATCCATCGATGAGTTTGATGAACACCATAAATGGAATGTAATCACATGGTTGTTCGGGTCTTCCCCAGGTTTATCATCAAATTTAGGATGTCAGAAGGTAATTTAGCATGAATTATTAGCCAAAAAGGAAAATGCAATATGGGATCATTTGTCAACCGAGACAAGTCTGGTAGATCTAGTGTGGCTAGAAAGGGTAGTTGTCGGTTAATCTGAGGGTGATACTGATGCGACATAGGGACACCAGTGGGCCCATACACTGGTTGAGGTGGATAATTGTATCCAGTAGGCCCTCCCATATATGGTTGTTGTTGGCCAATATAGGCAGGATTTGATTGTTGTTGAGGAATGTTCATGAGCTGGGTAAAACTGGGTTGATTTTGAGGAGTATAAGTCGGTTCATTCGGTTGTGGGGGATAAATAGTTTTCCCTTGAGGAGGGTAAACAGTTTTTTCCTGAGGAGGGTAAACATTAGACCCTTGGGGAGGGTAGGGTTTTTGTCCTTGAGGACCCCATGTGGGATTTGGAACACTCGGATAAGGTTTTTCAAAATATAATCCGGAAGGAACAGGATTCATTACTCCTCCTTGTGGGTTATGGTATGATTTCCCCCCATGGTAAGGTTGATTAAACGTACCTCCTTGAGGTAATCCCCAGGATTTTGAAGGTTTTCTGACAAAAGAGGGTTTCCCCCCTGCAATAGGTTGATTTACAACTATGGTTTTACCATTAAAGGTGGGTTGTCCCTCGGAAGGAACGTTCAAAGGTGGTTGTCCCCTAGGAGGGGTAGGCCCACTAAAGGATGGTTGACCCCCATGAGGGATAGGTCCACTAGACGATGGTTTCCCCCTAGTCTGGATATGTCCCGCAGTTGATTGTGTATGTCTGGAAATGGTCTACATTCTCTGCTGCAAAGTTGTTCCAAGAGGATATTGTGGAACATGAGGAGTTGTAGTATGAAGAGGTTTAATGGTGAGAGTAACAGTTGAAATAACTTGTGCGTGATTAGGTGTTATGATTCCAACATTAAGGTGGATTTGTGCTGATGTGGCAACATGATTGATGACTTGTTCGATGGGATGATCAATAGTGTGACCAGAAGGTCCTACTTCAATGGCAAGAGGGTCATGAGGATCAAGAGGTTGTCGAATAAAGTCAAAATGTTCATAAAGATCACATCTTGATGGATTCCTCCATACAAAATGGGTAGGTGTCTGATGTGGATCTGCTGTGTTAGTAGAACGAACGGGGTACTAAACTCATCATTAAAAATTGGTTTTGTGGATCCCTTATATGTCTCGGTAATTGGTCTTAATGGAAAACAAGGGACTTCTTCTTCTATAATATTACCGAACGAGTCCAATCGAACAAGGAGTGGTTCAATAGGAGCTTCTGACACAGGTTTAGTTTGAGGAATGGGATCCTCAACTGTAACCAAGGAACTTTTAGTATTTTCCAACAAGGGAGTAGCAACACTCCCAGCGTCTGAGCGATTTTCTACCTCTTCACTGTAAATGTCTTCTAGTGAATTAGGAGGTAAGGGTTCGTAGTCTTCTTCTGGAGGCAACCCTTTCCTCCTACGTGACATACAAAGAACTTTATTCTCTGTAATCTCATTCTTGAAAAATTATTAAATCAACAACACATGTTAAAAAATCTAGAAGAACCAACAAGCAAACAAACCTTCTCACAATGATCGTACTAGTTGGTGATGAAATCCAGCATCACATGTTCAAAATGAGAAGAGGCTAGGATATGAGCAGGTGGAATAGTTATGATGGAAACCTACTTAACGGACTTACGCCTTGGTGCAAACTTCCACACAGTAATCATGGATTTACTCTCCAAGGAGCCTGAGTGAGTTTGACCAACGTCTGTTCTAGGTACAACAAAGACTTCCCTTCACCGTCACCTTGTGTAAAAACCCTAAATATTATGGCTACTAAGGACACCAATTCATATTCAACCTCTAGGTGGGTACAATCGACAATCCAGTCTGAATGTATGGGCATGATAACAAGTCTGAAATCCTTCAAGAGAACTGAGGACAAGTGGATCGGTAGAACTCCAAAGGACCTCGAACGGATTCAGAATTCACGAAGCACCGAGACCAAATGAAGACATTTGTACCTCAATAAGAACCCCCAATATACGATCTTACTACGAAAAACGGTTAAACCATGGAGGGATAATCTCCATGGCTCTCCCAAATGCGACCTCGTGTGTAACCCCTGTGTGAGAGGGGGATCCCAGCTATGCTTATACGAAAATTGGATTTTCTCTCCCTATCAAAATATGCTAAGTTTGTTTTGAATGCTTTGGAGAGTTGTACTCACAGCCTAATCCAAAGCGCTAATCCTAGTCTAATGTTGGTGGAAGAATCTATAAAGAAAAGTTTCTAGATCAATTTTAATTAGTGTTGATTTTAGTGGTTGTTCTTTAGTCAGAGGTGAATGAGAGTGAAACTAATGATATTATGACTTGAATCCAAAAGAAGAAAAAGAAAAATGATACGCAATTGTTTCTTTCAATGAACTTGTATTTATGGGAAGGAGAAGAATTTTCTTTCTTTCACTATCAAAAACAAAAATGCAGAAATTTCATGTAATCACCTTCAACAAGAATCCAATTCAATGCTAAACTATTCAGAAATTGATTCTAATATCCAAAAACCAATCATGAAAATATATCTTTTTGTTTAAATATGAACATAAATTTATTTGACTCAATGCTTCTTATGCCAACAAGATTTCACTATTCGCAGTTTTATACAATTGGAAGCAAGTATCATATAAACAAAAATAACATTCTCACAACAATTAAATAAGAAGTAAAAAAAAATCTAAACTTTTCAAAAAGAAAGCCAAAATAAAAAAAAAATGCAATCAAGAAATTTGCTTGGAAAGATACAAATCAAAGACCAAATGGAACAGTGCAAGGATCTCTGGGCTTCCTTGTAACAACTTTCAAACGATCAGATGAAAGAGAAAGTATCAAAAATGAACTCAAAATTCAGAAGAGAAAGAGTGATTTCAAAACAAGGAAATATCTTTTAAGGATCCAAACAAAGACCAAAAATATTAGAAAGAGACATGTTTCAAGATTTATAGAAGACACAAGTTGATAGAAAAATTCCTTAGAAAAAGAAGAACCCAAAAAATCACACGTAGTACAAATATCCAACAACTTTTCAACATAGAGAAAAATTAGCGCTTTGGTTGTATGAGCACCAGAGCGCTACAATGCTCCCTAAAGCATTGTAGGGGAGCGTCGATACTAAAATTAGGGCTCTGGCTGTAAAGGAAGAGGGTCAATGTTTTTCTGAGAATGAAAAAAACATCAACCCAGAAAAAAAAACTCAGGAAGGCTTGATCATCATCTTGTGTAAGATGACTTTAGGACTGACAACACATGTATAACAGAGGAAAAATACAGTGAGTAGCATCTGAAGATGAGAAAAATCTAAGTCAAAACTAAGGAAATAAACTGAAACTGAAAGCTTCGATCCTTAGTGGATTCGCCAATTTCTGTTGTAGGAAAATTCCCCCGCGAATAGGTGAATGCCCTCTTGGATCTTAGACCCCTATGACCAAGATAGAAAAATGATAACATTGAACACTAGCATTCCTTTACATGTAGCTAAACTAGTCAAAGGAAAAGAGGAAGAAAGCATGATGTACCTTTTTCTGAAGTTTCTCCTTGTTCGGTTTAGGTTGAACTTGATCTTCAAGCCATTTAATGAGTTCTGCAATTCAATAGACAAAAAAGACAATACATGCTTCCTACTCTACTAAGATTAGTTTAAACTAGATTAATCAAGAAGACACAAGCCCATGCAAACATACATAAACTTGAAGGAAACATGCCAAGCATATATATTAATTAGAACATAACAAGGTACTTACAATCTATAGATGCATATGCAACAACCTCACCAAGTCCTCCTTTTCCAACCCCTTGCTTGAAAGATCCACAATCATAATGACAATAATTTTCACTGATATTTCCCCTTTTTCACCATGAGAATGCCTCCTTATATAGGCATTGAGAGGCTCAACCATGTTAGCTATTTTTGAAATAAGTTGAGGATATGACTCCATTAGTTGTGATATTTCCCTTAGATCCATCCTATAACTTGAATTCGAGCCAAACTAACTCGGATGCTTTCTAGCTATCCTTAGAGATAAGGGAGATTCCTCCCCAATATTCCCTCAATAGATCGACGCTCCCTTAAATATGGCCACATAGTGCTATAGCGCTCCCTGATAAGTAAACAAGGAGCTCTAGTGCTCCTTGCATGTGAGCAGGGGAGAGCTGATCTCCAAAAATTCATTTAAGATGATCTTTCTTCAAGGCAAAATGTTGGTAAGATTTTCCAAATGACATGTTTTCCTCTTCTAACAAGTCTTAGAGGGTGTACCAAGTGTTCTTATGATTTGGTACGCAATGCAACACATGCGGGACGAAAATATGATGTTTGCGACACTTGCGACAATGACAATGAGACATTATTGAAGTGAGGAATTTTGATGTGTAACAATAGCTATCTTTGAGAAGAGATGTGGCTGCTACATGCATCCGCCTAAGAAAAATCATTACAATTAGTCTCCAAAGGCCTTTTTTATATTACTCATGAATGCCAAAACCCTAGACATCCAAAAACCTAAACCTAGAAGGTGAAACGCCAAAATTCATGTGGGCCCCTATGGGTAAGTTGGTACCTCAATATCCCGAGGTCGTAACTTTTGCATACAACATCCATTTTAGGCATGTGATAGCCTGCTGGAAAGGTATTTTAGAGAACTAGATATTATGCCATCAAAATATAGCTCAATCTACAGTTTGACTGTGGCGAGACAAAAAAACACTATTTAGGGATCCAAAATGGCCCTGGAAGTACAACAATATTGCTGACATGAAAACATACAAAATAAGCCAATTGGATTAGGTGAGAGGCCACCCGTATCCACCTGGAATATGTGTAAGGATTCAAACAGCCCCAAAAGTGTAGAACCGAAAATTACAAACAAGTACATAAGAATGTGCTAAACTAAAATGGACAAGAGGAGCCAGTTGGAATAGGTGGGTGGCCACCAATCTCCACCTGGATCAATCATGTGATTCACCCTCTTTGTTTTCCCATTTGACTCTGGATGACAAGCTCTGCTAAAATTCAAATTGTTTCCAAATCCCTTGAATAATACTTTCCAAAAATTTGTTGTAAATTTTGGATCTTTGTTAGACACAATTGTCTTGGTATACCATGTAGTCAAGCAATTTATCTCATATAAATATCAGCAATGTTGGCTGCCTTGTGAGTGAGCTTTACTGAAATAAAATGGGCAGCTTTAGTAATCTTATCCACCACTACCATGATAGAATCGTGCTTCTTATTTGTTCTGGGAAGTTCGGTGATGAAATACATTGTTACAACTTCCCATTTCCACTCAGGAATGGGAAATGGTTGTAGCAAACTAACTAGATGTCTATGCTCATCCTTGACCTTTTGATACTCCAAACACTTGGAAATAAAATCAACAACTTCATTCTTCAAGCCTCGCTAGTAATATTAGCTCTTGGCAGCTGGAATAATTTTCTGATAACCTGGGTGCCCAACATAAGGTACATTATGAATTTCTCTCAATATCATATTTTTCAATTCCTGAGAATTTGACAGATAAATTATGCCCCTGTACATGAGAATTTCATAATTTTTTATCTTATAATCTTCAATTTTTTGCTGCAAAAAACCTTGTTGTAATTTTGTTATTATTTCCATGTATTGAAAATTTGATTTTGCAGCCTCTAAGATTCGATATTTCAAATATGATTGGTACATGATAATGGCTGTAGGATGCAACTCATGCAACCTTCTTCTAAGTACATCAACCACCTTGTTCTCTTTCCCTTTTATATGTTTTATATCAAAGTCATATTCACTGAGGAATTATAACCACCTACTTTTCCTGGAATTTAGAGTTGGATGTCCAAATCAATATTTTAGACCACTATGTTCTTTCCTCAACTCAAATATTTTTCCCATGAAGTAGTGCCTCCACATTTTCAAGGCATGCACTATGGATGACAACTCCAAATCATGAGTATCATAGTGTCTTTCATGCTCCTTTAACTTCCTTGATTCATAGCACACCGCATACCCATTCTGACTAAGGAATCCACCAAGCCCGTCTTTACATGCATCAGTGCATACAATGAACTATCCATTTGGATCAACAATCCTTAGTATTGGAGTACTTGTTAATAAATCCTTCAAGTGTTGGAAACTGTTTTCACAATCCAATGTCCACTGAAACTTCACACCCTTCTTTTGTAAGGAAGTGATTGGGTGTGAAATCTTTGAGAATCCTTCAATAAATATCCTATAGTAGCCCGCAAGGCCCATGAATAATATGAACTCTGTCACATTCTTTGGTACTGACCATCCCCCCATGGCCTCTATCTTGTCGGGATCCACTGTTATCCCTTCCTTTGAAATGATATGTCCCAAATAATGAATTTGCTTCTGATAGAATGAGCACTTGCTCAATTTGGCATACAACTGATGCTCCCTTAATACATGTAATACCATCCTCAAGTGTTTCTCATGATCTTCCTCTGACTTAGAATATATAATAATGTCATCCAAAATGACTATGACAAACTTATCTAATTATTATATGAAAATACCATTCATTAAACACATGAAGACAACTAATGCTTTGATAACCCAGATGGGACCACTATGAACTCATAATGACCATACCTTGTTTGGAAGGCAGTCTTGTTGATGTCTTCATATTTAATTATTACCCAATGATATCCCGACCTGAGATCAATCTTGGAGAATATTTTTGCATCTTTCAGCTGATAAAATAGGTCATCGATCCTTGGAAAAGGATAATTGTTCTTCACAGTTACTTTGTTCAATTGCCTGAATTCAATGCAAAGTATTAATGTTCTATCTTTTTTCTTCACAAATAATATTTGGGGACCCCAAGGTGACACACTTGGGAGTATATTCCCCTTCTTCAAAAGCTCTTAAATTTTCATTTTCAATTCCTTCAATTCTGGTGTACTCATCCTGTAAGGTGTCTTGGATACTGGGGCTGCTCTAGGCATCATATTGATGAAGAAATCAATATCTCTTTTAGGGGGTAATCTTGGTATTTATTTAAATACATCTTCAAACACTTTTAGGTCTACATAATCTTGAATATTTGGCACCTTATCTTTAGGTGTCTCTTCCATATGTGTTGAAAATATTTGATACCCTTTTCTATAACTTTTCTTCAGTTGCAATGCTGAAACTTCTCTGGCGGTTACTGCCCTGGGAATTCTTTGTACTGTCCTTAGGTTCTCTTCCTCATCCGAGAAAGTAAATTTCTTATTATAACATTGTAGGATAGCATGGTGTTGGTCCAACCAATCCATACCAATTAGTAAGTCATAGGAACCTAAAGGTATGATGTTCAAATCTACCCTAGTGCTCAGTCCATTAATGTCCATTGAAAATGTCTTAACCATCTCATTAATTTTTCTTTTAGCTCCGGTATCCAATTGCACCAACCAAGATTTTCCAAGCTTTCTTTTTGGCAAATGCAATATTCCACCATCTTAGAATCTATATAACTATGACTAGCTCCCGAATAAATTAAAATAGAAATAGTTTGGTTGTTCATCTTACATTCCACTTGAATCATATGTGAATGAAACTCAACTTGCTTGTTGTCTAGGGCACCATAGATCCTAGGTACATTTCTACCCATGTCCTCCACTGTATCAACTTGTTGTACATTGTGAACAACCCTCACTTTTTCACCTCTGTGAGGACAATCTCTGTAGATATGATCTCCCCCACAACCCCAACATTGAATAGGTGGTTTCCTTGGTCTTTCCCCCACTGTCTCGTTCATTATAGGTTCTTTAGAAGCTGGTTGTCTTTGAGAGTTATTTATGAAGAATGGTGGCTTAGTTTCTTTCTTCCTCTATTACATCTTGTTTTTTCTCTTTTCTTCCCAAGCTTTTTGGAAAGTTGGCCTTCCTTTATGTTGACCATAAAGGAATTTATCTTACCTTATGGTTTCCTCCATTGTTTTTAGATCATCATATTGTATCTTGACACTGATAAATGATGGCATCCCGCTCAAATATCTCTGAATCTTAACCGACCCATATTTGATGAAAGAAACATACTTCAACAGCTCTAAAAACCTCCTTTCATATTCATCTATGGTCATACTCCCAAGCTTGAGTTCAAAGAACTCCTTCATTTTATTGTCATATTATCTCTTAGTCAAGTATTTATTTTGAAAATACCTCTTGAATTACCTTCAAGTAACATTTTTCTCATCAACATGTTGCACCTGCACAAATTGGTCCCACCGCATTGATTCTTTTACCTTGAGCTGATAGATGGAAATTATTCTTTTTTCTCGTGAAGATTAATTATGCAACTGAAAATACTTCCTCATTTCTAGAAGCCATGTCTCTTCATGCCCATCCTTCTTGTGTTCACCATCAAATGTAGGAGTCTTGATTTTTTTCATTTCTCCCTCTAGCTCATCCACCCCAGAACTCCTCTTATGTTTCTTGACAGGGGATGGACTTGAACTACTATCTTCTCTCCTATTGAAATTCCTTGGGGAGTGATGGTAATGTCTGCCAACACTTCTTGTTCTTCTCCTCTCATCATGAGACCCGTGACTTCTGTTGATAGACGTTTATGACACACCATCAACTAGAAGGGACTAGTCTGATATGAGGTTGTCTAAATAACCCAAGTCATTTGGAATAACTACCCCTGACGGGTTTAACGACTCCATTAGTCGATAAAGGAATATAATCTAAATTATGAAAATAAAATAACTAACTATGCATTAACGAAGATCTACTATGTAAATTCACTATTCTCACATTTATATACAACATATACAAATAAACATGTGCAAGATTTACGAGAAACCTTGTAAACTAAGGTTGTACAAGAGAACCGAATCTCAGGAAAAATTAAATAGATCTAGAACATACTACTAATATAATTTTAACCTTGAAACTAAAAGAGGAAATAAATGTAAATAATAATGTTTTAACTTAAATAAACAAAGTATTTAAGATTAACCACTAATTTACATTCACAAAATATAAATCAAAACAAAAATAAAATCATTAACCTATAACTGGCCAGTATTTAAAGAGAACTTTTGGTTGTGCCTTCCTATATAACGTTGCACCAACAACCTGTATGTTAAGAGAAATCTATAGCAGAAGGTTGTTATCTATAGCACCAACATCACTTTGACTGATAATTTAAATCTTATTTAAAATGCAGAGAGGACAACTTTCAAATCATGATTCTTAGTGAAGATATAATAGACTAATCGACAATAAGAAAAATCTCAATCGAACAATTATATTTTTACAAATCCGAATTACATGAATAAAGTCAATATAATACAAGATTTGTATCAAAATAATACAATCATCAAGACCAAGATACTTGGGATAATAGACTGTTAAAGATTGACAAAATTAATACATAAATGATACCAATTAACCATGTATTGATAAAACAGACTAAAGATAATTTAAATCAATGCATAATCAATTACTCAAAGAATATGAATCATAATCAAAGATATTATAATGAAAACAAAACCCTTTTACTCACATGACAAAAGCCATTAAGCAATCTAGAATTTCATATTCTTCTTCGAAAATATAGGTCCATTCTCCCAAAAATTCCAACCATCCGTTACTCCTTTTGAAAAGAAAAGGTTTACAAAATAAATAATATACAAAAAATAAAGGATAAAATCCTCCTCTAAATTTATTGGATCTCCTATGGCTCTGAACTTTCTTATATATTTATGCAATGAATGAACAGTCTCGACATCAATAACAATTTTCGCCACCTGAAATTTGTCTCGTAAATAAACAAAACTATATCTCAAATAGCGTGTTTGTTTGGAAAAAATATCTGAAGTAAGCTAAATGGGTCCATTATGTAGATGGGTTTTCAACCGTTTCTTGAGGTTCCTCATGGTTTGGCTACAATCAGTCCCGCAAAATCATCTATCTGTTCTTGAACGCATTTCCAAATCTTATCTGTTGTTGCTCAAAAATTATTTGCAACAATCCAATGTTATTTTAGGATCAATTATCTTGAATATATTTAGATAAGAAAATCAATCCATGATCAGATCCATACCAAATATTTGATAATAGAAACCTGTGAAAAAAAAATAAAAATTAATAACCTAAATATAAAAATTGTGAATAAAACAAAATCTAGAACAATAAAATTAAAATGAATTTAAACTAAAAGCTAACTATAAGTTGTAAAAAAATATTGTTTATATTTTCCTTTCAAATATGATATTAAAATTCTAGAAGCTTCAAGTTGATGGAGAGGAGAAAAATATTAATTTTGGGTTTCCACGAAATTAAACAAATGATAGATAAAAAAATTTATTTTTTTTGCTGAAATGAGATGAAAAATGACAAAAGAATTTAATTAATTAATCCCACCAAATGATTTTGTGAAATTGAGAAACCAACCAAGATATTATTTGATGAAGTATTGAACCCATTATTCAAAATAGTCAAGATTGCTAATGAGCAAAAGACGAAAACATAATTATAATTTAAACGTAAGTAAACATTTGATAAAATTAATGTTTTCATTTAAATAATTCAGATTTGTATGTTCGTCTCTCCTTTATTCAAATGTGATCAAATGTGAACAAATATCGTAGAAAAAATGTGTCACAATAATCTTTCTTCCTATAAAATCATTGTTATTAATCCATGTCTTCAACCAAGCCATTCTCATAGAAGATAAATTCAATAAGGAAGAGGTAATAATAAATTCCCAAATTATGAAGCTCGTCCATCAACATCAAAACTCTGTAGAAATCATAACGAAATGGCATTTGAATTTCATGAAATTCAAACCAAAGAAAAGAAAATAATATAAACTGAAACCAACCTCGAAATAAAGAAAACCAATCCCAATCCAATCAAGTCAAAGGGAAACAAAAGAAGAATCCAAGTAAAATTTAGAGGGACCCTAGATTTTGATTAAAGAAAAAGAAGGGGGTTGTTGCGGGCAGCTAACAAATGGCGACTCACTGGGCGAAGTAGTTATTTCTGCATTGATTCAAAACATATCATTATGAGGAAATATAGTAAGAGGTACCAAGTTGTTATATCTTAAAATTTCCTTAAGAAAATCCCTTGTTTGGTCTATATAGTATTGATATTAGCTTTGCACACACACACACACACACATAATTATGTTACCATAGTTCATGAATTGAGGGTAATTATCTTGTAAATAATTAAAATTTGAACTATTGTTTCACCAATGGTTCATGACAGTTTTAAGAAAATGACTTCAATACCACAAGCAGGGCCATTGCTACCAACAAGCGTTCATAGCCTCGACATGGTTACCTTTTAACCTATCCGGTCGCCTTGATCCCATCTAATAGTTTAAGCACACATGATGGATCATTAATGGAATTATTAAGTTTTATTCTTTTAACATTTTGGTGACTAACTAAAAGTCACTACTCTGGCTTGGTGACAAGTTATTAAGAAACGTCATCCACATAAATCCATGGAGGTGAGCAAGTCGTCTCGTGATGAGACCCCTTGTCCTTCAGTTGATAAGACTGAAGGACACTACCCTGGTTTGGTGACTAGAAATGGTAATGTCACTTATGTAAACTTCCTATGGTCATGATGGATTGACTCATGATGATACCTTCCAACTCTCAATTAGAAACTTTATGCTTCATTATTTCAAGCTCACAAGTGATCCAATCACAGAATTTGATTTTATTCTTTGAATAAGAAATTATCTAGAAGATGGGGAAGCAAAAAAGGAATGTCCCTTAAGGACTAGGATGGTGTAAAAAATCTTATAATATCCATGATAATCATAGATCACTCCAACTTTCAAAGACAATTCCTTACAAGAATGTTGAAGGGAAAGAAGAATGGTAACAATAAAAAAAAAATTGTCTAATAGAATTGAGATAAATCTTATTTCACGACCAGATTTGGACTGTCTAAGGTTATTTGGAGACCAACAGGTGGTATGATATTTTGAATAATATTTCTATATGGTGATAAGTTTCAAACAACATAGTTATTGAAACATAAATATAGATAAACAATAAAGAAAAGACTCACTCAAAAATAGAAAAGAAAGAGCACTCAACAAACCAAATCAGATTTTATTGAAAGAAATCAAAATCAACAAATCAACAAAAAAAAAGAAAATAATACGACTAATTTATAAATTCAAAACCCAAGCTTCAATCAAAACAACATCTCAACACGAATTAGAAGGAAGAACTAATTTGTTTAAAATATTTTCATTCCACAAGATAATGATCCAAGAGATGTTCATTTATTCATGATTATTATCCAAAAGAAACACAACTGATAAAATAAATTGACAGAAAACAAAAAAATCCCCACTTAAAACAAGTGCAGTTAGATGTAGAGGCAACTCACACCAAATAACTTCTCATGTCAAATTGTATCTTGAAAGTGAAAACCTTTTACCAATTTGCTCTCTCTTTTAAAACATTTAGGTTTTAACAATGATAATGTATTTCAAAACATAATTGTTTAAGGAAGATAGATGAATTTAAAGACAACTCCCCTGACTGTAGTCAGATAACAACTTTCTTTGTGCCTTAGATACTCACATCTCCACAATTGCATTATTCAAAAAGAAAATATCAAAAACAACAAAAAGAAATCTACTCATAACCTACTCTAGATTAATTAACAAATCAAAATACTAAGTGTATTTGTATTTCCAGTGAAACCATCGGAGTAACTCCAATCCTGCAATGAAAACAAAATTGAATATCAGTAACAAGAATGAGAGTGTATCATAATATGAAAAGAATACATCATACTTACCTTTATAATAATAATTTAGAAACAAAGAACGCATGACCTTACCATTCCCTTGAACACTTTTGATGTACGAATCCTCCAACCAATCTGAAATTTTGTCGCGATATGGATCACTAAAGCATGGAAGAATGCAATTGAGTTCAGAAAACTTGCCAAATTTATGAGGACCTAACATAACCATCAACCAAGACCGAAGTGCGCAATCATCCTAACATTTTTCTGTTTGCCTATGAATTTCTTTGTGTGGAGGATACAAAAATAATGTGTTAAGTTTACCTCCTTGATCTTTATTCACAAATAAGGTGAAAACAACCTTACCATACTCTGGAAAGTTGAAACGTTTCAAGATATGAACATTCCAGCTAATCTGCAATCCTATCATAATATGTGCAATTACCAACATAGGATTGTTCGAAAGAATTCATATATGAAAAATATTTCTGATGAAAATAAGGTACTGGATTGGTATGGAAAAAATCTTATAAAAGGATCCTAATGTTATTGGTAGGATTAAAATAACAAGAACTTATCATGATTTTTAACCAAAGAAGAAGTGTCTCACTTTCTTGAAACTTCTCATTGAGCTCGAATGCTTCAACATTAACTACTTGAGATGAACTAAATGGAAAAACCAACATCTTTGAATAATCATCATTGATATCAGTGTTTGGTTGATTGTGATTTTGAATCTCAAATAATTTACTATGGAAAAATTTAGATTCTTCTTTAAACACATTTTTTTATGAATCAATGGAAGACACAATTTGAGACCCTTTTAAATCATTCCTTAATTCCCCCACAGATACCCGATTAGAATAAGAAGTAATATGATCTTGAGTGGAGATGTTCTCCTCTTTATCTTTTGTGTGAAAATCACCATTAATTTGTACTTGATTATATTGTGCATGATTCATTCCAAAGTGATCTAGAACACATGATTGCATAGCATGATGATAAAAAATATCAGGGTACAAGGAATAATATGTAGAATAATTGAGGAGACAAATGCATCTCTTGAAATGATAGGTATATGCATTTCGAATTGTGGTTTTGTTCCCTCTCCTTCAATAAACAAATAATCTCTCATCATATGTTATTTTAACGAGCACAAGATATTTTCCAAGACCAAATCATATTCATCATAAAAGGGTGAATGTGAGAGAAAATTACCATAATTATATGATTCATTACTTGTTTGACCAATGTTTTACTGACCACAAGATTACCAAATTCACATTCCATCTCTGTTAGTTTAGAAACAATTGTCATATCTTGGAGAGTTTGACCACGGTCTCCTTTTGAATTCAATGTTCTTTCCTCAATAGAAAAAAACATTGTTGGCAAAGAAATATCAGAAGCGACAATTGTATCATGTAAAATGTCATGCTGCTCCTGATCTGCCAAAATGAAGGAAGTTGACAAAAAATGTGGTTCTTTAATGACTTCAATATCATCATGAACTTTTAAACCATCTTGAGATTGAGTATTAGTACTCAATTCAGATTGGTTAACAATTAATTGATCTTGCTTGTCTGAGAAAGAAACGAGATATTGAAATCATTCATCAATAAGAGGCATTTATTTCAAAGGGAATCTAGTACAAACATGTATGAACCTAATTGCAATATCATTGAATGATTCACCATTTTCTTTACTTAAGCAACTTAATTGTTCACTTAATTCATCATAATCATAATTTTTAAAATCCGATAAAAACTCAATTACAAACTCAGAAAAAGAATGAATCGAATTAGCCAGAAAATATTCGAACCAATATTTAACTTGACCTCAGAAGGTGAGAGCGAACAATTTTCATATAACATTAGGATCAATGATATTAGGTTTTAAACATTTATAAAAAAAAATACAAAGATGATCTTTTGTGGATGTACTCCCTTCTCCGTCGAATGTAAGTTCTGACAAGAGATAAAGTGTCTTACTGGGAATGTTAACAGATGGGAGATTAAAAACACGTTCTGATACAAAAATTTGGGCAGAAACCATTGTTGTAATGTGAGAATAAATAATTTGGCTCCGAGTTAGCTTGTCATCTAACTAGCCCTTAAGCATGTGGATGACATTACCGAAAGATAGATAATGAATAAAAAATAACTATGGGCGAAGAACTTGAATGATTAAAACAAATAATTTGAAACTAAAACATTCAATCATTTAATTTTATCGGCCCTCCTTCTAGCGCCATTTGTTGACGGACGTTTATGACACACCGTCAACTATAAGGGAATAGTCTGGTCCGAGGTTGTCTAAATAACCCAAGCCGTTTGGAATAAATACCCCTGACGAGTTTAACGACTCCGTTATCCAATAAAGGGATCTAATATAAATTACGAAAATAAAATAACTAACTATGAATTAACGAAGATCTACTATGTACATTCACTATTCTCACTTTTATATACAACATATACAAATAAACATGTGTACGATTTATGAGAAACCTTGTAAACTAAGGTTGTACAAGAGAACCGAATCTTAGGAAAAATTAAAGAGATCTAGAACATACTACTAATCTAATTTTAACCTTGAAACTAAAAAAAGAAAATAAATGAATGTAAATAATAATGTTTTAACTTAAATAAACAAAGTATTTAAGATTAAATGTTAATTTACATTAACAAAATATAAATCAAAACAAAAAGAAAATCATTAACCTATAATTGGCTAGTATTTAAAGAGAACTTTTGGTTGTGCTTTCGTGTATAACACTGCTCCAACAACCTGTCTGTTACGATAAATCTATAGCAAAAGGTTGTATAATTCTAAGATTGTGACAGTGTCAGGATAAAAATCACTTTCACTGACAATTTAAATCTTATTTAAATTGTAGAAAGAACAACTTTTAAATCATGATTCTTAGTGAATATATAATAGACTAATCGACAATAAGAAAAATATCAATCGAACAATTATATCTTTACAAATCCAAATTACATATATATAATTTTCTGTTGAATCTTTTAGTCAATTATATACTCGTAAAATCTTGATGAATCTTTCACTAATTTATAAACTCTTGTAAAATCTTGGAGAACCTTTCATTGAATTATAAAACCTTATAAAGTCTTGGCTAATTTTTTGATAAAGTATAAAACCATATATAATAATAGGAAAATGTATTTATTAAACTGTAATATATTCATTTTACATATTTGGAAAAAGAAACATAATTCGTCCATCCTCTACATATGTTGCAAGCATTAGGGGTTATGTTTGTCAAGTTTCTCACTATACACTCTTGCATATCCCTCTATCAGTAATGATATTTCACCACAAAGTTTGTGTGTTGATTGTTACCACCAAGCTCATGATATATTAATCTTTTATCTACCACTTCTATTATGGATTCAATTTATATGTTGATCATGACCACCAAACTCATGATATATTAATCTTTTCTCTACCACTTCTATTATGGATTCTTTATTACTCATTCATCGATTATCAAAGAACCCTACACAAAAATTACTAATTTTATAATTTAGACTTTATATTCATTTCTTTTCATTTCTTCATATCTAAATTATATCTCAAACTATAGTATAGAAAATTCACATCCAACATTTACCAATTTAATCTTTCTTTTCCTTTCTTCATATTTAAATTGTATCTCAAACTTTCTTCACCTGCAAATTATATCTCAAACTTTCTTCA